>CM077267.1:21102675-21355175 GCA_039654775.1 Spinibarbus caldwelli
TGATACTCAGGCTATAATGAACTTTATTAACTAGGGAACTGTGTGTCGGGAGTTTCCTCCACCTGCAGCAGTGTGTCATGGGAGTTGTCTTGGTTTCTATCACGCTCTGATTCTACTACAGAATACACAGAGCATTCTGAAACCAGGCTTCTGATCTGAGTCAGGCTGATCCTAGAGACTCTTCTCGTTCGTTTTTGTCGTACACAATTGTTTTTGGACATTTGCAAACTCCCAAATGATGTGTTGGTATTCACTCGCTAATGCAAAAACGGCCAGGGTTCGGGAGAAGGTCGGCACGGGTCATATGACTCATTCAGACGAGTCTCGAGATGTCAGCTTCCATTGTAGACACATCATCATACATTACGAAATGATTATGTCATAATGTAATATTTTTATTTCCACTCTGCTCAAGAGCTTTTGTGTTGCCGTTCATTTTACCTTTGAACAGGTTCCAGGTTTTAAGATCTATTTTGAAAACAAGTCAGTTCTTTGAACCCCAACCATCCTACCAAGTTTTTGAGTCATCATGCACTCATAAATGAGCATGTGGTAATGAAGAGCCATTGCAGAAATTTGACTGAAAATCCACTTTTTAAATGGATTCTGGTCTGAAAAGATGACCATGACAAGTTTTTATTTTATTTTATTGGTGTCCGTTATTTTTTTATGCTTCATTATGGTCTGGGTTTTACCACACAACGGCACGCGGCTGGTCATGCTGCTGGTGCTGTCCACCACCGTGAGTCATTCGTGAGGTCACACATCGATCTGTTGTAAGACAGGAATGAAAGGACTGAATTTCATGATCAGGTTGTACCCTTCTTTCTTTGTAACAGATAGTAGTTCACTTGTTGAGCTGCTTGGTCCCTGATGATATCTTTTTGTAAGTGGACAATGGTTTGTTATTAGTTTTTTTCCATTATATGTTAAGAGTCAAAGGTATTTTAATTGATTTACTTTTCATGAGGAGCATATTTGCAACCATTTTTAAATTTTTTATTTTTTTTGACACCTGAAGCATCCACAGAAGTAAATTTATGGAAGCCCGTTTCCGCAACTGAATAACAAAATGAAAAAAGGTAATTGTGACTTTTTATATCACAATTCTGACTTTTTTGCCTCACAATTGCGAGTTTATATTTTGCAATTCTGACTTTTTTCTGAGAATTGTGTGATATAAACTCACAATTGCAAGTTAAAAAGTCAGAATTGAAAGGTATAAACTAATGCAATTCTGAGAAATGAAGTCAGAATTGTGTGATATAAACTCGCAATTGTGAGTTATGTCAGAATTGCGAGATATAAACTGGCAATTCTGACTTTTTTCCTCAGAATTGCGTGACATAAACTTGCAATTGTGAGTTATAAAGTCAATTGCGAGGTATAAACGACTATATATGACTTTATAACTCATAATTGCGAGTTTATATCTCCCAGTTCTGAGAAAAAAGCCAGAATTTCGATAAAAAGTCGCAGTTACCTTTTTTATTTTTTATACAGTGGCGGAAACAGGCTTCCATATAATTTAAATTGAGCCTTTTAATATAAAGTTTTTTTTAATATTGTTTATCTGGTTGGGTGATTCTTCAACGGTAGTGTCGGAGAGACGTTATAATGAAGAAATACAGGTTCGGTGATGTAACAGAGAGTTCTTAGAGTCCCGAGTACACCTAGTTTCAGTAGTCAGGTGTGGGGATGGTGTGAAGCCCGTTCTGTGGGAACCTCGCCCAAGTGGAGGCCTTCCTTGCTGGCTGTGTTTCCTGGTTCCTCAGCTCTGATGTCGCTCCTGTGGTATGTGACGTTTGACCCAGTGTGATAGGATCTGTTTAGTAAAATGTCATTATGTAATCCTTTCCTCTTTGCATAAAGTTGGGAAGTTGCACATGTCTTCATGTGGGATTGCCACAAAGGGAAAGTACTGGTTGTTCAGAGTCTTTTACCAAAGGTTTTCACTGATTGGCTCACAACAGTCCTAGAGGTACAACCACATTAGAGAACGTTTGGATGAAATTCTGCAGGCAAAAAGGTCTGTTGTCAATAGTGATGTATGAAGCACAGACCAAACCAAGCAACCAGCAAATCTTTTACAAAATTGGCATGGAGAAGTCTTTCGCACTAATGCAAATTACCCTATTATTGTGTGCCACTATTAAAATAAGTGGATTTTGTCCACAAAAATTAGTCAAAACACAGTAAATGTGCCTGCACATTAAATCTCTGGAATTTGTTCGGTCATTGAATTGTTCACTATAAAAATAGTAAATAAAGTGGTAGGTATAAACGCATCTTTCAAGTCTTAAAAACACAGTTTTTTTTGCTTGTAGTTTAGATTAGTTCTTGCCAATTTTTAAGTTTTTTTTTTTTCTCACTGATCTCAAAAATCATACTTTTTTCTATTTTTTTTCAATGTATACAACAATATTTTTCAAAAACTAAAACTATTAAAGATGTATTGTTTCATGAAAACTGTCAAGACTTGTACAACTATAATGTCATGTTACATATAAATTCAATCTAATTTATATTTGTAAATTATTATATTTTTTATAATAATAATAATATAATTCCAGCATTAACATATTAATTCATAACTTTAAAAAAAAATTTTTGTGGCATAAAGACATACATGTTGTATGTAGAGGAGAGTGGCTTTTGTTCAACTGAATGAAAGTTTCATACAGTGACGCAAGATCATCAGGTGATCCTCACTGAGAGCCCTGCCTTTCCTCGAGCAGCACAAGTTTGAAAGTATCCTTCATATCTGTAGAACAAACAATGTTGGTCCATCTACTTATTTACCTAATACTTAGGTTTGTTCAACATAAGTATGAGAAATAGTAATGATTATATGACTTTGCAAACACCTATTAAACCAACTGAAGAAGTATAACTGATGTGTACTGAGCACTAGCATATGACCATTATTACGTTGTACTTTAGAAATGTGCCTCCCACATAAAAATCTCATTTTTTGTATGGAGGAAATAATGCTTTGTTTTTAAAGTCGTGTTTCCGCCTCGGGTCATCCGTGTACCATGAGTAATCAAAGGGAAATTAATTTCCAATGGTTCATTAAAATATAGTCATTGCTATTTTAGGAATTTGGTCTTTAGTGGAGGTTTCGAGCACTGGGTAATGGTGTTGCTTCCCATTCCGCTAATGGTGTGAGGCGGTGAGATGAGGCTGTGTTTCCCCCATATTTAATAGAGCGTGAGAGAGGCAAACACCTCCAGCAGGAGCGGCTCTCACATGAACTGATGAAGAGCTGCTCCCAGAGCTTTTAGAAATTCCCTCACTGACTCATGTGCAGAGCTGAGTAAACATTACACACGCGTGAATGAGAGGCCTTTCCTTTACTAACAGATATTACATGTGATTCTGTATGTCATCAAGAAAGGGCTAGTCAGTTTTTGCCTTACTGATGGTAAAAAGATGAAAATTATAGAAAGGAGGGTGGGATGGGATCAGGCAATGTGGGTAATGAACGTTTAGGTAAGATGGCTAATGTAATGTGTGTGTGTGTGTGTGATTGATAGATACTGATTATTGTTTAAGGGTTTGGTAACCGGTATGAAGAACAAATTTATAATCATTGTGTTATTTCGTTTTTTGTAACGTATCTTTAAAATATAACAAAAACATGAATATAATCAAATATAATAAACATTATGAATATAATAATAATAATAATAATAATAATAATAATAAAAACAGCAACAGTAATTATAAAAATAATTATGATTAATAATAATAAAAATAAGAATATTGCAGCATTGTTGTGAAATTTCATCTTTGTTTTGAGCTATGTATAACACTTAAACCATGTTTGTACTATTTACGTTTGCATATGATTGTTACAGATTGTTGGCATTCACATGGTAAACTTGAAAATTGGTGGTAAATTACCCTGCATTTATTCACCATGTTAAAATTAAATAATAATCACTATGAATATATCCACACAAAACAAATGACTGTCAATACATTTTAAATAAAGCATAGTAGCTTTTCAGGGCAAAATACCATAAATAATTGTGTAATAATTATAAAATAATTATTTGTAACTGTTCATTTTACAAAAAAAAAAAAAAGTTTAAAAATAATGTTTTAGTTATGCATCATGTGGTCGCATGCAGTCTAGTAGCAAATGTTCAAATATGTTAATATACCAAAGCAGAAAATGGATCTGAAAATTCCACATTTGCATATGATCATAACTTCACACAGCTACTCTTTGTTGGAAATAAATTAATTGTTTTTTTTTGTTTTTTTTGTCTGAGATGGAGAAAAGGCAACATAAAGCTAAGATCGCTATATTTTTCTCACTTGAGAAAAACGGTTGCTAGTTAGGTTGAATAATGTATGCAAACAAAACATCAAGTTAATTCGTACACAACGTATGAACCGATAACCGATTAAGAAGAGAAGTTTGATTAATTATAACAAATATCGGTTAAACCAGTTATCGGTCTCTATAATTTACATATCTATGTACAATACAGCTTTATACTTGTAGTCTAAAATGTTTTGAGACAACTGTAATGTATATAGATTTATTATGGACTTACAGAAATGGCAATTTACAGAGGTTTAGCTCTCATTTTCTTTTCTTTTTTTCTTAACGCTCAGTCTTTGCATTAGATAGAGCTTGAAATGCTGTTTGACATTTGCAAGAACGTGGCAACGTTTTGATGTTTTGGCAGTCAAGATAGACAAACTTATCTCTCAGAACCAAACATGCTCAGACAGCTAAATCTTTCTTCCAGCTTTTAATGGCTATTGCTGTCTTGGAAGCTTCTGCGCTTGTTCTGTAGAGTGCTGGCAAGTGTATCAGGAAAGACTCCAGACCCTTCAGACAGGAACAGATAGGAAGTGTACAAGTGGAGTTCCTGAGAAGCAGAGGAAGCCAGAATTGCTGATCAAATCGCCCAATTCTAAAACGCCTCTATAAATATTGACATGGTTAACTGCGTTACCTGAGCATTGTGCCATCAAAACAAAACGTAACATGAACACAAACAGTTCTCAGAAATAGTTTGAATATAAAATGGCTTTAAAAGAGTTTTGTGGCATCCAGGAATGCTCTGACTTTATTTATGTCCTGAAACTGAGCCAAAGAGGTCCTCGTAACCTCATATCTGTGTTCAGTGGACTTATAGGAACAATAAATATAATAAAAGACAGCCACCTGACACTATAGACTTTTGAGCACCATGAGACTTCCTTCTTTAAGTAATGTACGACAAGTGTGTGAAACTGCCGAAAATCTGCAGTTAACTTGGGAAACTAAACCAGTTGGATCACCTGCCTTGTTGCGTTACATAGGTGAACTATCAGCTGCCAGTCAAACCGCAAACAAACAGTTGATCACTGTTTGAAATAATACACCGTCCCACTGCATGCTTATGTGCTGCAGCCTTTATTTGCTTACTGCAGGTTGCTTGCAAATAGAGTAACCAGGATTTGACTCAACATGTGCAACACAGACTTGGCTCTAGTGTCTTGTTGTAGTGTAATTCACTTTTATATTTTTTAATTGCATCACAGTTTCTCTCTGTAAATGATTGCAAAGATTAATTCTGATCATAATCACACAGGATTTGCTAGTGCAAAAGTTGGTCATATCCCAGCTTCCCCAGGACCACAAAAAAACCTTCCTGAAATTCACCATCCTGCACAAATGAAGCAACATAACATCCTGCTTGCATGGACACCTGATGGATTTTTTAATGTACCATTGTTGGGGAAAGTTACTTTTAAAAGTAATGCATTACAATATTACGTTACTCCCTAAAAAAAGAAAAAGTAATAAAGTAATGTTACATTACTTTCGTGTTACTTTTTCTCATCTTGGCTGGGCTCATTTTTCTTTCTTCAGCAATATAAAAAAATGAAACACAAATGTTATTTTTTATCTAAAGTCATTTTTGCTTATTAGTATGTTTGAATTGGATCATCGAATGTCAGCAGCAAAGACATTGATTCATAAAATGGGATTAAATACATAAAGGATATTTGTTTTAACGTTTTTAATTGTTGCAGGTTTGCGTTATGTCCTGAATTTGCATTTGTTTTTATTTATTTTGAGGAATACTGAAACAGTTTTTGCTGAAGTGAGATGAGTAAATACATATTCACATTTAGTCTAGAATTACAGTAACCTCAACATGGGCTTGTCAGTCAGAAAATGGGAAAACAAAGTAACTGGCGGTACTTATTTACATTTACATTTACATTTATGCATTTAGCAGACGCTTTTATCCAAAGCGACTTACATTGCATTCAAGTTACAGTTTTTACATTTTATCAGCTCTTGCTTTCCCTGGGAGTCGAACCCATGATCTTGGCGTTGCTAGCGCCATGCTCTACTATTTGAGCTACAGGAAAGCTTATTTGAAAAAGTAACTCAGATATTTTATTGTAAATTAAAAAGTAATGCGTTACTTTACTAGTTAATTGAAAAGTAATCTGATTACGTTACTTCCAATGCTGAAATACACAATGCAATATTTAAAGCTGATGTACATTCCTTCTCTCTCTTTTCAGCCGTCTGCATCTCAACAAGAAGACCACAGAAAAGGTGCCATACAGCAAACTGGCTGGTGTATCGCTGCTGAAGCCCCTCAAGGGTGTGGACCCCAATCTCATAAACAATCTGGAGACGTTTTTTGAGCTGGACTATCCCAAGGTACCATCCTCTAAACTCTTTGACCTTGCTGTTGCTCGCTCTGCTGTTTCAAGTTGCTGACAGGTTCATGTCAAATTATTATTTTATGCATTTGCTATTATGTGTTTGAAAAACCCTTAAGTACAGAACTTCAGGGCGTAACTCATCCAGACCTGTATTTGCTACTAACAGAAATGATGCCTAAAATTGTGCGGCTTGAGGAGAGGTGTGCTATTATCTTCCATGCGATCAAACGGGTAGACAAATTAAAGTGTAGATTTAAAATTTAGTAGCTTTTTTAAAACTAAAAACAATGATAGGTTAAATGTTGCCATTGAGTCTTATATTTCAGTTGGCTTTTAAGAGACTTTCATTTTCAACCACACTTTAGCTGGATGATACTGTACGTTATTGCTCATATTTATACCATTTCTGTTTTTTAATATTTACCAATTCACATTTTGTTCTGGCACACATCCTGTCAAAACTACTAATTTATTCTTTCGTCAGGTTTGCGTGGCATTGTGATCTTTTAAGGACTGTTGCAATGGCTTTCTGTCTCTTAAACACAATCTGAGTAGTCTGATTTTGTATTTTAACATTCTATGTAACTCAAAACATTATTTTACAATATTGCAGTATTGTATGTCACAATGTATTTATATTCTTATGTAAAAAAATTTATTTTTGTTAAACTTCACAAATTCGCTTTTTTTGTAAAAAGAGAAAGTCTGAAGACTAAACATACTGTGGAATTAGATCAAATTTCTTGGTAACACTTTAGTATAGGGAGCAATTCTCACTATTAACTAGTTGCTTATTAACATGCCTATTATTAACATATTGGCTGTTTATTAATACTTATAAATCACATATTCTGCATGACCATATTCTTCATCCCTAATCCTACCCTTAACAACTACCTTACTAACTATTAATAAGCAGCAAATTAGGAGTTTACTGAGACAAAATTCATAGTTAATGGTTTGATAATGGCGAGAATTGGACTTTGGCTTAAAATAAAGTGTGACCAATTTCTTTCTTTCTTAAATTGGACTAAAATCCAAATTTTGACTAAGAAGTAGTTCAGTGTCAAGATACTGTATTTCTTAGCTGCATCACCCTGCCCTACTTTTTAGGTTGCAGATGTTTCATCAATGTGGTGAAATGCTGTGTTCCAATTCCCAACTTTTGCAACAGTATGTGTGCGTACTTGTTAGGTGGTAAATATGTGACTTCCTGCGTCGCATCTAAGTGGTCGTGGGAGATGTGCGTTTAAATTCTCATTATGTTAATGGAAAGAAAACTGTGGTTAGTCCACCAGGTGTTGGTGGGTCATTGCCTGCACCCTGTTGGCGGAGATGCTGTAATCCTTGGGTAGGCGAGATGGCATTTATCTGTTACACACTGCTGCTGTTTTCCCGCATTGCTGTCATTTATGCGTCATGTGCGGCTTGGTTTATGTTCTCTGCAGTTCTTTTTTGCTTGTGGCTAGAGTCAGACAGCGTTGCTGGGATGTTTTAAAAAACAGAGGTTGAATTATAGGAGGCCACCAACATAGAAAGCAGGAGATGATGATACAAAGATGAAACAGAAATTCCCAGAAGTACCGCTGCTTTGCTTTTATGTAAATAAAGTTTATGTTCTCGGTTTACAGGATATTCCGATCGGACATTCTTAAGGCACTGACTGGAGAGTCTTATCGGCTATTTGAATAGATGTTCAAATTTTCCTGGCAAATGTATGTCATCCCAAATATTCGGGCCTGAGAATTTTGAAATATAAACTGTACCTCGATGAGGTACATACAAAAAATGTCCAGGTCATGTTTTACCCCATAATTATGCAAAAATAAGATATTAGATCTTGCATAAAGAAACTAAAGCCAACTTTTAGCATTTTGCCATCATTTCAGGATCATTTCCCCACAAGTTTTCATTTCTGTAATGACATTTTCATCACATGGTAAATTTTCAGGTTTCAAAAGTTTGGGGTCAGTACAATTGTGTAATGTTTTGTAAAGAAGTCTCTTATGACCAAGGCTGAATTTATTTGATTAGAAATACAGTAAAAATGTTTAAATATTATTACAATTTAAAATAGCTTTTTTCTATTTGAAGATAGTGTAAAATGTAATTTATTTCTGTGATCAAAGCTGAATTTTCAGCATCATTACTCCAGTCTTTGATGTCACATGATCCCTCTAATATGCTGATTTACTTCTCTTTTTTTTTTTTTTTTTTCCAAAAATTCTACAATAGGCTTAATTTTAATTAAGGCAAATTATAACAGTTATCTTTGGGGGGAAATAAGACCTGGATATGTTCTTGTCAGGTTTCACGAGGTTCACCCATCAGGATTTGTTAAAGGTGGCGACTGTGTTCAACAGTAATGAAGAGGTTACGGTAGACGTGATGGAAATACACAGGGTGTGTCCCCTGATAATACATATACTTATCTTTGTTGCTGAGCACTGCCACCATCTAATTACAGTGTTTCTATTTTGCATCGTGACTTGAGCACAAAGCTTTTGATCAAATCACTGATGCTTTTCTAATGAGGAGCTTTTCCAGGTATGGCTGCTCTGCGAAATAACCCATTTATCATTGGATGATTGTGCTCTGTTGTAAGCCATCTGTCAGAGCTCCTAAATTAAAAATGAAATTGATCTGGTATATAATATGCAATTCCATGACCTACCCTGAACAGAAAGTCCAGTCCCCTCAATCTCTTGTGATTATATTGTAGTAAAAAAAAAAACTTGATTGCTAGTAATGCTATTAGACTTGCATTGCATTTTTGTATGAACCTGAATCTAATCTAAAGGCAGTCCAGTATAACAGTGACATTTCAGTGGCCTTGGTTCTTCTTTTCTCATTCATTTTGTCAATGCAATAAAAAATAGCAAATAAACAAAGAAATAAATAAATTGCAAAACCAAATATAAAATTAACCACATTTTTACCAAGTATTTTAAAAAATAATAAAGTACATTTAAAATTATGTAGCTGAATCAGCTGGGTTTTCTGGGTCATGTATTTTCATATTAGACCTTAATTGTATTACAGTAAAAATGCTTTACATTTTTTTTTTTTTTGTAAATGTTAAATGTAAAGCAGCATAAATTAAAAACATTACAACAAATACCACAATATTTTTAACATGTTTTCATATCAGACTCTACAGTACTTCATCCCATATTTATCCAATAACATTAGGTAGGTAGTTTGCTATGTAACTAGCGAACTTTAGCTAATAAAGCTTAGCTGGCCTACACTAGCCTGCAAAAACTAACTCGGCTTTCTCATTTCCATTTTACATGCAACTTCTCTGATTGGTGGATTACGCTTTGGGATTATGGGTAGTGTATTACTTTACTGAAAATTCAGCAACTATACTATTAAAAAAAAAAAAACAACAACTAAAAACCCACTTCTTTTTTGCAGTCCACCTCAAAGGAAATGCCCCTGCACAATAACGTGTATAAATCCAGTCATTACTTTCTCAATCAACTTAATAAAGGCAGAAATCTAAGTGATGATTCATTGTTTCCTGAGATCTACAGAATAATCTGTAGACTTTCGCAGTGAGTCACCAGCGAATGAAGGTTGAGGTTTCTGTAGTTCATTCCACCGATCAAAGTTTAATGCAGACTCTAGTATGGATGGGGGTGGATAAACCTCCGCTGCTCTTCCTGTGGGATTCAGGGCGTGTGACGTGTGTGAAGCGAGATGACGGGGTGCATTATTTCTGCAGTGGTGCATTCAGACGTGCCGCTCTGCAGATGGGACATTCTGCTCTATTTTCCGTCACACAGCTGTTTGAGCAGCACAGATGTTGATTCTTCCTCCAGCTGCTGCTCCTTGTAGGGTTGGAGAAGTGGTTCTTCTCTTTAGGAGCATTCTTTGTGAATTTTCAAGTGAACAACAGGAGGGGAGGATTATTTTATAAAACACCTGCTGTGAAGGAATCAGGTCTAATTATCTAGATCTAGAAAATCTCCCATTTAAATCATTTCATCTTAACCAGATTCCAAACCAAACAATTTCCCTGTCTGCACTGCACGTGAAACTACTACTGACGCCACACAATCACAACTAATGAGATGTTTTGCATTGAACTCTTAGTTCTAGTCCCCTTGATTGATGATTGGACAAGTAATGTTCCAGTAAATTGTTCCTTATCTGTGTTCCTGTAGTTCCAGACAGCTTGTATGTTTCTCAGAGACACGCAATGATTGATTCAGACTCTTTTTGGAACTTTTTCCCTTATTTTAGCCAAAGTAGAATTGGATAGGATAATATATTGATTATCAGACGATATTTATTGATATTGCACAAAGTTGGATATTTGTGCATGCTCATTTCCCCTATTTTTCCATTTAGATGTTGATAGAAGGACGTCTAACGCAATCTTTCTAAATTAGTTTTGTGTTCCTTTTAAACAACAGATTTTAGTTTTGATTGTTTTATGTGTAATTTATTAAAAATATATATAAAAAACTAAAAATGCCCAAAATTTATTGATACAATAAAATTTGCCTTTTAGATTTTTAGTATTGCTGTACTTTGAAAAAGTGATTTTGAAAAAAATGGCTTATCAGTATCAAAGTTTACAATTAAATTTAATCTTGTAGGATGTTGACCTTATAAACAAATATTTTGTGTCTTAATTTATTGTATTTTCTTTCTTTTTCAAAGTAGATTTCAGGATATCGATCTATTTGTAAAGTGAAATATCTCTTCTCGACCATACAAGCCAGTTGTATATCATCGCTATTGGATGAGTTTTCTTTGTGGAAGTTTTCCCCAGTTCTTTAATTCAGGCCTAATCAGATCAAAACAAGTGTAAATGCATCTTTAATTTCTCTTCAGAGACATTAAATAGCTTCCCTCTTTTAAACAGATGGCATAACGCTTTTGCCATATGCAATTACAAGAGGAAGTCTAATTTTCGGCCAGTTCTAGCTTTATTAAAAATGCTTCATGTCCAATTGAATCAGTCCAAGGCTCTCAAATTCAAGTGCATGGGGAATAAAAATGAAAAATAATGAATTGCTTTCAACAGATATGCCAACAGCAAGAGTCTCTTCTTTCACAGCATGTTTACTCCTGACTTAATTCCTGGTCATTGCAGGCGTTCCATGGAACTACAATTTGCATATTTATTTTTGACTTCTGTGGATGATGAATTTGTCAAGACACCTAATTTGAGTTTTAGTCCATGAGATTGTATATGTCAGAACATGTCAGCATCTTTAGGGAAGTAGTTCCTCTTTTTCAGCATGCATTCATTGTTTTACGGTTTTTTACTGTATGTCAAGCACCACCATCACTCAGTCTTGCCTCTACAGGGTCATAGCCAAAGGTATGACTTTTTTCACTTAAATAACCTAATTCAATTTGTGGGATTAAAAATCCCATCATCTGCCAAAACAGAATTCTAACAAAATTAAAAAGTAATTGTTTGAATAATCGCTCAGTTAATCTGTTTATTTAATCTCCATTTTGGCACAATTTGCCATGTAAGGTATGGAAAGAATTAGGGGTAGGCAATATACTGGTAGACACGCTCAACTGGTAAGGATTTTGAACTATCTTCTCTATCGTGATTACACGTTCATGTGACTTTGCTGTGCTACGTGGTCACGAAAACTGGGAGTATTGAACAGAGTTATTTTTGTCGCTTTATATACCTTAAACGGTTAAATACACTCGTAGATGTGTCAAAATGCCCGTCTTTGCAAATATCTTTGTAAACACAGTAATTTAAGTGAAAAGCAAACAGCCGAGAAAGAAAACATGAGTAACAGTATATTGAATTCGGCCAGCTCTTAAAGTGACAGCAGTCTAATATTCCTGCTGTCTGTCATTCATGTTTATCGAACAACAAAAGAGAAAACATCTCACTGCTCTTTACTTATTCACGTTTGTAACTTTAATAAGAAGAAAAATATATATTTAATTTACACGGTGAAGATTATGCACTGTTTTTAAACAGTTGAATTCTTTCTACAATGTATGTAGCATTTCTTATTTATTTGTTTTTTGTCCTATTGCTTGTAATTAGTTTCTTATTCTTATTTAACCGCTGACTGTTTATTTGTCTTCAGTGAGCTTGAGTTTTTTTTTTTTTTTCTAATTTATGCTATTATTAGTTTTTTTGTGATTATTGACACTTGTGACTTGGTATCAAAAATTTCATAAAGACCTTATTTAAAGCAAAAACATCTATATTGTGATTATATATTGTTACCATGAAATAAAATTACAATAAAATTGCAATTTTATTTTTATTAGCAACACCAATTTCATCGGTTTGACTCCCAGGGATGCTTGTAAAGTTGTAAAGCATAAAGTTGTAAATAACGATTATTGGAGTATATTTGATAAGAAAATACTTTCAGGCTTTCTACTTCAAAAATTCATGTTTAGTTCAATGTGTTACTTGCCATTTGTGTTTGTGAAATTTGCTATTAATTTCTGAGTGAAAATTATTTCAACCCCATTTTTTTCATTCGGTGTAGTTGCAAATTCATAAAAATTTTAATGTCTGTGAAAAAGTAGACTATGACCAACAAATAAAATGAAATCACTATTCCACAAATATTTGTTACAAATATTTATTCTCATGTCATTTTAAGCGTTTTCTTGTATCCTAGGCCCACTCAGAATCAGCATTACTGTAGATTTAATTATTTATTTCTTTAGTAATTTGGACATTAACCATTGACAGATATATATACATACAGTTCACCCCTTTGTTCATTAAATATTTTGCCTGGTTATAACTGTTTATGCTTTCAACCACCAATAGAAGTGTATTACTCCCAGTTCAGATGAACACATACATTACAGCACAATTTGTTAAATATTTAGCCCAAGTTACTGTAAGAGTCCACAAGTTGTATTGCAGTGACCAATCCAAATCAACCTCCAAGTGTATCTGTGGTTTAGAGAGAAAAATGATTTGAATATTAGTAAATGTGCCGATCAGCCCAAGCTTCCAGGAATGTTAAATGACGCACAAAACACAGTGGAATGTGATCTGGATCTGGATGTCATGAGGGCCAGATGTTCAGCTGTTAAGAGCTGTTCAGATTTATCACATTTTAAATCTGTCTTCAGTGTTCACGTACAGAAATCGCACCCTCAGCTAAGCCATCAACAATGCTAATTTTGCACCTTAAATTGTCATTTTAACAATGCTTTTGCTTGCTCATTTGTCCAGTTGTTTGCTTAACCTCTGATCAAATCATTTCCGGCTTTCATGCTTATGTGCTGATTAATACCATCTCTTTTACTTGTTCTTAAATAAACAATCTATTGTTCATAGAGAGCTGCTCAACGTCAGCTTGCTCTAAGGACATTTTTTTCCCTACAATATAGATCACTGAAGGAAGAACAGATTTCGCTTTTATCGTCACAGTTGATTTGAGCGGTGTTTTCATTTTGCATCGCAGTACTCAGAATTACTGTGTGTCATGGTGGTTTGCCTAGTTCAGTGTTTGTTTGGTCTCTGTGTTCTGTTGAAAGACACACCTAGCTTAAAGTACATTGTTGTCTGGTATGTCACTCCCCGTTTGGCTTCAGCTGAGCTTCAGCTTCCTTTGAGAGCCGGAAATAACAGTGTTTTTTTTTTTTGGCAATTAGAGTTCCTGGAATAGGTGCCCAGATCTCTAAATTGGTAATGTTGGGAGGGACATCAGCTCTGGGGTTTTGAACGCGAGAAACACTGATTATAAAAGACAGTGGAGGTCAGGAAAATGGCTTTAGGTGACCTGTGCCTTTTCTGGTGTTATTACTCCATTCACTTTAGAAACATTGGTCTTCTGTCTTTTACTACCACATTTGTGTTTGGTTACGAGATTGTAACCCAGCTAACCAAAGTATATGTGAGTTATGTAATTGCAATGTAGTCTAATGATCAAAACTTTCATCATGGCAGTGTTTGTGACATTTGTCAGTTAGTAATTGCGACATTGTGGCAATGTTGTGGATTGATAGTTGTGTTAGGTTTTTTTTTTTTTTAATGTGTTTTTCTATGGGCACGCGTGCATTAGTTTAACCACGTCCTCTTTTGCCCAAACTAATTTAAAGTCTATTTCAACAGAAGTGAATGAGCAGACTCAGAATTAATTCAGTTCATTTATTTAAAAAAAGCACCAAGATAAACAAAAGTAACCCAAAGCGATAATAAAAATATTAAATAAATACTTAAACATTAGCAAACACAATATGACCAAACTTTCGTGTAGCCTATTCATTGTAACTTTGTGACCATGTCGGTCAGTAATTACGACATGGCAAATATTATTGGTCACACTTTATTTTAAGGTCAAATTCTCGCTATTAACAAACCATTAACTACAACTTCTGCCTCAATAAACTCCTAATTTGCTGCTTATTAATAGTTAGTAAGGTAGTTGTTAAGTTTAGGTCTTGGGTAGGATTAGGGATGTAGAATATGGTCATGTAGAATATGTGCTTTATAAGTACTAATAAACAGCTAATGTGTTAATAATAGGCATGCTAATAAGAAACTAGTTAATAGTGAGAATTGGTTCCTATGCTAAAGTGTTACCATATTATCAAAGGCATTATTTACAGTATTAATAAAAAATAATATTAAACAAATTTGCATTAATGAAAGGATTTAAGATATTTGAAGCAGAGACTTTTATTCTTTTATTGTCTATTTCAAATGTCAGTAAATTTTATTCTCTGTTAACAAATTTGATACCACAGCAAAAATGAATAATTCGCTAATAGGTCTGTGATTGGCAGTTTATTTATTTTTTGACCATCGCGGCGGTTAGTGGTGTTTTTGTTGAAGTTGGGTTGGTAGGTGTATTATTTGCTCAGTGTAGTGTATTCACAATGTACAAATTATGATTGTAATTATGTTTCCCCACATAGATAAATGTTTCATCATATATCTGGCTAGTTGAAGAACGAAAAAGAACTGCGAGTATATCATGGCCTTTGCACACAACTGTATTTTTTATTTGTAGTTTTTTCCCACACTCTACTGGTTCTGCTTCATTTCTTCGTTTTTGTTCTATTGGATTGTAACCTAGAGCAGTGTTTCCCAACCACTGTGCCGCGACATACTAGTGTGCCGTGACAGGTTGTCGGGTGTGCCGTGGAAAATTATCAAAAACTTCCTTATCTCAGTTTCATTATTATTATTTTAAATCAGTGCTATTGGTCATCGTCATGTCTGTTTGTGGGTTTTACAAATATTTAACCAATGAAAAGCATTCAAAAGAGCTTGTGACTAAACCTCGTAACGCCATTGGATCCTGAAACTGTCAGTCAAACCTCATAACTCCGCCCCGCCTCCATTCAGAATAAAGTCCCGCGACGCGCTGTTTGAAGACAAACGTCTACTTCTTCACAATGCAATGGTAAATAAAGAACTGATGTAATAGTAAGAGCAGTGTTTCCTTTACTCAAGAAACACTTTCTATAAAAGCTAATGTTTTTGTGTGTTTAAAGAGCAGAGAAGAATCTTAGCATTGGCTGTCTAGTTGTAGCCAATACACTTTTGTACGATTCAAATATTCTGTGCATAGCTGTTCGTGTTTTATATCGTGAGATTTTGGCCAAATGTATTAAACAATAAGAGAAACCGAGTGCCCATATAGCTACAATAAACTTTAAACCTGCAAACTGATGAAAAAACGTGATGCTATTTATTTACTGCATCAGATGCGTCCATTCTAATGATAATAAAGGACAAAACACAGATCTCTGTCATTCGGTTGTCAAAAACCTTGTTAACTCCATTTGAGTATGATTTTCAGAAATTAAATGCAAGTGTCTGATCATATACACCGTGTGCATAATTATTAGGCATGTTGATATTCTGGTGATATTTTTTTCCAAGCACATTTGACCAATTCCAAACCACATCAATCTTAATAACTACTATTAATTTTGTATTTAATCATTTATAATTGATAGATAATTGTCCATGAAGTCTAGAAGTGAAAAACTCTTTCTATTCAGGTGTGCAGAATTATTAGGCATGTTTTCTTTTACTGACAAAATGAGCCAAAAAAGAGGTTTAACAAAAAAATTATTAAATCCCCAATGTAAATATTCAAAACTAATGCAATAAAGAAACTGCATAATTAAGACATGACCATTGGACAGCGGGGTCAGAGGAAAAACAGGTGGAGAAGAAGACACGTTAACTGCAAAATAATTAAGAATTAATTTGAAGAATTAGGTGTAAAACCATCAGGAAACATTTAGTCTCCAGCGCCATCATTTTCCAGAACTGCAACCTTCCCGGAGTCTCCTGAATTACAAGGTGTCAGAATCTTTGCTTGGGTAAAAAATCCTAAAAAATGACCCTCACTTAATAAGAATAACATGCTGAAGTGTTGTGAAATACATGAAGACTGAGTTTTTATAGGCTTTATAGACAGATAAGTTGAGAGTGACTCTTGAAGGACCAGCACCACATCCTCTTGTAACTGTTTGAAGAATTTATCTTCTAGAATCTGGCAATAAGTTTTAGGAGCTCATTTTTATTCCATCTCCTTTCCTGAAAAGTCCGTCTTGCAGGATTGACTAAAAATTAGCTCCTAAAACTTAGTGCTAGATTCTGGAAGATAAATTCTTCAAACAGTGGTACAAGAGGATGTGGTGCTGGTCCTTCAAGATCATTTTTGACATCTCAGTCTCATTTTATCTGTAAAAGAAAACCTGCCTAATAATTCTGGAGTTTTTCCACTTCCAGCCTTCATGGACGATTATATATCACTTATAAATGATTAAATACAGAATCAATAGTAGTTATTAAGATTGATGTGGTTTGGAATTGGTAAAATGTGCTTGGAAAAAAAAATATCATAAGAATATCAACGTGCTTAATAATTATGCACTCAGTGTAAAGCCAAAATACCAACTCTGAAGACTATTTTTTTTATAATGCTTAGTGGTGTGCCATGGGATTTTTTACATATCAAAACTGTGCCGAGGAAGAAAAAAGGTTGGGGAAACACTGACCTAGAGGACTGAATTACAGTTTTACAGCACTGGTCAAACAATGTTATTGCAGCCACTTTGTTATATGAGATCAAATGACTGTTCGACAACAAAAATATTTGTCGACTGTTTTTTTTTTTTACTTATTATTGTCGAAGTTGTCGATAATGTTGACTAATCATTTCAGCAATACTAAGTACTAAGTACAAACTATAATGATTTTGAATGTGATGAGAGATAAAGACTGAAACTCAAAAGTATTTCTATAAAATATTCCCTGTGTGCAATATAACACACATCTATTTTAAGTTATTTTTTTATATATTTATAAATTAATAGAAATAAAATGTACATTTTAAGGGTGAATGACAATTTTTTTTTTAAATTATACCTTTTTAAACAAAATTTTAATGTACTTGATAATTATACCAAGTTTTTATTTAAACCTTGAATGCATATGAGTTACAATTGAAACATTTTCAATCTCCAAAATATATTTGAAGGTATTTTGTAATGATTTTTTTCCAGTTATTATTTATACTAAATAATATACTAAATAAATAAATAATACCAAATAATAATAAAAAATTGTCAAAACAAATTAAGGTTGTTTGAATTGCATTTGTATTAATAGTATTTACAGTATCTAATTTATATAATGATTTAACATCCCTAAACACAAGAACTTCTATTTTGCTGTTTCCGACACACAAATGTAATTAGATCTAAGATGAGTGTTGCACTCTTGGATTTCCCCTTGCTTTCCATTTCACCTCTCTCTGAGTATTCATCTGTCATATTATTTCACAACCTCATGTTTAGTCTCTGACTCTCACTCATTCGGGACGGGCTGATCTCAGCACAGTTCATCAGAGGCGCTCCTGATTTCTTGCGCTGGATGTAAATTGGAGGGGCTGCTCCCAGACGCGTCTATAAATGACTGAATGAGAGACTCCCGGTCTTTGAGTGGAGCACTATTACCCGCTCGGGGTTACTGTTGCATACCCGCATCTCTGAGAGCACAGAAAAGGCCCTTTGTCTTTGGGCTCCTGTGTCCCGCGCCATAGCCATGGCAACATGGTGGCTGTGGAGCATTATGAGGTTGCTGGAGGGGGACGAGTGTCTCTTGTCGGAGCGCAGGCCTGTTCTTTCTCACTTTGGCCCTGGTGCGACTCCAAGCCTCAAACAGCCTTCCCTGAAAGCTTTTGTTATGTGGCCTGCCACGCTTTCTTTGCTGCTCAGTTCAATAGAGTGCTGGAAGTTCAGTGTTGTCAGCTCAGACGCAGCGAGCCAGATCAATAGAAAATCCAGAGCGGCTTTGTGGCTCCTTTGAGTTTTCTGATGCTTTATAGGGGACATATTCAACTCCTTGATACATTTTCCAGTTATATTTTTGGCAGATGCTGTTTGCACCTCAGTGTCTGTTACTATTTTGGGTTTCATTAGTCTATTCTTTTTAGATTATGGACTAAATAGTGAGCGTATGGGAAAGTTGTGCCACTTTTTTATTTGTCCTCTGGTTGAGGAGAAATTATGAAATGAGAAGGATTTAATGGCTTAGTGCTGGGCAACGATTAATCACATCCAAAATAAGTTTTTGTGTACATAATATATGTGTGTGTACTGTGTATATTTATTATGTGTATATATAAATTTACACACATGCAGGTATATATTTAAGAAAAAATGTTATGTTTATATATTAAATATATTTATATATAATATCAATATATGAATATAAATATATACATGTAAATATTTTCAAAATATATACTGTGTGTGTATTTATATACACATAATAAATATACACAATACACACCCATTTATTATATAAACAAAAACTTTGGATGCCAGCACTGTAAAATATTACTACTTGCTTGGTTATACCAACTTGCATGTGAGTGTAAACTATTCATTTTAATATTTTTAAAAATATATTTTCAGTTTCAAGGACCAAATATGATTTTTAAAAAAAAATAAGTTTTATTATTTAATAAGTTACTTATTTTATATGTTTAAGAGTCGAACCATATGACGTTTTTATGACAGCCTGAACTAACTTTGCCATGTTAGTTTATCTGATATTTTAAGAGATTTTTATCGATTTTTGACACACAGTGTCCACGTGCACCACATGACTTTGATTTAGAGGACAAACATTTCTCAAATATTTTTCATAGTTTAACTGCTTCACTGCATGTTTTTCTTTTAAAAAAATAAATAAATAAAAAAAAAGTCAATCTACTCATTTAATTTCATAAAAATGAGATTTTAATGAGCCTGTTTTTATTATTATAATGCCAAGATGGTTGACTTGGAAAAAAAAAAAAAAAAAAAAAACTTTCATAAAAACGTTCACCATATAAAAGGTGTATTCAAGTTGTTGTATGTGCAGTGAGAAGCATTTGTATCATCTGATGAATATGTGAACAATGTACAGTCTAAATGATTTGCACACAAAAATCTATTTAATAATATTATATATTATGTTAGATATTATATATTATACTTTTTTGCTGCACATTATTTGCATTTTCTTAAATCCTGTTTTGACCAAACTAAATGTACCTGCCATGAAGAAAAAAAATTGACCAGGGTATGTTAATGCTACTTTCAGTTAGCCAGATAACGGTCACCAAAATGCCTTGAAATGACTTATCCAATCAGAGATGGGAAGTAACGAAGTACAAATACTTCGTTACTGTACTTAAGTAGATTTTTCTGGTATCAGTACTTTACTTCACTATTTATTTTTCTGACTACTATTTACTTTAACTCCTTACATTTTTACACAAATATCTGTACTTTCTACTTCTTACATTTTCAAACCAGGCTCATTACTCTAGTTTTGGTGGATCACCATTCGATAACAAATTTATAATAAATCATGAATCGGTTAGTCTTGACTGCAATGCGCGCTCCGCGTCTCCACCAAAAGGTTTCTATCGGTTTCTGTCAAATTAATCAATGCGAGAAACTCGAGAATTGAGTGGATCAGAGAGGCAAAACTACTGACCTGTTCATGACTTCAAGTGCGGGTCAGTTTCATCTGTAAATAGGCTGTAGTTTTGTGTTTGTTTACTTAGTTAAGAATTAAACTGCTAGCAACTCTTAGCAGTAGCAGCCAAATGATTAATAATAGTCTACTGCAAACTAAACTAAATTACTATCATCACTAAAAATTAGGGCTGAACGATTTTGGAAAATAATCTAATTGCGATTTTCTTTTTTTTTTTTTTTTTTTTACCAATATTGCGATTGCGATTTAATATGCAATTATTTTTTAAAGCTTTTTAAATCATTGTATAGTATGACCAACACAATATTAGATAGATTAAACATAAATGTTCTTTTCTGTAGGCCAGGCCTGTATGTTACGATGAAATTAGGTGATGCATGAATTGATACGAATGACATTATTTAACAACTACAATCACAGTAGTACATTTGACTGATTTGTTGAACTTCCAGCCTTGTAAGCATGTAATAATTATGACAACATAAAGCACTGACAAATAAGCCTGGTGTAAACATCATTATGAAAGTCAGTAACAAATCACACAAACTAAAGTAGATTGCAGGAATATAAAAACAAATCTGTTGCTTTACCACACTTAGTATTTAGGTAATTCAAAGTCACTGTAATAAACATTATGTAAACATGTGGATTGCACTTTTTAAACACTGTCTGTTAACTTTAGACAGACTTCAAATAAATAAATAAGAATATATATATCATCATGTTTTCAACACATGAGCTCAGTGAAATGTTCTATGATTGGGTGTTAATATTCTGTTCAGTAATTGGTTAAAGCCGACGTGGCTGCCGCTTACAAAAAGATAAAATATTTTTATCTTTTTGCGCCGTGCATGTGGAAGCGGCATGATTTTGGGTGCACGAGCACCGCTTGCACTCCGCCTCCGCGACGCCAGCGGTTTGCTGCTTTCCGCATGTCTCCCACTGAAAATGAACTAGACACTCGCGACTGCCGCGTCCCGTGTGAAAGGGTCTTAATATTAATATATTATGCTTTCTCTCGCCGTACTTTGATGTCATTCACCGATCGATCTTCAAGTCGAACACACCTCTTTACTCTCGCGTGTCACGTGACCGAGTGTAATCGCAGAGGCTGCGGTTGAAAAATCGCGTTTTTTTAATATCGCGATATTATCACAAATGCAATTAATCATTCAGCCCTACTCAAAATACTGTATGATAAAGGATATCATTATTATCTACTGTAAAGTTACAGTAGTAATTTAGCAAACAAATGTTATAAAACATAGTTTTATAATATGTTTAGAGGAGAGGGAGCTCGGGCAGATAACAACACAACCCTTACGAAAATTCAAACCAAAAACCATGGTTATAGTTAAACCATGGTAACCACAAATTAACCATGGTTTTGCTACACTAACTATAGTCTAACCATCAAATGTGTAGTAAAACTATGGTTGTAAATTAAAACAGATTGTAATCAATCTGCCAAAAAAAACCCAAAAAAAACAAAACAAAACATGGTTACTATACTTTTACTGTAATAAACCATTGTTAACTTTGTTAAGAGAAAAACATGACTCGTGATAATGCAATAACGTACAGTATTAAGATTTTTCTTTAAATATATTGTCATGATGTAATGTACTAATTTTGACATTTAGGCAATTTAAAAGTATAGTTTCGTTAAATTTATAGTATTTAAGTCATTATAAGATAGAACAACAACACATGGTCATAATGTGATACTTTAAATTGAACTAAAAGTTATGTTATTGCAAACAGAATACAATGAGATGGTTGTTTTGCAACAAGGTGGAGACAGTTCTGTTCATAACCGCAGATGGCTGATGGGAAAATTGACAGGTACAAGAAAATTAGTGAAAAAAGTAAACACAAAATAAGATGTAGAGAGATATCATGGAAATAGGTGGAAAATGGAAGTGAAGGTGCAGTTCAATGGAGCACCTTTAATTATTTTGCATGACCCCAGCCTAAGGTTTTAAAGCTTTTTTTTTTAAATGTGATGGCCATACAAAAAAAGGGTTATTTGTGGTTTCAGAATTTGTTGTGGGTGTATGGGATGGCCTGGATGAGTGTGAGATTTCCTTGTCTGAAATTTTGTCCCAGTCCTACCCTGTTCTACATGGTGGTTGTTCAGCCATGATACATTCATTAGCTAACAAAATATTAAATGTAAGTTATTTTGTATTAATGTGTCAATATGACGTGAGGTCCAGTTACCAGCGTGACACTAAAACAGGTAGTAGTAATGGGTACTTTTTACTTAAGTAAATGTCATAGCCAATACTTCTTTACTTTAACTTGAGTAAAAAAGTGTAGCCAGTACTTCTACTTTTACCAAAGTATTTTTAAACATGAGTATCTGTACTTCTACTTGAGTGAAGGATGTGTGTACTTTTGCCATCTCTGTATCCAATATCAAACATGTAGTGGCAGATAATGCTTTCATAGTGGACTAATTCACACAGTAGAAAGTTAATGACTAAGCTGTAACTAGTTAACCCAGAAACAGCTACTGATGGCCAGCGCTACTGAATCTCGGTGCAAATAGTCACTCTTATTTTTTTATTTGTTTTTATTTTAATTAATAATTTATTGTAATTATCTTGGTTTTGTGTAATTTCTTTTTTTTAATTATTAAATTTTTTCCACCATCTCACCATTTGTTAATGTATCTTTAAGACTTTAATGTACACTACTGTTCACTGTTCACTACTGTTTTTTTTCTTTTAAGAAAGAAATTAATACTTTTATTCAGTAAAGACACATTAAATTAATCACAATACAATGTAAATACATTGATCAATGTTACAAATTATTTCTATTTCTAAAAATTTTTCTTTCTATTCATCAAATAATCTTGAAAAAATGTTTAAGCAGCACAACTGTTTTCAGCATTGATTAATAATCAATAAAGACTGGAGTAATTATGCTGAAAATTCAGCTTTGCATCACAGGAATAAATTGCATTTTAAAATATATTCAAATAAAAAGTTCTTTTAAACTATAATAAAATGTCACAGTATTACTGTTTTTATTGTATTTTCAAATAAATGCAGCCTTGGTGAACACAAGAAACTTTTTTCTAAAATGTTAAACCAGCCTCTTTGCTCTTTGTGTAATGAATACATTAATGTTTTTCCATGATATATGACAAACTGATTTATCGGCAGCCAGTTTTTGGCCAGTTTGACCAGTATAGAGCTTGTGCTGTACTGTGGGTAATTGAATAGCATCTGAGAAACAGCCAGTGTGTATGAACTCTAAGTGTATTATTGTGCCATAATAACTTGATATGTTCTCTTTGACAAACAGACCGAGTTGCTCAAAATTGTTTCTGCCTTTTTCCACAGTATGAAATTCTGCTGTGCGTCCAAGACCATGACGATCCAGCCATTGATGTTTGTAAAAAGCTGCTGGGCAAATATCCGAATGTTGACGCCAGGTTATTTATAGGTGAGTATTTGATGATAATCTCACTCTTTCCATGTGAAATGCAGCCAATGATAGAAAAAGCTCAGGCAGTGTTGTGCTGAGGTGCATCTCTCGTCCCTCATGGATTGGGTCGTCTTTGACAGTTTTGTTTAGTCGTGTGCAGGGAAATGACAGGGTCTCTGAGGAGCCCCTTAAGAGGAACTCAGCGACCCGCATGTGCGCCACAACTCAGCTGTGTATATGCAAATGTAGCTCTTGGAGTGGATATTGATTCTTGCTCATTAGGAACAGCTGGTGACTGGAGCGGGTGTCTCTCTGGGGTCCTGTTATCCGCCCCGCTGCCTTCAGCCGGTCTGTTAGCGCACAAACAGTCAGGGGAGATGGGCTGTCCTGGAGATGTCATCTGCTGCTTTGTATCAAGCTTAAGCCGTGTTAGAAAACATGTAACGTCTGCGAGGTTGTGTTGCTTTAAACATCTCTGAGTCGTTTACCCCACCAGCCAACCAGACGGCAGAAGAGAGTACTTTGTGAAATGCATTAGTGCTCTCAGAGGCCCAGTCGCCATATGATCTTTAGGTGTTCAGTCCACAAATAAACATCTTCATGTGACCTTATTTACATCCGTAAAGGGGGTTTAAAGAGGATCTGCTTTATTGATAAACGATAGACCTGTTGCAATATTTTTTTTTATTTTTTTTAAATAATAGCTTGATCATGTTAATTTTATCTAATCTTGCATTTTTAAAATTGGATTTATTATTATTATTATTATTATTATTATTATTATCTTTAAATATGACTACTATCAATGTGCATTTTAATTTCAAGTCAAATTCTTTAATCAAATATACTCCATTAATCTAATATAATCTGGCATTTTTATTTTAGTAATAATTATAATTTTATTATCATTATTATTATCTTTAAATATGACTTCTATCAATGTGCATTTTAATTTCAAGTCAAATTCTTTAATCAAATATAGTGCATTAATGTAAAATATAATCTTGCATTTTTAATTTATTATTAATAATAATAAATATTATTATAATCTTTATGATTTCTATCAATGTGCATTTTAATTTCAAGTCTAATTCTTTAATCAAATATGCTGCATTAATCTAATATATAATCTTGCATTTTTATGTTAATAATAATTATTATTATATGACTTCTATTGATGTGCATTTTAATTTCAAGTCAATTCTTTAATCAAATATACTGCATTAATCTAACCTATAATCTTGCAATTTTATTAATAATAATAATAATAATAATTATTATTAGTATTAGTATTAATATTAATAGTTATCTTTAAATGTGACTTCTATCAATGTGCATTTTAATTTTAATTTCAAATTCTTTAATCAAACACTGCATTAATCTAATATATAATATTGCATTTTTATTATTATTATTATTTTATTATTTAGACTTTTTTAACAAATATGTCAATGTGAATTTTAATTTCCAGTCATATTTTTTTATTGTAATTTGAGGTGGAATGGTATGAGCATAATTCATTCCAGGTTCACGTTTGCATATATCATTTTTGGCTAATACAGTTTAATGATGTTATTTTGTTAACTAAAAATATTAAATAGTTTTTGTTAATTGAAAGAAAATTTTTTTAATTAGAAATGTTGCCTTGTATGTTGAAGTACTAAAACTGAAATAAAAGTAAATTAAAGCTAAACTGAAATTTAAAAAAATAAAACTAAAACTAATAAAAATGGCAAAATCACATAGCAAAATATAAAAATCAAACTGAAAATATCAAATCTATTTCAAAATATCAGGACTGGATATCAGTCAGTGTACATTAGGGGTGGGACAATAAATCGATATGGCGATATATCGTGATCCTTCTCCATGCGATACGATAATCGATATCTGGCGCCAAATATCGATATTTTAATTAATACAATAAGGTGCTCTAAATACATTTTCCTGCTCTCAGCGTCTAAAAATGTGTGGAAATCGCGGCCGCGCCATTTCCACATTCTTTCCAAGAGCGCTCTGAGCAACTATGAAGCGCGTTCTCTATGAAGATGGGGAAGCACGAGGAACCGAATGATAAACAGATTTTCAGACACTGTATTAGCTCTACTGCTATATATACGTTTATGGAGATGAAAACTGAAAAACTGCCCGGAACAGCTATCAGCGTGGACCATAGGCACCGATCACGTTATTATTGCAGAGCGCATATTCAGTTCATGAGTAGCCGAACCTCTCCGCTCGGATCGCAGGTGGATTTCCCTCACTATATGAGAGAGCGCGCTGCAGGTGCGTCCAGTTTTATGTGAACAAAACTGGATGCTCTCCTTCTCTCACAGATATTACAAGTGCGCGTTATGCAGTGTGAACAGTGGGCACCGACCAGCAGAAACATAAATCTGCACCTATGGCATGGAGGACGAGACAAAACACTGTCAGAGCCGTAATGCGGTGCAGAAGTGTGCAGTGTGTGTGTGCTTGCCGCGCGTCTACATTTGATATAACCAACCTGAGCGCGCAAAAGACGCGATGTGAGCGGCTATTTTTCTGTGCGGGGCTCCGTTTTTATGATGAGAGGAGTAGAAAGGTTGAGAAAGCACTCCAGGTAAATTTTGAAATGTACCAGGTTTGTTTGTTTATATATATATATTGCATGGAGAGAGAGAGAGAGGCTATATAAGTTAAGCAGTTAAATGTGTTTGTTTACACACAGAGAAAAAGAAAAGTGTAAGCTTTTAATAAGTCCAAGAATAAAATTATTAATTTACTCAACATGTTAAAATTGATTTACAGAACTTTTTTTGCTGTTTTCTAACAGTTTGGACTTGAATAAAGAAAGAAAACTTGCACTTAACCTTTTCACAGGCATTTTGTTTAGACAGATATCGCGATATCATTATAGGATTTTCTAGAAATATATCGATTATCGCAGAATCGCTGTATCATGATAGTATCGTTATCGTGAGCCATGTATCGTGATTATATCGTATCGTGAGGTACCCTGCGATTCCCACCCCTAGTGTACATAGAATGTAGTCCCTGTTATAACAAAAGTGGACCAAAAGAGAAATATTTTAATATTTCAGATGGTTTCTAATATATTTCAATATCTGGAATATTATTATTCATGTAATTCTACCCTGAAAACATCTGTAACTGAAAGGAGAAAAAACCCCAAATAAATTGACAACCACACTTGTTTCTTTCAAAATGGCCAAATTGTATGATGCCATAATTCAATCGTTTACAGCCCTAATGTAATTATTATTGACATCTTTTCTCATTATCTTGTTCTAGGGGGTAAGAAAGTTGGCATCAATCCTAAAATAAATAACCTCATGCCAGCTTATGAGGGGGCAAGGTACGAACTTGTCTGGATCTGTGACAGTGGCATTAGAGGTAAGTTTGCCCACATTATCATCTAAAACCAGTGCTTTAAACATAAGATTATTCAAAGTTTTTCACTGAATACAATTCTTTATCATTACGTTTTTCTTGTAAAAAGAAGAACATGATCAGGACATGTTTTCATGAGATTCACCTTTGAACAACTCTGTCAGTGCCAATCATGATCTAATTTCAACAGTGAAGCCAGACACTCTTACTGATATGGCTAATCAGATGACTGAGAAGGTGGGACTGGTTCATGGCCTTCCTTACGTGGCAGACAGACAAGGATTTGCGGCCACATTGGAGCAGGTCAGCAGCTTTCACTAGTGACCTTCTGAATTCTTTGTCTGGACAGTGTTGAAGGAAAGCTTTGATTTTATTAGATGCTTGTGAACATGCCATTGCTATTATGAATTCGAGGAAGTGCTGTTGTGTCCTCTCACACTACAATAAACCTGATAAGTTGTGGCTCTGTTGACTCCAGACTTGAAATGGGACACCATATGTTGTAGTTCCTCTGAACTTAAAATTAATTAATGCTGACGATATTGGTTTATTTATGATGTTTTTTAAGCTCCAAGTAAAATCACTAATCGTCTCTCAATCAAATAAATGTTACATTGTTGTGACGGATGAGCCATAGACGCTATAAAAACTGACTAGTCAATATATTAGCTTGTTAAATTGACAGCTCTGCTAATAAATAATTGGCAGAAGTGTTTACACACGTAAAGCGATTGTTAATGCGTCAAATCTTTGGGGATTAATTATGTGAAGTATAAACACTGTCCCATGTGAAATCCTGCAGGTTTATTTTGGAACGTCACATCCTCGTTCCTACATCTCAGCCAATGTAACAGGAATCAAGTGCGTCACGGGGATGTCGTGTCTCATGAGGAAGGACATCCTGGACCAAGCGGGCGGGCTGATAGCATTTGCTCAGTACATCGCTGAAGATTACTTCATGGCCAAGGCCATCGCAGACAGGTTTGCCAGACTCTTTAAATATCCATACAGTGTGAATGGCTTTTGATATCACACTCCATAGGGTTATATTTTTTTCATTGTGTTTTAAGGAATAAATAAAGTATAATTCTCTTATTCCCTCACCCTCATGTAGTTCCACTTTATTTCTTCTGTGAAACACAAAAGGAGCCGTTTAGCAGAATGTTCATTCTGCTCTTTTCCAAAAAAAAAAGAGAAAGTGAAGGCTGTCAAGCTCCAATTATTTTTTTTTATTTCATTAATATACTTGTTTTTGTTAAAACCTTGAATTTTCTATTTTCACTTTAATTTTAGTTTTAGTAATTTAGTTATGGGTCATTTTTATTTATTTATTTATTTATTTTCTATTGACTTTTTATCAATTTGTATTTATTTGTTTTTGGTTTATTTTAGTACATTTTTAGTAATTCTATTTGATTTTTTTTAAATGTCTTATGGCTTTTCTTTAGCGTTGTCAATCGATTAAAAAAATTAACTAATTAATCGCGCATTTTTCTGAAATTACTCGCGATTAATAACGATTAAACTTACCTAACATTGAAGTTTTTAAATATACTTTTAATTGCAATAATTTTGCATACAATCTTCAAATTCATGTAGAAACAACACAAAGACAGTATATTTTTAATATTTGTTTAATGGCATCTTTTTTATGACTGAAGGCGAGTATCACTGATACCAATACTACCACTACTAATGTCTGTGTGAAATAGATTTTTTTTCCTAATATTTAACCATTAACTATAGCCATTCAACATTACAGTATAATTGAGTTATCAATTTTAATGTTTATTAGTCTTTAAAAAATAACTTCTAATTTAAGTGAACTTAAAACAATCCTCACATAAACCCATTATAATAAATGCCACATTTACCTGTACCCTAGGAAATATACAGAAATTGAATAAATTAATCAAACATTAAATACTAAATTAAATATAGATTAATCCGTAAAGCTACAGAAGTTATTGATTTCCTCTTTTTCTTTTGTTCTTTGATGAACAGACATCACAGCAGCTGGTTATTAGGTTATTTGACTGCTATTATTTTAAGAGCTGCCGCTGCTGAACGTGACGCGGATCTGACACTCATCATGTTTTCTTTACCTTTTATATATTATTGCGCTTTTGTGCGTGCGATTGAAGAGCATGCGCTACAAGCACAGTATAATGGCTAACAGGACAGGAAAATTTGTTTTTACTAACATATGGCCTGACAACATCTCATCTGACCGCAGTTCACCGTTGTCTAAATAGATGCAATTCTTGTCCAAAAAAAAAAAAAAGAGACAGAAGCAGCAGTTGTGAGGGGGGTGGCCAACACTAGCTCCACCCGTGTTAACTGCGTTAAATATTAATAACGCTGTTAAACTGGAAAAATTTATCGTATGCATTAACATGCTAATTTTGACAGCACTACTTTAATTATAAAACTGCAAACAATGATTAAAAAAATAAATAAATGTATCATAAAAGTGGTCCATACACACTGTGCACAATATTCCAGGTTTCTGAAGCCATGCGATAGCTTTGTGACTAACAAGCCAGAAAGTTAATTATGTATAATCGAATTCACTTCCATGTGTATTCAGTTATAGAACATTGAGGTTTTTAATGAATAACTGTTTCAGTTTTGATCTTTTCCTTCCAAAATCATTTGAAGTCATACAATAGCATTTAGTATGTTGTTTATTTATTTTTATGCACAAATTTAATGTCTATTTAGAGCTTGACAGTCTGGTTTCCCCATGCTTTTATTGTGTGGAAAAGATCATCTCAAGGTCATATGGGTGTGGAGCAGCATGAGTGTGAATAAATCATAATCAAATGTTTCGTTTGGAATGAAAATAATCCTTTAATGTGTGTTCAGAATCATACTTCTCAGCCTCGGCTAAAATGTCCTTTATTTGCCAGTTCAATGGTGTGGTGTTTCTCTTGCAGAGGATGGAAATTTTCCATGGCAACCCAGGTAGCCATGCAGAATTCTGGCTCGTACTCCATTGCACAATTCCAGTCTCGCATGATCAGGTATGGCGCTTGTTCAATCAGCTTTTTATGTTCGCTACTGAAACCAATCTGTTTTCCTGATGGGGCCACCTCCGGTGCAGTGATGGGACTGGGTTATTTTTGTTGTGCTCTTCGCAATTTTCTAATAGCGTTGCAGATGGATTCCTGCCTTTTAAATTGCATCATAGTACAGAGCATATTTCGATATGTTTAGCAGAATAAGCTATCCAGCTGTAACACATGATGTTGTTTTTGAGGCTTCAGATGGTTCCATTTCCCATTTTGTGGTGCAAAAAAACCGCTGAGCTCATCTCATTGTTATCTGCTCTTAATAGATGGGCCAAACTGAGAATCAACATGCTGCCGGCCACCATCATCGAGCCCATCTCCGAGTGCTTTGTGGCTAGTCTTATCATCGGCTGGGCCGCCCACCATGTGTTTCGCTGGGACATCATGGTGTTTTTCCTGTGCCATTGCCTGGCCTGGTTCATTTCGGATTACATCCAGCTAAGAGGAGTACAGGTGAGACACAATACACAGCAATCTTCGGTCACACTTTATTTTAAAGGGGTCATGAACTGTTGTTTTTGTTTTTATTTATACTGTTCTCTGAGGTCCACTTATAATGTTATCCAGATTTTTACATCAAAAAACATAATTTAGAAGTAATAAGCTATTATAGGTGTGGCTGATTGTAGACTCGGAAGTAAACGGCCACTGCTATGATTGGCTAACAGTTGTGTATGTTTGACAGCATACATTCCTCATAGATGGACGCTGCTGTGATTTAGGTCAAAAACGCATAAATAACTCAATACATATCAAACGATCTCTAAGAAGAGACAAAGCAATAGTGACCACGTAATGAAAACAATTACTCACACTTGTCAGATTCAATATAGTCGGCACAGCATCGTCTTTTAGTTTCAATCTTTTTGAAAATCCCTCATCAAATTGTTTCTTGTTTGTAAACGAATCTCCAGTAAAATGAAGTGAACAAAGGACTGAGTTTTTACTGACGCGGTCTGGATAATTAAAAAATAAGTTCATCCACTCTTTCCTAACATTGGGATCAGAAGGAAGGCAATGCAAAGACTGTTTTTTTTCCACAACTTGGCACTGTACAGCGACTTGTTGTCTTCGGAGCATCTTTATCATTTGGTTTCTGGGTAGACCTGCACGTTTGGCTCTCTCGTAAACACTACATACGTGAATCGGTGGACGGGGCTAAACAGGCAGTGATGTCGAAGCAGGCGTTGATCATCTTCTGTGGAGGCGGTGCTTATCCACACTATTACATCATAAAGTGGCACATTCCACAAGATTTTGGCCAATTGGCTTCAATATAAGCTGTTCTTAGACTAACAACAAAGGTTTGGGTTCTGAAACTTACAGGATGTTTTTATAGTACAGTGACCTCTTACATGTCAAAAGATCAAGGGAATTTTAGTTTCTCAGTTCATGACCCCTTTAAGGTACAATTCTCGCTATTAAAAAACCATTAACTATGACTTTTGGCTCAATAAACATCTAATTTGCTGCTTATTAATAGTTAGCAAGGTAGTTGTTAAGTTTAGATATTGGGTAAGATTAGGGATGTAGAATATGATCATGCAGAATACGTGTTTTATCAGTACTAATAAACAGCCAGTGTGTTAATAATAGGCATGCTAATAAGCAACTCGTTAATAGTGAGAATTGGTTCCTATAGTAAAGTGTTACCCAAACTTCAGCTCTGGCTCCTTTCTGGTACAAAACAACAATTTTTGACGATCCAATCAATTCCCAATGGATAAAATCAAGCCTTCCAATCCCAACCTCATTCTACTCAGAAATGTCACATTTGTGAAGAAACAATTGTTTGACATCCAATCAAGTCTGTGAGGAAATTCCATAAACAGATGGTTTTCATTTTCAACTCTTTTAAGCAAAAGTTGACAAGTTGTTCCGTCACAAGTTCTTCAAAGCCATTTTATCTTGAATTGCAACATTTGTCAGTTCTTGCTGTAATTCTCGTCTTTCTACTTCTTTTCCTCAAAGGGCGGCCCTCCATCCTTCTCCAAGCTGGACTACGCAGTGGCCTGGTTCATCAGGGAGTCCATGACAATTCAGATTTTCTTGTCCGCTCTTTGGGACCCCACCATCAGCTGGAGGGCGGGACGGTACCGATTGCGTTGCGGAGGTACGGCAGAGGAAATCTTGGAAGTTTAAATGGCACCGTGTGCCTGGGACTATGCACTGGTGTGAACATGGACACCGAACTGCGAGAAGACATGGGTGCAGAAGGACAAACGAACTGCAACATTGTTTTTGGTTTTATTCCAACTTCTGATAGTTTTTAACCTGTGACTTTAGCAAATAGATTATTTATGTCCTTGGTGCTTTTTTGTTTTCCTGTGCGGTCTCTTGAATTGAGACCTCGTACTAGATGAGCCAAAAGTTATGAAGAAGAGAACTTATGTGGAATCTATGTCTGGCGAGGAGGCGGCACTTCAGCGGGAATCAGTAACCCTGATAAAAATGTATCTACATGTAACTTTTTTATTTTTAAAAGTCCCTGCAACATGTTTAGTGGTGGTTGAACAACTGTATTTCGTGACATATCCATTTTATAATGAGTTGGATGAACAATACAGTTTTTAACAATAATGGGGTGGAGAATGACTGAAGCCTTTTAAAATGGCACTAGCGCATGAATGGATCACTTGCTTATCACATGTTGCTCTCAACATACAGCACTCTTGCCATATTTTATACATTTGTGGACTTTTGAATGCTCAAAACGGAGCCACTCAGGTCCATTTTATGTTTACTGGACAGAGCAATATCTTCGGTAGAGGTTATACATAGGGAATTGTGGCATACTGTCAACGACTCTTGTACAGTCTTTGCATTCTCCCTGCAGTATTCGATCGTGAGGTTTACTCCTCAGCGTGATATCTGCAGATTTAATTGCATATCTTACGAAATTGTGCCATTTGAAGAGCAAACGGTTTTATTGTTATAATTTTGCCATCTTTAACGCTTTTCTTCAAGGTTTTTATCTTCCCGTGCTTCATTCTCTGCAGTAGTTGCCCTCGTACCAGGATCAGGGTTTGCGAAAACACATTTCCTGACTCTCTGCTGTTTGTTTGAGAAGCTGTCAGTATTTTCCTGATGTTTGACTGGATATAAGTGCATAAATTGTCCAAACATTTCATCCGATGCCATTTCAGTTAGCCCTTAAACCAAATTCTGTTGAGAAGTTAAAGTTTACTCATTTTTTTGAGTTGAAACTATTTGGCATGAGTGCGAAATTTTATATATATATATATATATATATATATATATATATATATATATATAAAAACATCTCCTGGCAAACATCTGCGTTTACACTCTAATACATTTCAAAATATGACAGTCGCACAGTGTGCTTTTTGGCTCTACTCGTTCCCCATTAACATATATACTCTTACAGTCAAACAGTATTCACGAAACAATTGACATTCTTCTCTATCTTCCCCTTTTTTTTTCATGGTTGTATCTTGAGGAACTGCGTGTTTCTGTTTCGTACCGCCAGCACTTCGTTGTTAAACAGCTCTTTCTGCATATTCCTCATTTCTTGACTCTAGCTGCTATGCGTTCATAAATCATGGCGCTGATTGTGAAGAACCCATGCCAGCACTGGCAGTATTGTTTCACAGATAATCTACTCATTCACCTGAGCTGTTCTACCCTTGTTGTTATTTTAAAATCATAATACGTGATTCAGAAAAAAGACACGTTGGCTTGAGCCGTGTGCATGTCTTCATATTCCATCAGCTGCCATTTAGGAAGTTCTAAACACTGTTTTAGCCCAATGCCAACCCTACATTGTTTGTGTGTTTGTTCTGGTGTTGGTTTATTATTTCTAATTTGAATACATCTGATTTTGTTCTACTGAACACTTTGGGCTGACTATTGGAAATAAACTTGTGTTTTGTGCATGAGGCCACAAAATGAATAACATTTGTTTGTAATATGGCAGTTGAAGTATTAGGGATCAATCAGTTAGCAATAATCATTATTATTAGTTCTACTGTATTCAGGCTGTGAAACGAAAGCAAGCTTCCAAATCCATTTCTGTCTCCATTTGTGGTATAATAAACATTTCAGATTTTGTTGACCGTTACACACTGATCATACCTCAGTGGGCCTCATTCATTAAACACAAACATGAGTTTTTGCGGAATCATTCAAAAAACATTCTTACGTAAACTGTATGGAATTAATTTGTGAAACTGTTACATTTAAAAATTGGTAAAACTGTTCTTCTGTAAATTGGAATTGGTTTTACAAGTTATTCAATTGAAGGTAACAATTTCGGTTTTACGAATTATTCAGTTTGGTGTGCCAGTTTACACAAACAATGTTTTGCGAATTATTCCAATAATTCTTTTGTAAATCGCAAAACCATTTTTTTAAGTAATCTGCTGCATCAAATTGCATAATTTCATGAATAGTTAAAACCATTCTTGCATAAATAATCGCATTGAATTCTGTGCCACAATTATATAATAATGGTTTATTACTTAAAAATGGTTTTATGAATGAGTAACAAATTCATTCTGCTTTTGAATAAGGCCCGATGTATTGTAGTTCTGCACCATCGGTAAAACTGAATGTACCTGAATGAACACGTGACTAACGTCTATCGGTAATGCCTGAAACACCACAGTAGAAACATTTTATTTAGGGAAGGGGAAAGCTGGCATCTTCTGCAACTGTTCTTAAAGTTCCTCCCTTTGACTTTCAACCGTATCTCCTTATGATATATATGTGAAATATTGTGTCAAAAAGAAACTTGCAATGCACTGTCTACAATGCACTGTAAAGTCTACAATGCACTGTAAATTTCCCATTTAGACTTTTCCCCTCTTTGTGTGGCTGTGAGAGAATGCTGCTGAGTGCGTGTTTGCAGAAGTATTGTCTTTTTTGATAAGTCAATTCTGAAAGGATTGTATTATCGTAACATTCTGTGGGGAACTGGACTTTTTTTTCCGTAAGTATACAGTTGTATGTTTGTTGGATTGACATGTTTCGTGAAAGACTGGTGACCCGTATGGTGCCGTGTGGATGTGAGACTTGCTGACAGTCGTTTACTTAAAACAAGTAACACAGAACGGTTGAGAAATTCAGTCTGCATCAATTGGGCTGCATTTACAGGATCTGAAACAATACGGTAGTGAGCTGCCTGGACGGTCTAAAAATGTCTTGAGACAAAGCCAGTTTGAGTTTTAAGTGTCATATCCTGTGCTATTACTTTACATTTGCGACATTTCACTCATTTAAAGGATCTTTCTTTACTACAGCCTTGAACTTAAAGCGACAAAGAGAACTACTGCTACATGTTTAACCATACGGTCATCAGAGTAGAAAAAAAGTCTAGTTGTGATCCACCGCTTTTATTTTATGTGCTGTAAGTTGACAAAAAGCAAGAAAAAGCTTTTAATTTTTTTTTTTTTTTTAAATAATATGTACAGTTTATTTATGAAGTTTGGTTGATATCCATTACATACACTGCTTCCTAAGGCTTAATTTATCATCAAGTTGTAAATTTTTTTTTTTTGTTATTCCCTACGAGTTTTGTTCGTTTTTCTGCAATGTAAAGGTATGGCTGGACAGACTTCGGTTTTTGAACTTTTGTGTTATTTTGTAGATGTTGTGTACTGTACTCTTGATGCTGAATGCGTAATCCACAGCTGGAAACTGTGTCATTACAGATAAATTAAAGCTTTATCAAGCAATACAAGAAGTGTGTTTCCTCTGCTCCAATCTGTTGTGTGTGATCCTCATTGTTACATTTAGAGTGGTTTTAGTAGTTCGTGGTTAGCTGCACTAGCAATACAATAGTTTCTTTCAAAGCGATGGAAGTCAGTTCCCTGCCCCTCTTTCTGACTTCCTGTGTGTTTGAGTTTCAGTGCCACCATTCATGCACCACATCACATGTCTGAAACTGTAAAATGCAAAATCATCCACACGATCTAGGCGTGACTTTGTTACTTGGTATATCATTTGAAGTTATAAGAAAACTCTTTTTATGGACGCCGATAAACAATGTGCTCGCCAAAACCCCTGACCTTAAAAATGAGGCATTTGGTGTTTAAGCTTTATTGCACTGTTGCCAGAGCTGGGTAGATTACTTACAAACTATAGTCCATTACTGATTACAGATTACATGATGAAAACTGTAGTTAGTAACGTAATATATCAATCAATTAAGAATGATCTACTGCCATTGTGTGAATATGTAATCATGTAATCCATAAAAAAGTAACTGTAATCTGATTGAGCATTTTATAAAATGTAATACACTCTGAGTACTTGATTTTTGGAATCTGTTTATGTAATCCAGATTCCATGTAATCAGTTACTACCCAGCTCTAACAAAGTTACACTGAAGGAGAGACTCGAGTCGTTTCTAGAGACCAGAATATCAGAGAGATCTCTGTTTTTTCAACTTTGGCTAGCAAGCAACCAGCTAGTAACCACCCAAAACAACACTAGCAATGTGCTAAAAACTAGTCAGAACAGCTCTGCATTGATGAGCGTCAATTCACATTAAAAAAATACATTACTGCTCAGAAGTTTGCAGTCAGTAAGATTTTTTTCAAATGTTTTTGAAAAAAAGTCTCATATTCACCAGGGGTCTCATTTATAAAACTCTCTGTAGATTTCATCCTAAAAGTGTACGTACGCACAAAAGCTAGATTTTGCGTACGCGTGAATTTTTTTTTTTCAGATTTATAAAACCATGCGTACGCCAGAACCTGCGCAAAAATCCCTTTATAAATCCCAGTCAGGGGAAGATTGTGCGTACGTGCATCTCCACCCTGACTCCTCCCAGAAATAACCGTATATAGAGCTTACAATGCCTAGTTTTACTATGCATAACCTCATCTGCATATCATTTCCATGCATGTTCCCATCAATGTGACACGTGTTTAACACCGTCAAAAATACAAGACATTAAGGAAACATGAGATCCTGACTGTAATTCCATTTGGGCCATAGCCTACACATTAATTTTTATTGCTAAAAATTATCCAGTATCCTTGTTACATTTTATAATGAAAATATCCATAAAAACAAAACGGTTTAAAATAGTTGATCTCATTCTTTTACACAGGTCATGTAGTATTTCAATTGTTTTAAACAATTCAAATTAAATTTATGCAGTTTTGTTGATAAGGTGAACATAAGCTGAACATCTATTTTTAGTGGAAACAGCTGATAATAGCCCTATATTTTTTGCAGTGTAAATATAATTGTCTGACTCGGCGAATTACTGAAAATATTTTAAAAAGGAAATGTGCAAATCTTACCGTTTTCCTTTAATGGTATTCTTCAAATACAGAGGTATTTTTCATAATGTTGTGGAGATGTCTTCACACGATATTAACACCTCTGTGCAGCTGCGGATGTACAGTAAGTTATTATCGTTGAACCTATTCAAACCGGACCACCGAGTATCCAGCAGTGTCACCATAATATCGAATAAGTGCACATCATTGATCATTGTTCTCGCTAAAAATATTTTCTCATAACATGAGATCTGCAGTTTAAAAATGGATTATTGTGCACCTATAGCACTCCTCGCTGTCATTAAAACATAGCATGCCACAGGAAAAGTGATCAAGCACATCCACTACAAATATGTCTAAATTCATATAACTTAATTTTTGTTTAACTTCTGGATAATGACTTTATGTAATTTCAGTGCTTATTGACATCATGAGAGTGGAATATTTAATGTAAATGTGTATATCGACATGAAAACAGAGTTTAAAATCGTTGTTTACTTCATTAATTTTCTCACTCCTGGAAAAAGAGTTCGTACGCATGGGTCAGAGTTTGCGTGCAAGTGCGCAAATTTTCCCGTCAAGTTTGTTTTTATAAATCCCACCTTTTGCGTAGGAAGTGGCGTACGCCTCTTTCAGGGCAGGTTTTGTGCGTACGCAATGGTTATAAATGAGGCCCCAGGGCTGTATTTATTTGATCAAAGATACAGTAAAAACAGTAATATTGTGTATAATTTAAAAACTCTTTTCTATTGTAATATAGTGTAAAATGTAATTTATTCCTGTGATCAAAGCTGAATGTTCAGCATCACTTCAGTCTCACATCAGTGTCACATGATCCTTCAGAAATCATTCTAATATGCTGATTTGCTGCTCAAGAAATATTTCTGATAATCTGTGTTGAAAACTATTGAATACTTTTCTGCCACAGTATAAAAAATAAAGGTAATTACGCATATTTATCTCACAATTCTGACTTTTTCCCTTGCGATTTGAGATAAAAGTTAGGGTTTTGAAATATTAACTTGCAATTGAGAGATATAAACTCAATTCTGAGAAGAAAAGTCAGTATTTTGAGAATTAAACTTGCAATTGTGAGAAAAAAAATTTGTGATTTTTTTTTTCTCAGGATTATTATACAGGAAAGTTCAAAAGAACAGCATTTATGCACCCTTGTAGAATAAAAGTATTAATTTCTGTTAAAAAATGTTGACCCCAAGCTTTTTGAATGGTATGTATGAATCAAAGTTTCCTAACATTTCTGTTAGAAGGTAACATGTTCAGCATTGTGAATACACAAAGTCAGAGTGTACAAATATTGGTTTGGATTCTGTTGACTTTCATTGTATGGATAAAACAGTTCAACAGTTCAAAATATCTTCTTTTGTGTTGAGCAGAAGAAAAACTTATACAGGTTTGGAACGACATGAGGGTGAGGGTAAATAACTTTCTCTTTTTTTTTCAGAACAGTGCACCGATGTGTGTTCATTTTAAAAATGCTTGGTATTTGGCTGGGACTTTCTATTGCTGTTGCCCCATCACTTGATTTGATGTCATTGCTTTAGATCAATCTGATGTCAGCCCAGTAGTTTCGGTGCGTATCTCTGTAAATAATGGTGTTACAGCAGTGCAAATAAAGGCTGAGGGATGTGAGTGTGCTGGCGGTCAGTGCTCTGTGTTTGCTGGGCTGTGTGATTCACTACTAACACGAGCGTTACCAACCATCTGCTCTCCCAGTCCTCCGTCAGTGTTTCACTGACCCGAAAAAATATTCCCGCATCCTGAGGTTTATGTAGAGCGTGACTGCTGTGTCTCTTTGTGTTATCTGCTGCATTATCAGCTCTGTGTTTTTGCCTGCAGGATACCTGTCAGTGCTTATCTCATAGCAGACCATTATTAGGGGAACAGGGCATGGATGGAGATCAGGCGCCACAAGAAGAAAACGCCATCTTGCTGACAACTCACTTTTACTTTCTACAGGCATTACTAACATGTTTTTAACATGTAAGAATGACTTAAAAGTTGACTGTACAGAGTTATCTATGTTTAAATATCCACATTGTTGCATTATTTATTGTGTTCTACTATGGCTGTAAAGAGTTAAATAAAAATACAATTGAAGGTTTATAGAGAGTTTGATTAATATGTATTATTTTGTGAAGTTTAATACTATTCATTAGGGATTTTTCAAATGGACATTTATTTGTGTATACAATACATAAATCAGTCTAATAAAACACTGGGAGGTCTGGACTAAAGAATGAGTTGTTTATCATCTATTTTTAGCAAACTTACTGAACTGGAAGTTCCACAGTAAATGTTGAACTGATAAGCAATGTATTCAAGTCTTGGAAGGGTTTTTTTTTTTTTTTTTTTTTTTGAATAGGATATCTTGTTATGACATGTCTCCTGAATTATTTAGTAAGTGTACAAATTTAATAATCATAAAAAATATATATATAACTGCAAGCAGCAATTGGTGTTCAAGCACTTACATTTAGGATGTACAGGCTATTGGGTATATTTGGAAAGGCCCCTTTTCTAAATGACCCTGTTATAGCTACCCAAAGGGTAAAATTAAACTTTTTTTTTGATAATTATTGCAGTGGTTTTATTGAGGTTGAGCGAAAAACCTAGGACTAGTTCGCAAAAGTAGGTTTTTTACATAATTGAGAATATTTAACAAAGGATTTGATTGACATCAGTGGTTCTTGAGGTAAAGTTGCTCATTATGAGGAGATCTATCAAATGATATGAATATTGTGTGGATGTGTGAAACACCACGTGATTAAAGAGCCATAAAACTCATTAGCGCCAACTAGTGGCTGATTTCTTTCAAAATTCTTACAGACCTTTAGGGCCATGAATTGAACATGCCTATCGAGTTTTGTTTCGATTTTCCTCTGTTAACCTTGTCTAATAGGTGTTCAAAATTGATTGGTCGATGACATCTGTGTTTTTTGAGATACGTGAATGTCCTCAGACATTTGTGGCACTTAAAGACAAAGACACAGCATACCAATTTTAAAGTCGTTCGGACCAATGAGTGTGTAGTTATAGCCATTTTTATGTTTATTTTTCCCCATTATAGCACCACCGAGTGGCAAAACTCAGCGTTTTGGTGAGTTTGGCGGAAATATCTTTTTCCATTCAAGAGTTATATGCATTTTAGTAAAAGTGTCTTCGCCTCTTATGAACGTTTTGGCATACCGTAGCAACAGTGAGTCAAAAGTTCACCTTTTTCTTTATGATTATTGATATTCACTCTACAGAGAATCTTTCTGCACTAGTTTGGTTCCGATTGGGTGAAAAACCTAGGACTAGTTCGCAAAAGTAGGCTTTTCCAAAAATCTAAAATACCCAAAAATTAAAGGGTGACGATCAAATCCGGCGTGAGTCGACACTCGAGCCTGCGACAAATGGTTTAGAAGTTATGAGCGTTTTTGTATCTTTGATCGCTGTAGTGCCCATCAAGCCGATTGGGGTGAGCCTTGGTTACGTTGTAGACGATGTGAGTACTACCATCCCTCCAAGTTTCAAGTCTACTAAGCAGTAGCTAAAGGAATTCCAAATGGTTGTTATGACTTTGGTAGGGTGTTGTTAGTGGTTGCCAGGTTGTTCCTATCCAGTTGCTTACTTGTTTTAAAAGGTTGTTACCCCACTACGAGGGTGTTCCTATTCAGATCCTAATACATTCTAAATGGCTGTTTCCACATTGGTTGGGTGTTGTGGGTGGTCGCCAGGGTGTTTCTATGTAGTTCTTAAAGCATTCTCAGTGGTTGTTACCACATTTGTAGGCAGTGTTGGGTAGATTACTTACAAATCGCAGTCCATTACTGATTCCAAATTACATGACATAAATTGTAGTTAGTAAAGTAATCCATTACGTTAAACATTTTGGGTAATATAATCAGACTACTTTGATTACTTTTAGATTAATTTTGACCTAACTCGCTTATCACATTATTTTAATTAGGATAATCTTGTACCATATTGATATGAAAAGAGAAAGAAAATATATTCCATTTGTTGTTATTAACATCATGAAGTGCATTAAACGTTACATTACGTCAAAGTTTCCCAAACTGGGGTTCATGAAGGAACTGCAGGTGGTTTGTGAGTTTACTGAAAAGCTAATAATTAATTAAATTGTAAAAATGTAAAATTAAAAGAAATCTTTTTAAAATGTACAAAAATCAAAATAAAACACTTAATAAAAAATACGAAATACCTGTTTATCTGCATGTCATTTGACTATGTGAATAATATGTAATCATGTAATCAATAAAAAAGTAACTGTAATCTGATTACAAGTATTTTAAAATGTAATATAATCTAATTACAAGACTTTAATTTTTGGAAACTAATTACATAATCCAGATTACATGTAATTGGTTACTACACAGCACTGTTGGTTTTGTGGGTGGTTGCCGCAGTGTTAATAAGCAATTGCTAAGGCATTATCAAAGGTTGTTACATCATTATTAGGGCGTTTTGGGTGGTTAGCAAGGTGTTGGTTTGCAGTTCTTAAGGCGTTCTTAATACAGTGTTTTTGATGGTTGCCAGGTTGTTCCTTTCCAGTTGCTAAATTGTTTGAAAGAAGTTGTTACACCATGACTCAGGTGTTGTTGCTGGTCCTAGGGTGTTGCTATGCAATTTTAAGGCATTTTGAATGGCTGTTAACACATTAGTTGCCAGGTCATTGCTATGCAGTTAGGTCTTTCTGAATGGCTGTTTTGCATTGCTAAACTGTGGTTGTTAAATTATTCTGATTGGCTGTTTCTGTGTTATGGGTGGTCGGTAGGTCAGGTAGGTTACAAGTGTGCTGTGATACAGCTGTTGTTCTGAATGGAGTAATTTCACTGCTAAGGTGTTTCCCAGGATGTTTTGGGTGGCTGCTAGATGGTTGCTTACTAGCCCGAAAGCGTCCCCACCCCTAGTTTCGTTGATATTCTGTTCTCTAGATATGGCTTGATTCCTCCTGCCAGTCTAAGGATTGTTTTCTGCCATTGTTGATACTGTGTGTAAAGGTGTGTAGTGATTCAGTTGCACAACAACATTTTTCTAATACATTTATCTTCTCTTAACAGTCAATGATAGGTTTATTCATTGCGGTGTCAAGGCATTTGTGTTTGGCCCTGTGAATAAACACTTCAGATCACTGACACAAGGTCAACAATTACAATGGTCAACCTCAATTATGCAGTAACCAAAGTCTTTAAGAAGATTTCAATAAATAACTCAAAGATGATTCAAGTGAAAGTTCCAGTCCGGTGTTCACTGAGTCCAGAGTGCACCTAACTTAATATCTAACTAGTATTAAAACAAACCTTATCAGTGTTATATTAAGGGCTTTGTCAATTTTCCACATGTAATTGCTCTCTAAATAAATCTGAGGGTGTGTAATTGTTCACTAAACTGGTTATTGCATAATTGACTGTGAGCTGCCGAAGACAGAACAATTCTTCTCCTTAGCACTGGTTGATGAACACCCCCCCATCTTGATTTTGCTGAAAGAAAATAGCTGTTTTATATAAAATCACAGACTGTCTGTCAGTATGCTAGATAAAGGAGCCAGGATTATCAGTTGTTACAGTATTACACAGGTAGCAGCATCTGGTCTGAGTTGTCAGAGTCTCTGGTTAGGTGCCAGGGCACAGAGAGGCGCTGCTAAAGCTGAAGTGTCTGAGTACGGCTCTGCAGGCAGGACTGCCGCCTGCTCGACAGCTTCCTCTCCCCATGAATGTGTCTCTTTGTTAGACTCATCCCATCATCCAATCAGCACACTCTTAAGATTAAGGGACATGATCCAAAAAACCCCAGCTGGTCTCTGGCAAAGAAATCTACTGTCTAACTCAAAATGGAAGAGGAGTTTTGTGAAATGTGTCCCACCCAACCCCTGAATGTGCATGAGGTCAGATTATGATGTAGCAAGGAAGTTCTATCATCTATCTATCTACAAGTCTATCTATCTATCTATCTATCTATCTATCTATCTATCTATCTATCTATCTATCTATCTATCTATCTATCTATCTATCTATCTATCTGTCTGTCTGTCTGTCTCTCACTGTGTGTCATACAGAAAGGAAGATCTGTCTATTTGTCTGCCTGTTTGTGAGCAATTCAGAAATATTGTTGTGTTTTCAATTTTGTGTCACAAGGATTACTGTGACCAAAGAATCACTCATGTTCAATGACAGACATGTGTGCCAAAGCATAAACCCCCATCATCAACTGCTCTTGAGTCGGTGGGTTAAATTACTTTCCAGAAGGCTGGATCGGTTTTCACAGACCCTGAGTGCTCTGAAGCCCTTGTGCGAGGTAGGTCTCATTTCAAACCAATTTCTCCTCACCCACACACCCTTGAAATACAGTGCAGCTAATTAACGGCGGCATATCAGTGGCACGCTACTGCAACATCACCACCGGCAGAAACACTCCACATTCAAGGGGTTCTTGTGACTTACAGAGATGAGCATTGATTTTTAGCATTGATGTGTTAAAAAGCAATTCTGGGATGTTTCCCTCTCCATTGACAGAGAGTAAAATGCTTTAATGATTTATGATGTTTTATGCAAATGCATATTAATGTGCCTAAACTTTATCTACTCTAAGGTTTCAGATGAAATACATCTGTTGCAGAGCACAGACTTTCACTCCTATCATGTGCGGATGTGACTATGCATATGTGGTTTCCACCAATGCGAGAATATGCAGCAAAATACTTTGGAGTACTTGTGTAATGTGAATGAATGAGGTTTTGGGTCTTGGCCGCTGCTGTTACAAGTCCGGAGGGGATGACTTTCACATGATGTCTTAGAGCTTATGGAGGTCATGGGACGTATGGCACTAGTAGTTTTCCCCTGCCTATTATCAGAATAAAAATGTAAGGAATCTAGGGCTACGAGCTCACATGCCACCTTAGTTTCACTGGTATGAGGATTAACCCTGTTTTTGCAAAGTTACACAACAGCTATGTTTGGAATAGCAGGCTACCACACTATTCTCACCATTTCTGCAGCATGTATACTTTGCAAAGTATGCAAATGTTTGTTATGGTTGGAACACACGGATGGCCTTCTACATTAGCAGTGTGCACAATGCATTTTGCTAAACTTCACCTTCAATTTCCAGTATGAGGGATGAACTGAAAGTAGTATCAGCAGCGATTTTTTTACTTCCTCCTTTTTAGATGGGATTCCTAATAATTAAGATTTTTTTAAAAACTAATTTGAATTAACAATACAAAATAACCACTGCAATAAGCCACTAGCTTGACAAACAAATGGCATTTCACCTTTAAATGTTTGTAAAAACTCATGTCTTTTTGGGTTAAACTGTTTTTATTTTTACAGTTACTTAATGGACCTTAATGGAGATTTATTTATTTATTTTTCAAATGATTTTAAATTAGTTTTAAATTTCATTTAATTTTTCATTGTTTTTTCATTTCATTTAAATTTTTTAATATAGGTTTACTTTTGCTGATAGCTACTATAAGTACATTTATTATTTTTAAATTATAAATTTATAATTTATATAATTAATTTATATTACTGATAAATACTTATTTATAGCTCTTATTTAATTTAATTTTTATCAAAGTCTTTTAAATTAATTTCTTTTTAATTATTATTTTTATAAAACCCTTTTTTTACTTTTTATTTTGCTATTTAATTGAATAAATTTAAATTAAAATAATAATAATAATTAAATAATAATTTAAATAATTTAAATCTTATTAAATTTTTTATTTAATTTAGTTCATTTTATTTAAATTTATGAATTATATACACTATCGTTTAAAAGTTTTAGATCAGTAAGACTTCAAATGTTTTTTAAAGAAGTCTCTTATGCTCATCAAGGCTGCATTTATTTGATCAAAAATACAGAAAAAACAGTAATCTTGCAAAATGTTATTACAATATAAATTAATGGTTTCTATTTTAATATACTCTAAAGTATAATTTATTTCTGTGATGCAAAGCTGAATTTCCATCAGCCATTACTCCAGTCTAAAGTGTCACATGATCCTTCAGAAATCATTCTAATATGCTGATTTATTATCAGTGCTGGAAACTGTTGTGCTGCTTAATATCTTTTGGAACCTGTGATACTTTTTTTTCAGGATTCTTTGATGAATAAAAAGTTAAAAAGAAGAGCATTTATTTATAATAGAAGTCTTTTCTAACGATATACACTAGCGTTCAAAAGTTTGGGGTCAGTAAATTTTTATTCTTTCTTTTTTTGAAAGAAATTAAACCTTTTATTCAGCAAGGATGTGTTAAATTGACAAGTGATAACAAAGATTTATATTGTTAGAAAAGATTTCTATTATAAATAAATGCTCTTCTTTTTAACTTTTTATTCATCAAAGAATCCTGAAAAAAGTATCACAGTTTCCAAAAACATATTTGGCAGCACAACTGTTGCCAACATTGATAATTCTAATAATAAATCAGCATATTAGAATGATTTCTGAAGGATCATGTGACACTTTAGACTGGAGTAATGGCTGATGGAAATTCAGCTTTGCATCACAGAAATAAATTATACTTTAAAGTATATTAAAACGGAAACCATTATTTTATATTGTAATAACATTTTGCAAGATTACGTTTTTTTTTCTGCATTTTTGATCAAATAAATGCAGCCTTGATGAGCATAAGAGACTTCTTTAAAAAACATTACAAGTCTTACTGATCTAAAACTTTTGAACGGTAGTGTATATATATATATATATATATATATATATATATATATATATTAAATTTATTTTTAATTACCTATTTGTGATAAATTGTACTTTTTATTTTGAAATTTTCTTTTTTATTATTTTGCTGATTTTGTGACTAATCTACTTCAAGTTGTCTGCTTGGACAAAACAAGTCGGTGTTTGTAAACTAACTGTTAGTGTCCGAATTCCTTGTTGCATTGTTCTCATTTTTTCTCGTAAGTGTCATATTCTGTCTGCACATTGCCGTTGGTACGCTAGTGTCTCTGAATGCCTGTTCGGATCTCAGTGTGGATAAGAGCAGGTGAGGCTTCAGACGGAGGCAGAGGTAATGTAATCTGGGTGTGGCATCCATCTTTCACACACACACACACACACACACACATAGAGGTATCTTTGTCTCATCTCGCGACTGTCTCCAGAGGGGAGTGAGAAATCTGAGCTGGCATGTGTGTGTGTGTTGGACACTGGCAGTCCCACTGAGCCATCTGCTGTAGCAATGTGTCACTGTAATTAGGGCTGGATGGCTTGTGTCAGATAAGACTGCTCCTTTACAGCTCCGTCTCCTGCAGCTGCACACGCTATCAACTGAACAACGCATGACTGACGGCCGTACACACACTTCTGATCAGCCAGTTAAAGGATCTCATTGCATGCAGAATCATAATTTCCTCTCTTAATATGAATTATGTATGTTAATGATTGACTTGGTGTGCACCATTCACCCATGAACTCCACATTGAAGGAAAATTACCTATTTTATCTTGATTTACTCGCCATCTTAAGCAAAAGGAGTGATTTTAAAGAATGTCTTAGATGCTCTTTTCTATACAATGAAAGTGGATGGTGCTTCCAAGCTTTAAAAACAAAAAGAGCTATAATACCATAACAGTAACAAAATGACTTACTGATTTTGATACACTGCCATGAGGGTCCGCAGAGATCCTCTCTATGATATTGTTTTGTCTTTTATTTATTTATTTAATTTTTCTGTATGTTTCCATGTGTTGGTTGGTCCACATGAATTTGACTCAGAAATTTTATTAATATCTAATTATTAATGAAACATATTAAGTTTTGTTAAAATGTTTTTAAATACACTACCAATTAAATTTTTTTTGAAGTCTCTAATGCTCACCAAGGCTGCATTTACTTGATGAAAAATACAGTAAAAACAATAATATTGTGAAATATTATTACAATTTAAAATAATATGTTTCTATTTTAAGTGTAATTTATTTCTGTGATGTAAAGCTGAATTTTCAGCATCATTAGTCCAGTCTTCAGTGCCACATGATCTTTCAGAAATCATTCTAATATGCTGATTTGATGCTCAAGAAAAATTATTATTATTGTCAATGTTGAAAACAGTGTTGCTTAAAAATATTTGTGGAAACGTTAAAATTGTAAAAAATAAATTGTAAAATAGGATTTGTTTTCTAATAAAGTATATGTCTTTACTGTCAATTTTGATTAATGCATGGGTGTCAAACTCAGTTCCTGCAGAGTTTAGATGCAACCCTAATTAAACACACCTGATCCAGCTAATTAAGACTTAACTAGATGGTTTGTGTGTTGGAAACCCTCCAGGAGCTTGACACCCCTGCTTTAAAGCATCTGTGCTGGATAAAAGTATTAATTAAATTATACTAATAATAATCTTATTGACAAAAAATTATAGTATTTTATTTAGACTTTATAAATAATAAAAAAAAATTCTAATAAATAATAACAACATCTTATTAATAATAACATGCCAAACATCTTAAAAGGTTTTCAAGAATTTCATGCCTTTAATGAGACTTTTTGTCATTATGATATCAGGACAGTTACATGCTCCAAAAAATATCAAAATGAATCTTTATTTATTTATTATAATCATGCTGAGGTGTATTCAAGTCAGTGTTTTTATGTATTGCATTCTGAACTTATTTATTATTATAAATAATTAAATTCAGGTCTGTTCTGACTTGAAATAGAGTGCATTAGAAACATGGACTGATTTTATGATGATGTGCCTGCAAAGTCTCATACCTGAACGTAATGATCTTGATGCTTTAAAGCACTCATGTGAGTCTTCCACATGCAGCCTGCGGCCACATACATTAGGATGCATCAGTACTCTATGGATCCAAAGCACTCATTCATCTTCATTTACAGGAAACACGATTCAACATCAGGGATGAAAGTCTGGCACGAGGGATTGGACATGCTATATTCCTGCAGTCAACATAAATAATGTTTGCTACTTTACAACAGGTCTATTAACGGTAAACATGCTGAACTTGCATGACAGAGATGGAGGAGGCAATTTAGGGAAATGAATCCTAAATGGAAATCTTAAAGGAAATGAAATTGTGAGCTTTTATTGAAGCTCAGCTCATCTGTGCATTTAGTTTCTTTCATCTTTTGGCAGTTTCTGATGTGGAAAATTACCATATCTACAGTGTCAGCCATAATTTATACATTAATATGAAGCTTCTTTACATGAGAATATGAGAAAATCATATTTCACCCATGCACACTTAAGATGTTCAGTGGAGTCTGACCAAGTTTAAAACTAATGTATGTGTACTAGCTGTACTGTATAGGCTACTACTAGCATCCTAGTAGCTAGAGCCTATTTATAAGCCATAAACCTTTCTTTTTTTCTTTTTTAATCTCAAGGGAGGTCTGATTTATCTTCATTGCACCTCTGCAGGTCGTTTTGACATTTAATTTGAAGCTACTATTTAATATTTTTCAGGTAGTTTAGTTTATTGAGGATAATCTTATGAGAAACAATGCCATTAGTGTAACGCAGCATTTAACTGTATTTGCAGGCGTAAGCAGATACACCAAATTGTTTTGTGCAAAATGCAAAGATGTGTTTTTAATTTAAATTATTTAATAAAATTAATTTCACTCATCTTCCCGAATTGGTTGGAATTATCTTTGTGTGTGTTCTGCTGCCCTCTGCTGGTCTAATGAACCGCCTCTTCATAACCTGACATGAAAAGACTCTTGTAGAAATTATAGAATTGTATTTAAGCATATGACCTAAGATATTTAAGTTGTATCCACTGAAACGTTTCAAACAGTATGCTACATTGTTGTTATGATCGTTATGCTATCCATATGACATCATCATCTCGTATATAGCCTAGATTTTTAATTATTTCGAAATAATTTGTGAAAATGTCTTTATTTTGGCAGTGCAATCAAATAATAAGCCAAAGTAAACTTGTCGCTGAATTAACTCCAGTTCATTTGCCACAGAGAAATATGAATTGACATATTATGAGTTTGTGCTTCTGTTTAACATTTATTTCTCTGCTCTTTTGAAAACTAGCACTGTATCAACAAACAACTCCAATAATAACCCCCTTCATGTTTTGTATTTGTTTACTCATTAATTTACATTCTCTGCGTTATAACGGCCTCTAATACAACATTAGCCTACTTTCTGATCACAAAAGCTATTTTTCTATAAGGAAGTAAACAAGTCCTGAAAGGTTACATCAGGATATAATAATGCACTGCTTTCTTACCAGGTTGCTTTGCAAATGATAGGCTTGCCAAGTGTTTATCACGATGCTGAAGCACTCTTATAAGCAGTTTTGCTAAATGCCTTAAAGGGATAGTTCAGCAAAAATAAATAAATAAATAAATAAATAAATAAAATAATAAAATAAAATAAAATAATAATACATAAAAAAAATTCTGTCATTTAACCTGTGTGACTTACTTTCTTCTGTGGGACACAAAAGAAATGATTTTGAAAAATTAAAAGACTGAAGTTTGAATTTCTGGGTGAACCCTTTCTTAAAATGTAGTTTCTGTCCAGAGTTAAAGGGATAGTTAACCCATAAATTAGAATTTGCTGTTAATTTACTCACCCTCAGGCCATGATGGGTGACGTTTTTTTTCTTCAGTAGAAGAGTAAAAAAATGATAATAATTTTAGGTGAAACCGCGCTGTCCTTGCGATTCTTGCAAGTCAGCTGCCGTCAATTTGAGAGTCAAAAAAGCATAGGCAACACAGAATTAATAGCATACCTGTTGCTTCTGATGTGGTTTTATAAAGCAAAACTAAATATATATATATATACTTTTCCGTGAATTGGTTCATTCGGACTGTTTGTTTGAACTGGTTCAAATAACCGATTCACCAGTTCGTTTAGGTAATCACGCAATCATGTAACATGAATTCTATTATTAAAGCACCAAATAATGATGTGAAACATGGATGTTTTACATGTCTAAAACATATAGAGTGAATAACATATCTTTTTTACATAAACAATGAAACCATACAAACTTTAATTTCACCCCGTCATTAAAGTGCTGGTTTCACGCATGCGCAGATGAGTCGAACTGCTTCCTCAGTTCAGAGACTGTTGGACTTGGAGTAATTGCTGAATGACTTCATCATAAGATCATATGCGCCGTTATTTTGGCTTATTTTGAGTGACTGTCAGGTGTCCGAACGTGAATTTTGATTGAGTAACTTGTAGATCTGTGCTGACTCAATTCTGTCCGATTTGGTGAATCGGTTCATCTACTAAAAGAAAAAAAACAGCTAAAACCAGCTTAAGCTGGCTGGTTGGTTTTAGCTGGTCAGCCAGCTGGTTTTAGAGGGGTTTTGGCCACTTCCTTAGCTGGTCAGACTGGGAGACCAACTGGAACAACCAGCTAAAACCAGCCTGACCAGCCTAGCCAGACTGGAAGACCAGCTAAAACCAGCTACTTCCAGCTTAAACCAGCTAAGACCAGCCAACCAGCTTAGGCTGGTTTTAGCTGTTTTTTTTTTTTGTTTTGTTTTGTTTTTTTTGTTTTTTCAGCAGGATGGCTGGTTCAAAAGAATAATTATTTTGCGAACTGGACATTACTGCTGACCGTTTGCCTCGAGTCTCTGGATTACAGGTATAATGTAAATAATGCTCAGTTTCTTGGACTGACCGTTTCATTTCATAAGACCTCAATAGTTTGTGAGGAGCCACTGGTATTCATTTTTTGACTCTCAAAGTAACAGTAGCATTGACTTGCATTTTATTAATGACCAAGGACTGTGGTTTCAGCTGCTAGACATCATCTTTACTGTTCTACTCATGAAAAAAAAAAAAAAAAAATCTTGGAATGCCTTAAGGTGAGTAAATTAACAGCAAATTTTCATTTTTTGGGTGAACTACCTCTTTAATCACAGCAGGTTTAGACAGAGCAGCAGAGTGAGAGTTAGTAATAAGCAGAAGAGGTTAGAGGAGGAGGAAAATTACAACCATTCCAGTACTCCTACAAACACAGATCTTTCTCTCTTCAGATACAGGCACTGAAGAAGCACAAGTGTGTTTGCTGAGCACTGAACATGGAAGGAAATCTGCTGAATTAAGGACAAATCCGGAAGGAAAGACATGAAGACGCAGAGGACATAGGAAAGTACAGATGTCATGACATTTATTCAAGGCATGCTACAATTAAAGTTGATTAGGAAAAACGTCAGCAGGGTGGGTAATAAGAATAAGAATAATAACTCTAATAATGAGTATGCATAATAATAAGCCATTCATAAACAGAAAAAAAAGAAAAAACGCTTTCTACAAAAAATACAAAGAAAATCTCCACTCAATCATGCACTGCAAAAATTAGAAAATATGTTTCTTTAATAGTTTATCTTCTATTTGCATTTATTACATCAAACTCATAAACTGGATACGCTCATGTCTCTCCTCAATTCCCACAATCACATAAACGGCTTACAAATGAAAGCTGGTACTGGTATGATATCAAAATACAGAAGACAAATTGTGTTTTTATGTTAATTTCCATAAATATAAAAACCAGTTCATATTGGTGTGTTTGTATCTTGTTCCCCGAAACCATTTTTTGGCCAGGTTAAAAAAAAAATGAAAAAATAAAATAATAAGGGAACACATATGTACAGCATTTGTTTCCTTTTGGTAGTGAAACATTCATAAAAACTATAAATTAGTTATTTCATTGCGTGTCAAAGCATCCTGAGATCAACTCAGGCACTTCTGTATGTGCGCTGTGCTTGAGCGACACCTCAGTTAGCTAATTTAGTCTAGCCCCTCCCTTTAATGCAAATTAGACAGCTCAATTAGCATAATTATAGCCCATAAATTTAGTCATGAGAAGAAAATAGAAAGCATTATGGCTGAAATTTAAAGTTTAGTTCATAAGGTTCAATTGCATCGTAATAAAGCAATAAAATATTTCAGTCTGAACAGTGCTGCATCAGTTCCAATTCAATCAAGTCCTTTGGTTTCAGTGGTTGGTTTGTCGTTATGGTCTCGAACGTTTTAGAGTAAAGCTTTGTTATGGAATCGATGACGATATCAGCGAAAATTGTAACCGCTTATCCGTTTTACAGATCGTGCCGTCTATCCGGAGCAGTTCATAAAATACTGAAAGCATAAAGCGGTTCGAATGAATCCATAAGGGCCCGGTAACACATTCAGAATCGCAAATGAGTCTCGCTTGACGGGGGGAAAGGATATGGCTTGACCTTTCTGAGGGAAACGAACAGAACAGACTGCGGGACACGTGAAAAACAGACTCGTAACATGACCGAGAGTGGAAAATACAAGAAGTTTGTTGGTTTCTGATATACAGCCAGGAAATAAGTTACAAATAAGCTAGATGAAAGGCACATAAACTTTGGTCCTGCATTATTTGTGACTTTTTCAGTAAAAAACCTGGAAAAAACCATACACGTGTGTAACTGTTCGAGTGAGAGCGGATATCGACGAGAAAATGTCTTACAACACAGCGGAACGTTGTTGCCTGAGTCAAGACGTGGTTGGAAAAATGTTTCGCTTCGAGAAACAAAAACAAATGACTTCTTGTGACTTCTGTGACACGTTTATGGAGTCTGGCTTTTCTCCTGTTGATAAATAAAAAGCATTGCAGCCGGAAGCAGATTGACGTTCTGCTTGCGTGGCTGTGTGTATTTCGCCTTCCGAGCGCTTCTGGCGGACCTGACCTCTAGCAATCGCTCCCGTTCGCACACATCGGTGGACGTTACAGACCCAGAACTGCTGTTGTGAAGAGGCAGAGTGACAGACAACAATCTTGAACCAGTTTTCACACTCTTAATAAAGAAAATCAACAAACCCCAAAAAAAGAACAAAAAGTATCACAACAGAGCAAGAACGAAACAGGCCAAAACCCCTAAAATGAATCAATTATAAGATACAGTAAATAAGATACAACTCCAAAACACACAGGCGGAGGTCTCAGACATCAGCATCACTCCATAGCAAAATGGAAGGCAGACCTGAACACTCAGAGCGAATGCTGTGGGCTTCTGGGTCTCTGTGCGCTCGTTCTGAGGCAAATTTAGACCGATCGTATGTATTAGGAGTTTTATAATCATATTAGAATGACAGAACAGAGATTATATCAAGCAGATCACACTGTATGATATAGTCCACACTAACAGATATTGATTTCTGAGTGGTCATTCCTGTGAAAAACTCGCCGGCATCATATTATGGTTTATGGGAGGTTGCCAGAATGTTGCAATATGGTTGCTGAGATGTTTGGAGTGGTTTTAATGCATTGCTATGCGGTTGCTAGGTGGTTACTTACTAACCAAAAGTAAAAAGAGCCCACCTCCAAGTCCCAAGATTAGTGGTCGACCGATACAGATTTTTTATTTTTTTATGGCTGATATCTTAAGAGAGAATGGTGGCCAATATGATATCACACGATTCAATTTAAAGATAGTAAAAACACATGCATAAATTGCTCAAATTAAATTTATATTTATTTTTGAAAATTAATAAATATGAAACAATTAACTTAATAAAAAATAAATCTGTAAAATAAATAGTATTTTTTTTTCTATGCAGTCAGCAAATGCGCATTTCAGAGGATCTCACAACTGAAATCAATAAAGTTTGCAAGGTTAGTAAAATTTACTACATACTTTTGTTTAAATTAAATGCGTATTTGCTGACGGTAGATGAGAAAGTATTATAGCTTTTGCAGTTCTGTTACTAATAATAGAAAAGCAAATGCTATAATACTTTTTAGTATAGTTCTTTGTGATAATTTATTAGTCAGAACTGTTAAACAGAGACGGTAAACTAATGAAGATGGAGAACATTCTCAGCGCTATCAGAATAAAAGTCCCGCGCACCATCAACATAAAAGTGTTCTGAAATATTCGTTAAGTGGAAAATAAATGTAAAAAATTCCAAATATCGGCCGATATATCGGTTGACCACTACTCAAGATATGACTTAGGTGGCTCCTTTAATGTATATCACTGGGATTTTTTGGCCATATTAGCATTCGCCTGGCGAAGAAGTGTGATCACTTAGAAAAGAACAAAAACTTCACAGATGTGCTCATAACAGCTAATAAATTCATACTATTTAATCAGAACAATATGCAAGCTTACAGCAGCCTCTGTCTCTGAGCGCGAAATATTTATATCAGAGATCGAGGAACATTTTTTGGCCTAGAAAGGCTTAATGTAACAATGGTACACGGGTCTAGCATACATATGTACACACACACATCAGCGAGGGAGAATAGAGACCCACAGCATGCTCTGAACATCGTTGAGTTCACCGTTCATTTTTCTAATAAAAGCATTCACAGCACCGTACATCATAACTTACATCTCATATCATATTAAGACCACATCGTACTGAGTCCCCACAAAATGCACATCTATAAGAGCTACACAACAAAAAAATAAAATAAAAATCAAGATCAAAATAAATCAACCCTCTCACCAATCCCACAAAATAGTACATACGATATTTTAGGTAAAATTTCTAAAACCTATTTGATTATGAACACATAATAAGGCACGTAATAAGAAATTAGGTAAATACACAGTAAATATGATTTTTTTTTTCACCATGATTTTCTTGAATGATTATAGTGGTACAAAAACCCGATGAGGTTTCAAATTTGATTTTTTTTTCTCTTCCATAAAAAAGAACAAATTACCAAAAATAAGTAACTTTTTTTTTCTCAAAAAATCTTGACAATCCTTAAGATATATAGACCTGAATAGTTTTGCTTTAAGACTGTAAACTTCAACAAAATTCAATTTTTTTTGAGAAGTGAAAGCGAAGTTTCGAATCGCTTCAGGTGAAATCAGTCAAAGACAAAAAGAGTCACTGTCCCTTGCCTTGCATGAACATGAAGATTCTTGATTTATTTCATAACTGCAATTTAAACAGACATTGATAGAGGATATAGCGCACAGGCACAGAAGCTGCTCCCTTTAGATGCTACTCAACAGGTCTACGGTGACCCTCCTTGGAATGTTAAGGCCAGATTTTCACTAAATGAGACAGCGCCTTGCTCGTATGCATCATATATGAGAGTCATCATATATGAGAGTCCCAATGAAACCGTTAATAATACACTAGTACCAACTAAACACATACATATAGAATCAGCTTCTGTATGTGCACACCATTGCCATGTTCTAAAACCTAGTGAGCTGTCTTCTTAGACAGCATTTTAAGGCATCACAGGCACGCTCCCGGCACAAAGGCTGTTCCAGCCTTCTAAGATATCTAATTTTGGCCAAAATCTAAGGCAGCATTGCATCTATCCACTGTGGATAAGGCAATCCCAGAATGCACTGGGAAGCTCATTCAAGATGGTGGGTGAATCAAGGCATATGTCAATTATGAATATACTTATAATTCACTGAATACAGGGAAACATCTATAAATTTGTTTAATCTGATTAAAAATGGATTATTTTGACTGTAGTGTTGATGTTTCGCATCAGGTGGAAACCCCTAAAATTAATCCATTGTATGAATCAACTGATTCCAAAGTTTGACATTAGCATATTGCTAAGCTAATGTTGCAATACCTGTGGATAAATACATAGCACAAGTAAATATAGAGCATTTTCTATGTATTTTTACATTTACATAGTGTGTGATGTTTGTCAGCATCTCTAGACTGTCTATGGTAAATAAAGCCAAAGTTCCAAATCAATTTACAGAAAATTACAGAGTACATCAGAAATTGTACCGCATCTAACATAGACAGTAATGGGTTCTTTTTGATTTTGTACCGCATTATTAGCTTAGCAACATGCTAACATCTAACTGAACTGAAATCAATAGAGTCCTCCAATGCCAAGCTTCAAATGCTGCTCGAAACTTGCAATGTATAATTTTTTGAATGGAATCAATAGAGGAGATTCTAATTTTGGAGTGAGCTATATTTGGATCTTACTGCCAAAAAAATTGACAGGATTTTGATGGTCTCCATCAATGATTATTGTATGTTGCAAGTATTTCCATGATGTTTATGTGATTGGCTAACGAGATTCATCTAAGTTGACAGTTTTTTCCCAATGATACAGACTCAGAGTTTACCATCTCCACCTCTTGAAGTAAACCTCTGGCCTGGACTCTATTGGAGGCGAGTTTTCTGTGCAGATCAATCAGTTCAGATTAGTCACTTATGGGCTTTCATGGCAATTAGGATGCTGCCTTAGAAGGCAGCTGCCTATGCAGCAGCTTGCTAGGTTTTGGAAACTAGATGGCATCTCTATGTCATTCCGACTCGCTCTTTCATTTAATATTTGGTTTGGTCAGATGCAGAGGCATTTAGTGTGGGACTGCAAGGCAAAAGAGAGTGACGCCCTCTTTTTTTGCTGTGACTCAATGGGCTTCACTACAGTTTCTACAGAGCCCATGGCTGCAAACTCTCACACCTGTAGACAGAGCCGAGGAGTGAAAGAACAAAGTAAAGAGCACAGAATCTTCTGCCCCTGTGTGGAAAGATGGAAAACAAGAAGAATGAAAGGAAAAGACTCAACTAAGAGCAAGAAGGGGAACAGAATGGAGGAAATCATCAATTTCCCATCGAGATCACGGGCTATACCATTCACATTGAGAATTTCACTTAGGAGGAGGCAGAGCCTCCTATCAGGCTGGGCGTTGCTGATTGGAGCGTTCCAGGAAGGTTGACAGCTGGCCGTGAGTTTTCCGGAATGATCGTGCATGTTTGAAAACGGTCACCCCGGTTCAGAGGAACCCGATCGACTGGACAATGACATCGCACGCCATTGCACGCAGATGTTCTCTGACAGCATTGCAGGTGCAGAGTGCCCAAGAAAGACCGGTCTGTCCGATATAAAATTTTCATAATACAAGGAAAAAAACAAATCACGCCATTCACTATCTATTCACAGATGCCTACCATCTGGCTATACATCTTTGCACAGTAAACAGATATGAGGATGCCAAACATTCCCCACAGCGCCTGTCTTCAATTCAAATCAATCAAAGTGCCGAGAAACAAAAGGTTTGTAAGCCGAAACAGCTGCGAATTTTAAATGCACTCATTCTTGAATCCATAGCACTCTTGTTTTAATGCTACTCTGAAGGAAAAGGACAAGCCCATTGGTCGAGGCCGTCGCTACAGATTTTTTTTTTCCAGCAGCACCTTGATGACAACGTCAGTGACATTCAAACGGTGACCGATCCCACGGGAAATGGGGCGCTCCGTTGAAACAGCCAATGAGAATGAAGGTGTCGTTTTTTGGGGGAGGCACAGAGGAGACTCCGCCCTCACTTAGGTCTGGGGTAACAAGGCCATTGGGCTACAGGAGTGTCAGTCTCCAATGTAATCTGCAAGTGTGCGGTGAAGAAACTTCCTCAGCATTGACTTTTTTGAGAATCTTCACCTCGTGTTAGTTTGCGTTTCACATCAATAAAGTCCTCGCCAGTCGACTAAAGAGGGAGTCCTACTTCCTCCACACGGAGGTTCCCAGAAACGTCACATTGTCATGGATATCCCATGTGTCTCCAGCCCTGGTATCGTGAGAGTAAAACAAACTCACTCTCAGACTGTCTAAAGGTTCTGCAGTAGTCTCTTATTTGCTTTTTTCTTTCATTTTTGTCATTTTTTTGGAAAATCTCTAAAACTACCCCATGAATATCTGTAATGTTTTTTTTTTAGATTTTGTCAGTCAGTCTTATTCTCTGAATGAAACAGTCAGACTGCTGAAGGTAGAAGGGCTGGAACGGGGAGGATGGGGAAAGGGTGTGTCTTGTAGTGAAGGGGGTGCTAGATGGTGGATTTGGAGAAGGACACTCGCAGATGGTGGTTTTCTCCCAGGTCGTGGTTGTGGAGGTCGATAAGAGCCTGGATAGCTTCTTCCACCGAAGCCAGCTGGATCAGCGCCATTTTGCGGTCCTTCCTATTAATCATATATGGATAGTAAAAATCAGAAACTCCGAAACAACTCAAGATCAGCCAAATTTAGGACCAGCTGGTCCAAAGAGATAAAGTCCAAGATAAAGAAAATTGAAAAATCTTTTGAAAACTAAGTTTAAAACACATTTGTGTTGGTTTCAAATGGTTTTGAAAAACATTTACAGCTTTTTCAACAAAATAGTTTAAATGACTACTCTAGTTTTAATGAGTACTCTAAAATTGTCATGTGGGGTAACCATCAACTTAAGTAATATTTTTCTTACAAATAACACAACTTAAAGGGATAGTTCACCAAAAAATGAAAATTCTGTCTTCATTCCCTCAAGTGAAGAATGTAGGTAACCAAACAGTTGCTGGTCGCCATTGACTTCCATAGTATTTTTCCATATTATGCCAGTCAATGGCTACTGTCAACTGTTTGATTGCCAACATTCTTCAAAATATCTTCTTTTGTGTTCAACAGAAGAAAGAAGCTCATAAAAGTTGGGAACAAGTGGAAGGTGAGTAAATGATGACAGAGTTTTCATTTTTGGGTGAACTATCCCTTTAATCAGTGTGAAACAGGAATGTCCTTTCCTGCTCCTAGAGGGCCACCTAGCTACACATTTTTTTCCTTGTAAACTTAAAATCATTGTTCACTTTTTAAAAGGATCATACAATGTTTATAACATTCCATTTATGTGTTTCCACAAAACAACTCATCCTTATCGGCCATGTTGTCATGAAGAACGGTACAAGCAGACTCTTCCCCATGTGAACAAATACTTACTAAAATCAGATAAATGAAGGCTGAGAACGAAAACAAATGTGAAGAGAACTCACTGGAAAAACTTGAAGGCCTTGACTGTGTATCCAGAAGTGGCAAACAGGTCTTTCAGAAAATCATCCGTAGTGGAGGGACTGGGGGAGGAAAGAAACAAAAACACAGTGTTTACAAAAGACAAAAAAATAGAACCTTATCTGATGCCAACAATAATGCAAGACTTCTAGTGGAGTGAAACAACTGCTAATATGAATATATGCGTGGGGTGATATGAATAATAATCATATATCACGGTATAAGGAGTGATTTTACATCACTGTAATATGCATCGCAATATATTCTTTTTCTGGAAATTCAAACCCCAAATGTTTTATATATTGCAATTAATCCCCCCCCCCCCAAGTATTTATTTTAAGTGTCATTTAATATAAATAAAAAGCAAATCATTCTAAGTTTTAAAAACTTAAGATTTGCACATTTTTAAAAATGCTTATTCAAGTTAGTCCAGCAAAACTGGGTTTTTTTTTTTGTAGCAATTGTTTGTAACATGCTGTATTGAGCGTGTGGTGCCCGATGTGTGGGTGTGTGCCAGTCACTCACGGGATATTTGAGAGGTGCAGGGTGGCGGAGGGAGGGAAGATGTTCTGGAAGTTCTTGGAGCCGGGCTTTTTGAAGCGGTGTAACGGGCTCCCACTGAAGTCTTTGGTCAGGCCCTGGTCCTCCTGACCCTCCCTGGGGAGCTGCACCGTCTGGTGCTTTGAGATGGTCACACGGATCACCTTACCATACAGACGCTGACCGTTCAAATGGCTCATCGCTTTACAAACAAACCGAGAGATAATGTGTTACAGACAAGCTTTAACCCTGAGATACATCATATTACACTGAACAAATCTTTTTCTTACAAATGAACAACAAATCTCATGCATAAGATTGTTTTTTTTTGTGTGTGAATATTTTTGACACACACAGCCTCTAAATATGGTCTAAGTACTTAACCTTGTTTTGTACACACATTTTGGCTTCATTCATAAAACATGTTGCAAAATGATTCTTACATAAATTGCAATAAAACATTTTGCAAAATGATTCTTACATAAATTACTGTATAAAATGTTGATGAATTCATTCTTAGTTAAATTTGTGTAAATCAATAGCAGAACCATTCCTACATAAATTCCTGTGTAAATTGTACATAAAGAATTCAATAACAAAATTATTCTTACACTTCTACTAATAATGAACTGTACATTGTTCGCAAAACCTTTCTTACATTATTTTATGTTTAAATCAATAGCAAAACATGGCATGAATTTTGGTGAAAATTGTGCATAAAATCATTCTTATGTAAATTTCTGTTAATAGTTTCGCAAAACATTAAAAATTACATAAAAAACAAAAATTATTCGCAAATTGATTTAAACAAATTACTGTGTTATTAAAAACACTGATAAAAACAAAGTTAATTTCTTTGTAAATCAATAGCAAAACTATTCTTACATAAATTTCTGTGTACTATACATCATTTGCAAAACCATTATTTTGTTAATTTACGTGTAAATCGGTGGCAAAACCATTCTTCTGTAAATCTGAGTAAATCATTTGCAAAAATGATTCTCACATAAATTACTGTTAAAATGTTGCTAAAACCCTTCTTATCATTTTTTAAATAAATAATAAAACCAGTTTGTACATGTCTGTGCACTGTACATTGTTCGCAATTGTTTCATAAATTTCTATGTAAATCATTCTCAAAACCACAAAATTTACGTGCAAACTGTGCAACTTCTAAATGTAGAATTTGTAAATTTTAAATGTTTTAATTTTAAATGTAGAATTTGATAGGAAAATTCACACAAGAATGATTTCGCAAGTGATTTACACAAATGAATTCACTTCATCCGCTCCTAAAAAGATTCAGGCATGGACAACCACCTTGCACCTTTGGCATTAACAGCTTGTTTACAGATATGAGACATCAAAACATCGTCATCATTGTCAAGCATCGCAATCTGCAATCAATCAATACTTCAGAGCAGTTGCTCCTGCATTTAAATATGATTATCACAACCAAACCTTTGCAGTGTGTCATACATGAAAGATTCCTTTCATTTCTCCTCGCACCATTTCATAAATCTATTATTAAATTGCATCAGAATATTTCTATGTATCTAAATTATGAGACATTTAGGAGAAAAAATGCAATCTTTATAAATATTTCATTCATGTTCTGGCTGCATCCACCAGCGAAACAAGCAGACTGATTTGTAGCTTTAATACAGACACAGAATACGCCGATAAAGACGACTGATCAAAGGATGAAGAGTATGTATCAAGATGAAAAGGATTTCAGTGTAATGCCTGACGTACCGAGCTGGGCTTGTGTGGCGTCTGCCATCTGTATTAAGGCATTCTCTTTCTTGTTGAACAGAATCTTGACTCTGTGAACATCTCCATACACTCCTGCCGGGATTAAAGAGAAATTTACATTTTTTGTGCTCAAACACGCTGTGAACACAATTTACAGCAAATAATACGTTATCTGCGGATCTCGGTGTTTCATTATTAAAGGCAGAGGGCGACAGTAAGTCCTCACATGCTCAGAGCGAGCAAACATTTTAAAGGATATCACTCACACTAAGGTCTGTCTCTGATGTTGACAGTTATTAAATTGTAGGGACAATAACAATGGCACACACTGAGCGTGTGTATGGGAGAATTTCGATCATTCATATGATTGGTTACAATCTGCAAATAATCTCCCGACTGTGTATTTGTAAGGAAATGGTCTCATCGCTCAGCCTCTATCCTCTACTGCCTTCATAAAAACAGCCGTCTGCACATCTAATCTGGAGGAGTAATAAATTCGTCCTTACCGAATAAAATGAAGAGTCCGTGTGGTGATATGTTCTGCAAGAGATGAGACATTATCAAAGAGATCACTCAGTACTGAAATGTGCTGAAATGTGCTGGAAAAAGATGAAATGAGTATGTGTAAAATGTATGAAGAAACATTAACTGATGTGGTGATTTGCTATGAAACATGTTAACACTGATCACTTCAATGTGAGTGCTGGCCACTAATGCTGTGGAATTAAATGAAGAAAGTGTCTTGTGACATCAGTTGCTGAGACTAAATAAAGACGCATGAAAATAGGTTTGGATTAGCTCATATGACAAGACAAAAGACTGGAGGGAATTATTGTAAAGGCAGTGATATTTAAGGTCAGTGAGTGTTTATACTCCTATCGTAGTCTCTGTGCAATACTATAAGCTATATTAATAGCTCAGATTAGTCATAGACCAATAGACCTATACATACACAAACATTGCAAAAATGCATTTTTTACATAACCACACACAATAGAAAAAACTATATATACTGTATATTTATAACATTATATATTTTATATAACTGATATATATTCAACAAAATATGAAGCAGCATGTTTAGACAGACAGACAGACAGATAGATAGATAGATGGATAGATGGATAGATGGATAGATGGATAGATGGATAGATGGATAGATAGATAGACAGACAGATAGATAGATAGATAGATAGATAGATAGATAGATAGATAGATAGATAGATAGATAGATAGATGATGGATAGATGGATGGATAGATGGATAGATGGATAGATGGATAGATAGATAGATAGACAGACAGACAGACAGACAGACAGATAGACAGACAGACAGACAGACAGATAGATAGATAGATAGATAGATAGATAGATAGATAGATGATGGATAGATGGATAGATGGATAGATGGATAGATGGATGGATGATGGATAGATGGATAGATGGATAGATGGATAGACAGACAGACAGACAGACAGATAGATAGATAGACAGACAGACAGACAGACAGATAGACAGATGATGGATTGATAGATAGATAGACAGACAGACAGACAGACAGACAGACAGACAGACAGACAGACAGACAGACAGATAGATAGATAGATAGATAGATAGATAGATAGATAGATAGATAGATAGATAGATAGATAGATAGATAGACAGACAGATAGATGGATGATGGATTGATGGATAGACAGACAGACAGACAGACAGACAGATAGATAGATAGACAGACAGACAGACAGACAGACAGACAGACAGATAGATAGATAGATAGATAGATAGATAGATAGACAGACAGATAGACGGATGATGGATTGATGGATAGATAGATAGACAGACAGACAGACAGACAGATAGATAGATAGATAGACAGACTCAGAATTTTGACAAACCACTATGGTCTAAAATGCTTTTTGAAGGGCACTTACAGTATAATTGTAAAATATTATATTTTTGAACACTTTCCTACAGCAATCATCAAGTGTATGCCATATAAATGAGAGCTCTGTGGTGGGTGGAAGGGCTCACAGAGAAGGGTTAGTCGCTTATGTTGGCATCAGTTCTGTCGTGGGACAGTGGTGTTGAGGGTAAGGATGGAAACTCACATCAGGGTTGAGGTTGGAGACGAGGAGCACAGAGTGGATGGTGGTGGGGGCCATGCCGTGGATGGTCATCCGTCCTGTCATTGCTGATGAAGGGATGGTGAGAGGCCCCAGAGCACCAGGCATCGTCTGCATAGACAGACCTGAGCGGAGCGCAGCCCAGCGGGAGGAGGGCAGATGGGAAGGGGAAGATAGGAGAGGAGGGCGAACGTGAGAGAGAGGAAGGGAACCTTCTAGAACAATCGTCCGTTTTCACAACCTGTTGCTGCTTTTTCAGATAAACAACATAAGGTCTTCTTGTAATAGCTTATTAAATCAATGTGTTCAGGCATGCTGGGTAAATTTAGTTCAAATGAGTATTGAATTGGATGGTCGGGTAGTAAGAGGTTTATATAAAGCCAGCAGAGATCAGGGTCAGGAGTGTGAAAACAGAGCCAAGCTTGAGAGTGAAACAGCATTCACAACATGCTTAATATGTGAAGGACAAATCATTTGATTTGAGTAAAAAAATATTCAGTGGTACATAATGTAGGACGGGACTTTTGTAAATTAAGATTTGATATTGAAATGCTGATATATTTGTTATGATATTATTAATGGTACTTTTATTTGACTGAGGCCCTGATTATGCCATAACTTTTGTGACAGAAGTGGAGAAAATGATTTCATTTGGAACAACATGAGGGTGAATACATGTTTAATTTTCAGTATGTTAAATAATAGACTGCTGTTTAAATGTTTGGGGTCTGTATGATTTAAAAAAAAAAATTATCATTTTATTAATCAAATCAGCATATTAGAATGATTTCTGAAGGATCATGTGACACTGAAGACTGGAGTAATGATGCTGAAAATTCAGCTTTGCATCACATAAATAAATGACATTTTACAGTATATTACAACATAAAACAGTTATTTAAAATTGTAATAATATTTCACAATTTTACTGTTTTAAACAAATACAGCCTTGGTGAGCAGAAGTGATTTCTTTCAAAAACATTTTAAAATCTTACAGACCTCAAACTTTTTAACAGCAGTGTATATATTATTTAACACATAATAAAATGTTAAACTATATAAATAATATCTACCATTTCTATCTTAAATAAATATTAAATGAATAATATTTAATGTTGTCTTTAAGAAAACTTAAATGAAGATGCGCGCAGAGTGACTTTAAATATTTTATTTTTCCAATGATGAAATATGTAATTAAAGAGCAATGCAATACACTTAAATTGGATGTATTGGTCGTATAAATCAAAACAGGTGCAAACCAATCAATAGCCAATTCTGAATGCAAAGCTTTCTAACTGTTTTCAAATGTGACGTCAATACTTCTGTGTGTGTTAGTCCCTCTTCACTTTGCTCATTTTGCTGGTGTCAATCTGCAGATGCGTCTTGCAAGTGGCTCAGGTGATGACACTATAATACCTCCAATTATTCAGTCTGAAGACTGTCGTGAGCCACACAACGCTGCCTCCATTACTGAGATGTGATGTGTCTGAAAGCTTACCTGCCTGAGGGAAACCGATAGCAGGGGCGAACCCAGCCGCCCCGGGGTAAGGAGAGGAAATTATCCCAGGAGCCCCTGCACACACACACACACACACAGGGTCAGCAACGACAAACTGATTTATAAAATGAGAGCACAAGCACATAACAGGATTGTGATAGCAGTGTGTGTACATCTACAAAGACATAAATGACACCCATTCTTGAGGCAAAAGATTTTAATTTCTGAATTAAAATTCATTTTGATATTTCTTCGGGGGCGTAAAATTATCTTGTATCAAGATGATACAACTGTTCTGATAACATAATGAAGATAAAAGCCTTGTTACATAGATAAAACATAATAAACCTTATTATTAAATAGTTTTGCATAATCTTTTATTATTATTTCATGGAAAAAAAGAAATATACAAATGAAAAATGAACCAGTTTTGTTAAAATATTGAGGAATATATTTGATGAATGACTGACAACCAGATCACTTGGAGTGAGCAACAGATTCATATGGGGGAAAACACAGAAAATGATATCATAGAGAAGATCCTCATGACTGTGTGTTAAGCTCAAAAAGTCTCTTATAATTTCATAATTTAATAGATAAGCTGGGTATTTCAAAACCAAAAAGAAAACAAAGAATACATTTATTAGCTCTTGGCACATGTTTTTTTAAATTAGATTTAAATATTTTCTTTCCTTTTTCTGCAGAATTGTCAATAAATTTGCTTTATAAAAGAAAATATAAAATCACTAACCCTGTGTGAGCCTTAAATATATTATATTAACAGTACAATCTATAAATGAGGCGCATATATACATTTGTTCTGTACTCCCTATATCATCACAGTTTTATCATCATCCTATAATTTTGAGCTGACTAAGGCTTGCTGAGACATGCACGTTCATGTAATTCACAATTTGCCCATGTAATATCTCGAATTCCCAGGAGGGACGGGCTTAAGTGTGACACCATTGTTTAAAATGGATTTATTCAGCCTATTGAGATGTAAACCACCACAGAGCTCAGAACAAGCAGTGTACATACATTTCAAAAACTGACAACAATAAAACATTTTCATGAGGGGTGTTACGCAAGAAGGCCAACAAAATGGCAGTGGTCTAATAAAAGCTGCCATTTGAACACCTTTTATTGCTTTAGTGGGCGTCTGGAGACGTCATTGAGCGCCCCCGAGATTCCTGCCTGCACCCAGAAACAATTCATCAGCTCTGATTTACAGACACACACAAGAATACACACCAGCCTTATCAGTGTCCACACCACCTCTCGCTCTAGACAGCGCGAGTGATTTACCGAGCCTGAGACAACAAGATGCGTGGATGGGCAGCCACAGTTATCTGCCGCCCCCTCTGACAATCACACACACACAATAAATCTACTCCGCAAACGCTGTCCAGCTCACAGAACTTTGTGTGCATGTGCGATAAGGCGTGCCCTTTGATAGTGTGCATGCAACCAACCGATAGCATTATAATAAAACACACGCAGATCACCCAGGTAAAGCGGAAGTGAGGAAAATATCTCTGTTACACTGCTATATTAGATAAACGGACAGGTTTGATTAAAAAAACAAAATGTCAGTGTACACAGACAAAAATTAATATTCCAAGTTGGAATAAGTATAGGATAGACAGAGCTGAAGGGAATAGTTCACCTGAAAATGTAAGTTTGCTAAATATTTATTGACCCTCAGGTCATCCAAGATGTAGATGAGTTTGTTTCTTCATCAGATTTGGAAAAATGTAGCATTTCATCACTTGCTCACCAATGGATCCTCTGCAGTGAATGGGTGCCGTCAGAATGAGAGTCCAAACAGCTGATAAAGACATCACAATAATCCACAAGTAAACCACACCACTCCAGTCCATCAGTTAACATCTTGTGAAGCAAAAAACTGTTTGTAAGCAAAAAATCCATCAAGACATTTTAACTTCAAACTGTTGCTTCTTGCCAAAATATGAGTTCATAATCCATAACGCTTCCTCCAGTAAAAAAAAAAAAGTCCACCCCCTGTTGTCCTCTCACATTAACATGTTTGTTCAGAACTGTTTTGGCTTGTAAACACTGCTTGATCTGTGCATATTTCTCTCTTGATTCAGACGAGATTACTTTTTCACTAGAGAAAGCAATATTATGGATTATGGACTCATGGTTTATGGTTTGAAACACCTTAATGATGGATTTGTTTTTTACAAACATGCAGCTTTTCTCTTTATAAGACATTACCTGATGGACTGTAGTGGTGTGGATTACTTGTGGATTATTGTAATGTTTTCATCAGCTGTTTGGACTCTCATTCTGACGGCACCCATTCACTGCAGAGGATCCATTGGTGAACAACTGATGTAATGCTACATTTCTCCAAATCTGTTCCCATGAAGAAACAAACTCATCAACATCTTGGATGGCCTGAGGGTGAGTAGATTTTCAGCAATTTTTTTTCTTTTCAGGTGAACTTTTCCTTTAAGGTGTTTTTAACCCAGAATATACCTGTAGAAATTATATGGTGACAAATCTATAATCAAAGTGGAAATTTTTCAAGTAAACAGTGCAAAATGTCTTCATAATAAACATTCTAAGTCTGACATCCTTTAGCTTGGGACAATAACTTCCTCAGAGCTAAAGGAAAAGCACAGACTAAAGCAGATGGTGTGTGTTGTGTGTGTGAAAGTGTCTGTATCTGGGTACAAGTTGTCTCTTTTAGCTAATATGCTACTAGCGTCGACACACATGCTAAAACCACTTCCTCCAGCACTCCATGTATAGAAGATTCTCCAATTAGTGCTTTTGATTTATAGACATTTTGGATTGAAATTAGTTTTAATTATTTTAAATATTAAATTCAAATACATTCAAATGTCTTCACACCATATTTCATGTGTCAAAATATTTATCACACATCCTGAATCTAATGTTATGATTTTATTGGTATTGTGTGTGACGGTACTGATGTGTAATATATATTTTTGTTTTGGAGAAAATATTGGGTGGTAATGACAGCAGTGTTGAGGAAAGTGACTATTATTATTATTGCTATTATTACTTATTCTTAAAAATATAATTATTAAAAATATAATTGCAACATCATATGATGAAAAACTCTGAATTTAACACGTCATAAATTTATTACAGCTTGGAAGTTAAAGGGATGCATCATGATACTCTCGTGAATTCGTCGAAGACTAACACGGAAGAGAAAAAACATTGAATAAAGTCGTTATTTTTGTTTTATTTGTGCACAAGAAGTATGCTCGTAGCTTCAAATATTACGGTTGAACCACTGACGTCACATGGACTGTTTTAATGATGTCCTTACTACCTTTCTGGGCCTTGAACGTGTTGCGTTGCTCTCTATGCAGGGTTAGAAAGCTCCCATCATAAAATATCTTAATTTGTTAAGATATCTTAATTTAGACAAAGGTGTTTTGGGTTTGGAACGACATGAGGGTGAGTAATTAATGACAGAATTTTCATCTTTGGGTGAACTAACCCTTTAAAAACCCAATGGAGGACAAGGCCAAAATAGAGAAATTCTGGAAATTACTTTTAATTTAATTTAACCAAAAGTATTTAAAAATATAAGAATAGGTAATAAAATCTATTCTTTAAAACTAGAACAATATATATCATCAATAGGATACAAAGGTTCTTCTAACCAAACATATTTCTGTATGTATGTGTATGTGTCTTACCAAAAGCGGTCTGCATGGTGGGGTCCAGCGTGGGCTGCCCGTCCCCTGAGGGTAGGTCTAAGCGTGTGAAGTCCCTGCTCTTGTCATTGTTGTATTTCACATTCAGACTTGTCAACTTGGAGAATTCAACACGCAGAGTGCAGCAGCCGTTGTAGATATTCTGCCCATCCAAACCCTGACACAGACATAAAACATTATATAATGCCATTCTCTCCCAAAGAAATGATAGTTTGCTTAAATAAAAACAAGCCAATTTTAGGACAATTAAGTGTTTTTGCACATTTTTCCTCTAAAATGCACATGTAATGATACAGTATATTATGAAAATAATATTTATTACAATTAAAGTTAGATTGTATTTATAGAATGTTTTACAAAAATAAAAATTAAATAAATGTTTATGAAAAAATATATTTTTTATTTTATTTAATTCTTTTCCCATTATATTCACCCCAGCATTGCATGTCATTTATGCAGTCACGCAGATAGCCGAAGCATGTTTGCCTTTCCGATCATAGGACATTGAACTGTTCCGGCACATTCTCATTGATTACACCTGCTCTACTTCATTACATCAGGGATTAATGGAGCCTGAGCATCTCATTTCAGTTTTTCTATCTGTTAATCAATATCTCAAAGCAAGCGACAGCCAAACTCCTAAAACAGATCTCGAGGAAGCCACAGTCACAAGGTTTGTATCTCCACTGAGCCCTTTTAATGGTTCCTGAGAAACAGGGAGGTAAATGTACAAAACTAAACGGATGAAAAGCAACATGTGCAGTGAAAACGAATCAATAAACTCTCAACCTCAAAATATATTTGCAAAAAAAGAGATTATTTTCATTTAAAGTAATCTCTCTCTGTATTGCCCCAGAGTAGGAGCCATTACAGTGACAAAAATGGCTTTCTCTGGTCAGTTTATCCATAATCTCCATCTCATTATGGCCATTGTGGATATATAAACCTTAGATAAGAAAACAAGATCTCCACTCAACATGACAGAGTTTGCTTCTTAATCCAGTGCGACATTTTCATTATTGAATTGTCTGTGTAGGCCTGAAGCAGGTTTGGCAGGGCGGAGGCGATGTGAAATAACTTCTCCCATGGAGCCAGTTCATTTAACTAAACCCTAATGACAAATGCAAATCACATCTAATCCTGACAGTGGCCTGAGCAACGACAGGGAAGAATAAAGACTTGTTCCGCAGAAGTCTGTGCTGTTGGCTTTAAGCAATGAACGAACAAATTCTGAATGCTGGATGATAAAATGATCTCATTGCCTTATATTTAATGCCAAATCTACACTTCAGATTATCGTAAGGACTCGAGGGAGGGCTCTTTTGACTCTTTTGGGCTGATAAGCAACCATCCCACTCTAACCGCCCTAGAAACTGTATAGAAACATGCTAGAAAACACTCAGAACATCTTAGCAACTGCAATTCAACACCCTACCATTATAGCAGAAATACATAGACTACCACTTACAATGTTTTTTTGAAATAAGTCCCTTATGCTCATCAATGCTCATTTATTTGATTAAAAATACAGTAAAATCAGTAATATTTTGTGAAATAGTTTTACAATTTAAAATTACTGTTTTCTGTGTGAATATATTGTAAAATGTAATTTATTCCTGTTATGTAAAGCTGAATTTTCAGCATCATTACTCCAGTCTTCAGTGTCACATGATCCTTCAGAAATCCTTCTAATATGCTGATTTGCTGCTCAAGAAACATTTCTGATTATTATCAATGCTGAAAACAGTTGTGCTGCTTCATATTTTTCTAGAAACTGTGATACACTTTTTTGATGAACAGTTTTGGACATATTACTTACAAATTACAGTCTGTTACTGATTCCAAATTACATGACAAAAATTGTAGTTAGTCATGTAATCCATTACACATTTTATATAATCAGACTACTTTTTGATTACTTTTGATCTAACTCATTTATCACATTGATTTAAAAAGGATAATCTTGTATCATATTGATATAAAAATACAAAGAGAAAGAAAATATATTCCATTTGTTGTTATTACAAAAACATGACGTGCATTAAACAGAGGCTAAAGGAACAGCAGAGGCTTTGTGAGTTTAATGAAAAGCTAATAATTAATTGAAAAACGTAAAGTTGAAATACATCTTTTCAAAATTACAACAATCAAAATAAAACACTTGGAGCCAGATTTACTAAACAAGGCAAATTAGCGTTAGAGCATAATTCCATAAAAGCGCCGATGGGAGGGGAAAATTCTGTGTGTGATTTACTGACAATGCGCACATTAAAGAACACAGACGCAGCCAGATCATTTCCATAATGACCAGCAACATCTACCAAGAGCAGCGCAAATTAGCACCTGCTTTAAGACATGCTTTTTTTGGGCATTGAATAATGGCGCAAATACCAGTAATTTGAAGAGCGCAAACGTTAGTAAATCACATTGCGTGATTCATTTTAATAATCTCCTCCCATAAATTTTGCGTCTGAAAGGGAAACTCCTACAAATGCATATTCATCAGGCACAAAAATAACTGCGTCCACGCCTTTTCAGCGCTAATTCTTCACTGCGCATCTTTAGTAAATCCTACTAAACTACTATTTTAGTGCCAAAAGACAGTTTGCGCTGGCGCAAGCTGCTAGTAAATCTGGCCCTTGAAATATTATACCAGTTTACCTGAATGTCATGTGACCATGTGAATAATATATAATCAATAAAAAAGTAGTCTGATAACAAATATTTTAAAATGTAATATAACCTAACTACCAGTACTTTTTGGAACATGATTACGTAATCCAGATTACGTATAAAGATGAATATAAAGTTACAAAGAACATCAATTATTCGAAATAAAAATATTTAGTACCATTCGAAACGTCTTTACTGTCATTTTTGATCAATGTAATAAAATAAAATTTTGGTGAATAAAAATATCCATTAATAAAAAAAGTAATTTCCCAAACTTTTGAATGCTAATGTATGTATTTTTCATATAATGTAAAAATCTACTTTAATTAGTGCTACATTTCTGCAAATAATATTCCTTTGCACTTTTCCAGCCAAAGATGCTGAGAAAGTAAGGTGCATTTGTGCACAATTGTTCCTTTTTTTGCAGCAATTTTAAACGGGAGGAAGGGGGGCTTCATTGCCCATTTCAAAAAAGACCCCTATCCCCACCCCTCCTGTTACACTAACAAATACTCTCTTTGTACAAGGAGGCAATGCAACATGGCAGCCGCACAATAGATAACACCCTCAGACCAGAGGAGTAATTACTTGCTAGCTCTTTTCCCCCTGGTGAGCTGCATTGGCATTCATTAGATAACCTCAAGGGTGACATATTAATTACAGGGGCGGTTTGATTTGTGCGGTCTACTGGGAGCTGGTTTTCCTGCTGTCTTCCTGTTTCTTTGACAAATTTTCGGCTTCGCACCAAAAAATACCAGAGAGTGCCAAAAATGAGGACAGGTGAGGAGCCTCATGATTGATCGTGAAGCTTTGATTATACGGGACAGCCGAACGATTAGGAAGCAGTGCTGACCACAAATAAACCGTCTGTCTCCACAGACAGACTGAGGAAATAAACTAGCCTGCTGGTTGCCATGTTTTAACCCCACCCAACCCAATTCATCCCACCAATGAGATAATAAGAGGAGCATTTTGTGAGTTCTATTTCAGTACTGACCACTTTGGCGTGATGTGCGTTCATTGGATCTGCATATTGTAGCAAGGCCTGGAACTGGTTGTTCTTGGTGAAGGTAATGATCTTCAGAACCGTTCCAAATTTTGAGAAGATCTAAATGAAGGAGAAGACAAGAACATTAAAAACAGCCAAGGTAGTTTACTCTTCTTAGCTGGTTAAGCAAGTTTAGCTGGTGGTCTAGCTGGTCACCCAACCTGACCAAGGTGGTTTTGAGCTGGTCTAGTGGGTCAACCAGCTGATAAGTGGCCAGAATCCTAATAAAATAGACCAGTCTGACCAGTGCAAACCAGCCTTTTAACCCGCTAAGACCAGTAAACAACCTCAGGTTGGTTTAAGATTCTGGTTTCCAACACTTTTGAGTTCCACACAACAGGGCTACATGAAACCTCTGAACACAAGCATTTTGTGCAACTTTGACCTTGTTGAAAGGTAGTTTTATAAGGTCGAGGTAACAAGTATTCAGTGTTGGGCAGTAACTAGTTATAGTAATAATTTTATTTTTTTGCAGTAATTAGTAGTTACTAATTACTAATAAGATTTCAGCAATAATATTACAGTTACAATCCATAAAACAGCTTGTTACTGTTACTTTTGATGCTTCAACCCCTACTGATTTGAAATCCAACAATCCAATAATTCCTAGATTTATTTTCATAATTTTCATGATAATTTTCATGAAGTTGTGGCATTACTTAACTAAATTACATGGCTTGCCCAACCACATCCCTCTGATCCCAATATAAATTGTATAAAATATATTTTGAAAATGAAACATTTTCTTATGAACTTGTGTGATTTCTTTTGATAAAATACATCATGGAATATAATCGTATATGGGTAACAGAGAAATTATAGGTACAATTAGCTTCAAGCTACACATGACAATTAATGGTCATGAAAGAACAGTAATATAACTAGTAGTGTAACTAATTACTGTAATAATATTACTTTTGAAAGGAGTAACTAGTAACGAGTAATGAATTATATTTTTTGAGTAATGAGCCCAGCACTGTATTTGAGATTAGACCGGAAATAACCTTCTTGATATAATACAGAAATCAAACTTATTTTCCTTTCTGTATGTCATTATAATACTTGACATATTGATCAAGTGCTAATGTAATTGAAAAAGCATGCTGATATTGTAATAGAAACATTCCCAAATATCAAAATGAATCAAAGTTGGTATCAAAAAAATTTAATCAAAGCATTGTGAATCAGAATTGAATCAAGATTCAATGACAAGCGTCATATGAAAGAATCATAAAATTTCTGTACAGTGTAGTCTTACCTGGTGTAGCACTTCTAGAGACACTGGGTAGTAGAGATTCTCTACGATGATACGAAGCACAGGACTCTGTCCAGGCATCATTCCTCCATCACTGGCTGTCGCAGTCCCAGAGAGAGTCATATTCCCAGAATGCACTGCATTGACGGCTTGCAGAGCAGCCTGAGCCCTCTACAAATGAGACATACAGAGTTAACATTCTGAACAAACTCTTCTAAAACTTTACACTCACACCGAGTACAAACAAATACACCTCAGTCTTACTACTGCACTAGTGGGTATGCCTGATTCCCAAGGCGCTAAAATGCACTATCAGCAAATGACTCCGTAATGAGCCGTTTTACATACTGTAAAACTAATAGCTCTGGGTAAAGCAAAAGTATAAAGGAGGCACTAAATATGCAGAGACAGTTTATACCAGTTCATAAAAAAGAAAACAAGCTAAATAATGTTAGAGTTATGGATAGGTTTAATCTTAAAGGAACATAGTGGGGCTTTTCCACCTATAAACAAGGTCAGAAAGTTTTCTTTTCAGAAAGTTTCTTTTCCTTTGCCACTTTATGACATAGCAAGGTTGTTACAGGCTGTCATAGCTAGATAGCTAAAAAAAAAAAAAACCTTACCTTGAAAATTTTTTTTAAAGGTTTTTTGAAACAAAAAAAAGTGACTACAATTGCAGGTATTGAACGTGTAAAGGAAAAAATGTATTTACTTTCTACTGATGGTAAGTCAATATATCAAACACTGTTGAAAACAGTATATATATATATATATATATATATTAAAAAAAACATATATGTATATTAAAAAAAACATGTACAACTAAATGTAATGTTGTTCAATTGAACAATACGAGTACAAAAACACATGCCTAAAGGTACGGTCATCATATTATTTAACCAAGGAATTAATCCATGATAGCTGATAGCTAGAACAAAAGTAAGGAATACATTTTATTACTTTCTACTGATTTCACCACCATTAAAGTAAACACTTTGGTAATGATAGATATCCCTGCAAGAAACTCCCAATCATGCGGATTCCTATTTAAATTACTGAATTTCGGCCATGAACTTTAGCCAAGCATCAATAAATGTGACATTGACTTAAGAACTTGACAACTGCATTTAAACTAAATTATTTTAAAATTATGTTTTTATCTAATCTTGGATAACGTTATCTGTCATTAACCCTACTATGCTAGTGAAAGAAGTATTTTAAAGTGTTTGGAGTGATAGTAATTCTCACCCCCTGATTGGGCAGATTATCAGTCTTGAGCTCACGGTGGTTGGAATACTGGATGTAGACGGGCTGGTTGCGGACATGGGGTGTAGCTGTGGTGTAGTAGTTGACCATGGTGATTGCTGCTTCTTCAGAAGCCATTTCTATAAAAGCCTGTAGTGCAAAGAGAGACATACTGTAAGTGCTCAGCCCTGATAACAACAGCATTCAGTCAATTGCACATATGTGGTGTCAGTTAATCCAACTTTTTCTTAGTCTGTTTTAATGCAACACTCAAATGAAATAAATATTAGTGGGCTGAAAAAAATGGAGATGAAGAATAAGTGCTGCTCTGTACTTATAGATGGACAACAGAACAAGCTTAATCATGTCTGTGGCACAAACAATGCGGGACAAAGTTTAATACTTCGAGTTAAAGTATTGTTCAAATCACTAACCCTAAGCATGAGCAATACAGTACTGATGCTTGTCTTAACAGGCACCTCTAATAATTATACTGACCTCATCAAGCAAGGTGTGAAAGATTTATAGATGCAGGATCTGACAATAAACTGAATCTTTTGAAGCCTCAATCAAATCAAGCAGCAAACAACAAATTATGCAACAGGGGCATTAGAAATCTGTCTGCCTGTCTTTTCTTGTCTAAATATGCCAGTTTCCATTTGAATATGAAAAGATGCTCAAGTGGAAGCGGGAGACTGCTGTGTTTTTGCAGGGCTCCTGTTATTAGATGGACCTTGATGTGTTTGAAAGGATGCACACTTCAGTTTCCATCACTGGCCATCACTAATGAAGCAAAAACAGATCTGGACCCTTGTCCTCACCATCTCTTATAATGGAAAAATACAGACAAAATGATTCTTTGATGGTAGTGTTTCTTAGTATAGTGGGTTTTTTATAGGTCAGTCTCATGAAAAAATAAATATCAGTCATACATCAGTCCAAAAAATAAATAAATAAATAAATTTTGCAAAAAGAGAATGATCCCTATTTTAAGACTAACTTTAATTATTTAATTATTCTTATAACACAAAATAACAAAAAAATTGCATTAAAAATTACATCATTACCGTAATGCAAAAAGTTACATTATCATTACTGTAACAAGAATACCATCCTGTCCAGAAATCCTTTTGTTTTTTTAATGCATACAATTTTTTTTCTCAGTGAAAAGTGTTATACCCTCAGAAATAAAAAGTATTTTTTTTATTTTAAATTATGTAAAAAAAAAAAGACCATTATGTTTACATTTATAATTTAAATAATACATTATTATATAATTTTTTTAATCACGTTCAAAAAATTTTAATGAGAACATGCTTAATTGCCTAAAATAAATCTTAATAAGCTACATTTTTTATGCACAAGACAATCCCTGAGACAATGGCATTGTCACACCATTGTCCACACTGAGGAAGTAGGCCTACATTTCCTAAATCATGTTAGTTACACTGTGATGAACCACACAGAGGTTTAACAGTGGGAATATGTATGCTGGTTTTCTCAGATCTTATTCATGCTGTTTAATCCGGAAATTCCACTGCTAAACCAACATGAAAGCATCAGGTGAGATTTGAGAATCTCAAAAGGCAAATTTCAAACCCATCAGTGTTTCTTAAATACCTGAAGTTCCAATGGTCATGCTGCAAAATGCTTACAGAGCTGAAAGAAAGGGCAGAGATGTGTTCGCAGGTTAATGGAGCACCTACTTGGTTTTTCCCTTTAAGCATCAACAGGTTGGTGACTTTGCCAAAAGGGACTCCTAGTGAGATGACCTCTGCCTCAGACACTTCAATGGGAACTTTGCGGATGTGGAGGACACGGGAGGGGTCACAAGGAGATCGTTCTCCTTTATAGGTTTTACCGTCAGTGCCATTAGCTGCCAAAAAGGAAAAAGAAAGAGACAGATTATCATTTTTTGATTTTACCAGTTTTTCCAAATGCCAAAACTGGCATTGATGTACATGGATATTACAAAAGCAAGACCCATCAGACACCAAACACTATTATTATCGATTGACTGGCACCAAAAAGGTCACTGTTACAAAATATTTTGCAACGTTTTGGCCTCACAAAAGACCTTTAATGAAGGTCAAGATACACCAGACAGACAGACATGGGCAGAAACACCAAACAGACAATACGAGAGTGGTGGGCAGTATCTCTGACGCTTCCCCACGAAACAATACAACAAGCCTCTTACAGGATTAAGCAGGCCTCTGTAGCCTGTCAAGACTCCAAATGGCACCCATTGTGGGGCATTTGGCACTTGGCTATGTCCAGGGGCACATCACAGGCTGGTGACAGGTTTAACAGAGACAGACCGTGGCGGAGTGCCTGCCTCAGCTTTCAGCACTTGCAGCTTTCTTTCAAGCCCTTGCGCTGCTTGTGTTCGTCTGACTGCAGATAACAGCATCAAAGCAATAGGTATCAGCCTCAGTGTCGGGTGCAAAATGAAAAGATGATAGAATCTATTATACATTTATTTTTTAACAACACACATTACAACCTACAGTGGGCAGACTTGTGGTCAATTTGCCTAAATTCCCATTATTAGCCAAGCAGCTAGTCCTGCCCAGGACCAGCCAATGATAGAAGTCTACATTCGAATGTGTTCCTCCAAATTGTCTCTGAACATTAAACTGGGTTAGGAGAAAGCATTTTTGCACTGGAAAGTTGCACACTTCACCCCAAAGTAATTGCAGAAGAGAAACAAAAGAAGTGCAGAAATTGCTGCATTGTTAGACTCTCCTATTATGTATTTGTCTAGTTATTGGTAAGTCATGCATGAGCAATGAACTTAAAAGCTTTATTACTGTAATACAGGGAAAACTTATTCAGATACATTAAAATATGGGTCAAATGTTCCTCAGTTTGTATGTGCGTATGTTAGGAAGAAATGGTAACAATTTCTCCATGATGAATGCAGTAGTCCAAGAGGACAAGTAAAAGTGAAATCTCTCTCTCTCACGCACTGATACAATCTATCTTTTCAAAGTTAAGCCTGTCGACGAGAGGAGGCACAGAGAAACAGCAGTGCACAAAAGAAAGTGCTGCCATCAGCAGGACATATAGACACAGTTGAAAAAATGAACAGACTCAATATAGTGATCCAGACCCTCCCCTCGCTGCCCAGCATAGGGATCCAGACCCGCCCCTTACAGCTTTGTGATCTAGCTCCTCACAATCTAGAACAGTGATCCAATCCCTCCTTCCCAGTCCAGAGATGTAGCCCAGCACACTAATCTAGACTCACCCTCACAGCCTAACACAGTGATCCCATCCATTAGAGTTTAGCTCCAACCCTAATTAAACACACGTGAACCAGCTAATCAAGGTGGTCAGAATTACTAGAAACCAGAATTTGACACGTGATCTAGACCCACCCCTCATAGCCCAACACAGTGTTCCCATCTCTCCCTCATAGTCCAACAATCTAGACTCTCCTATCACAGCTCACCGATCTAGACCCTCCCCTCACAGCCAGTACAGTGATCCTATCCCTCCCTCCTAGTCCAGAGATCTAGACACTCCTATCACAGCCCAACACAGTAATCTAGACTCACCACTAACAGTGATCCCATCCTTCCCTCCTAGTTCAGAGATCTAGACCCTCCTGTCACAGCCCAGCACAGTAATCTCGATTCACCCTCACATCCCAACACAGTTATCCCATCTCAACCTCCCAGTCCAGAGATCTAAATCCTCCTGTCACAGCCCAGCACAGTAATCTAGATTATCCCCTTACAGCCAACACAGTGATCCCATCCCTCTCTCCCAGCCCAGAGATCTAGACCATTCCTTCACAACCCAGCAGTGATCTAGACTCACCACTAACAGTGATCCCATCTCTCCCTCCCAGTTCAGCGATCTAATCCCCTTCTGTCACAGCCCAGCATAGTGATCTAGTCTCACCACTAACAGTGATCCCATCCCTCCCTCCTAGTTCAAAGATCTAGACCATCCTCTCATAGCCAGCACAAAATCTCATCACTCCCTCCTAGTCTAGAGATCTAGACCCTCCTGTCCCAGCCCAGTACAGTGATCTAGACTCAACACTAACAGTGATCCCATCCCTCTCTCTTAGCCCAGAGATCTAAACTCTCATGTCACAGCCCAGCACAGTAATTTTGACCCTCCCCTCGCAGCCAACACAGTGATCCCATCCCTCTCTCCCAGCCCAGAGATCTAGACCCTTCCTTCTCAGCCCAGCACAGTGATCTAGACTCACCACTGACAGTGATCCCAACCCTCCCTCCCAGTTCAGAGATCTAGACCCTCCTGTCACAGCCCAGCACACTGATCAAGACCCTCACAGCCTAACAGAGTGATCTAGACCCTTCCTTCTCAGCCCAGCACAGTGATCTAGACTCACCACTGACAGTGATCCCATCCCTCCCTCTCAGTTCAGAGATCTAGACCCTCCTGTCACAGCCCAGCACACTGATCTAGACCCTCACAGCCTAACAGAGTGATCTAGACCCTTCCTTCAAAACCCAGCAGGGAACCCATCTCACCCCTCACAGCACACCGATTCCCTCACAGCCCAGTGATCTAGACTCTCCCCTCATAGCCTAACACAGTAATCCCATCTCAGCTCTAACAGCCCAACACAGTGATCCCATCCCTCCTCTCATAGCCCAACACAGACCCATCCCTTACCTTATAACCCAGTCCCTCCTCTAACAGTCCATACCTTCTTGCCCCTCACAAATCTTCAAGCTTCATCTGCTCTCAATAGGCTTTTTCTTCTTTTCCCACAGCTACAGGCTTGCACTTACAGACTACTGTTCATTTATGATGCAACATTGACACTAAAAGAAGTACCCATGTGACTAGACAACCAATAAGAGTCAAATGATTGTACTGTGAGCTTTCAGCTGTTAAAATGAATCATTGCCAAGGGGATCTAGAGAAATTCACCTCAGAAATGGGATTTACAACAAGAAACAAACCTTATCAAAGCAACAGGCTCCAAACAACAATGTGTAGTCCTATGGGAGTTACGATAATAAGTGACAGCCTTCTGGTGTCTGTCTCTCAGTGTCTGTCTTCAAGCTGGTATCAGCAAATGTGTAAGGTATTCAAAACCAAGATAAGTGTCAGATTCTTCCACAATATAATAACAATGTACTTAACAATCTATAGCAATATATATATATATATATATATATATATGAGAATGTGTGCTTAAACCATTTTTACATTTGTATACACATACTGATTCCTGTACTGCCAGTTGTACAAGCAGATAAAATATAATCAGTGTTCTAATTACGTGCCTAGTCTGACTGCTACAAATACAAACCCTTATTTAATACTAATGAGGTCCGTCTTAGTCCAGACCCTGCATCTAGGTTCAGTCGAAAGCGATATGGATAATGAAAAACAAGCGTGCATCTGCAAGACATCTAATGTTAACACACAGAACATGGGTCTGATTAAATAGGCAACAAAACAAAACCTCCAGTGGAATAACTCAATGCAGGCTGAGGCAGTAGCCTACCACATGCAGAGAGCTAACAAACGGAGAAAAGAAACGAGATAATCCCTTTACAGAACAGGCAGATTGCATTCATGATATTTTCCCATACTGCAGAAAAGGATGCGTGAACACAACGTGCTAAAAGAAAAAAAAAAAAAACATTTTTTTTTTTTTTTAGAATATAATACCTACAAACTGCTGTTGAATAGCTCTTAGTCTGCAGTTTTCTTCCCAGGAGGCTCATTCTGAATATAAAATGTGCAAGTTTGAATAAGCTCAATTATGAAACTTTAGCACATCCTCATTTGCACAATCTTGGATACATTTTGCTTTATTATAACTGAACCTTTACTGCATCCAGGGATTTGTTTATGATGCATGGATGAGACTCTTATGTGTCCTAGAGACAGGCAACTCGCCACATAGCAGCCACTAGGAGAGCAGAAAGATGATTGGCCCACTTTTCCAATGACCCTGTGTTACCATGGTGACCATACACATGACCTATCAAGGCATCTGGCTTCACCACAGCGATTCATCTCATTGTGCCGTTAACAAATCTTATTGTGTGTTTAATGTGATTAGAGGAACCATCCCTGGATCGAATATGCCACAGGCTTTTCAAGAGGAAATGAGTAAAAAGGATCTTTGAAATTCACTGACCATATGCAAACTCAATGCACGGAAAAAAAGAGATACATTTCCTACATTACTTAAGCAAGCCAAAATTTTGGTAACACTTTAGTTTAGTGACTAATTCTCACTATTAACTAATTGCTTATTAGCATGCATATTACTAGCATATTGGCTGTTTATTAGTGCTTATAAAGCACATATTAATGCCTTAATCTGCATGACCAGATTTTAGATCCTTTAATCCAATCCCACACCTAAACTTAACAACAACCTTAACTAAATATTAATAAGCAACAAATTTGAGGAAAAATTCGTAGTTAATAGTTAGTTATAGTGAAAATTTTAAATAAAAATAAACAAGTCAAAATAATAGAAAAATAATAGAGAATGCTAGTGTTAGAGGGTCATTTCTTTGTAATAAATAAAAAGAAAACAAGTAGATAAAATAGAAAAAGAAAAGGGGACGCTAGTGTTAGAGGCTCTCTCTTTTTTGTTTTTAAAGAAAACAAGTAGTTAGAATAGAAATAGAATAGAGAGTGCAAGTGTTAGGGGGTCAAGTGTTTTTTTTAATAAAAAAGAAAACAAATAGATCAAATAGAATTAGAATAGAGAGTGCTAGAGGTAGAGGGTCAAATGAAGATGGAAGAAATGTGTTTTTAGTAATATTCAACAATATTACTGTTTGGAATTTTATTAAATGCCTGCCTGGTGAGCATAAGAGTTACCGATCCCAAATTTTTGGATGGTAGTGTACAGAAGTATACAGTATACTATATAAATATAGGGCTTGATGACAATACAATTTTTTTTCACAAAAAACAAAACAAAAAACAAAACCGGCATTAAGATGACAGAAAATGAGGATGTATGTTGCAAGCAGGGCACAAATGCTAACTACTAAGTCATGGTCGCAACCCAATGACATTGCAACTTCAAGCTTCTTTGTACATTTCTTTTCACATTCTGTTATATGAGACTGGTTCAAACTACTCAGAATTACAATTAATCCCATCTAGAGTATAAGAATAAGGATAAATTTACGTTTTAGTTTGCCTGAAGAGTTGTCATTACACTATACAAACAACTCCAAAAAAGTAGACAAATATTAAACTCTATTTGCGCAACAAACAAAGCCAAAACTGCATGAGGAAGTTGTTCTGTAAATGGCAGGATTTCTCCAGCACCGAAGCAGCATTATCTGTTTGTAGAAAGCATCTGTTTTCCATGATATTTGTCTACACATCACCCAAGAGACGAGAGAAGAATCTTTTCCTTGCTGTCACTGTTAATTCAGTGAATCCCTCTACAGTAAAACTGTTGCTTGGACACCACAGAATTCACGGAATGCTGTTCGCAACCGAGCTCTCTGCGACTTCCCATCAACAATTCCCATATCTGACATTCCTGGAATTCCATCCTTCACCGCACGCATTACCTTTGCTCCGTTCCACCTATCTGTTGCCTTGTCACAACCACTTCCAATGAAAAGTCAGAACATTTATGATCCATCACGCGCTAGAGTAAGAACGGAGTAGTGTTCAGTTTGGTAAAGGCTGGTTACACACTAATACACACCCAAAGCCCAGTCAAACATGTCTGATCAGCTTTAACTCATGGTTATGGACTGTACTGTCAACTTTGCCTGGAGCAAGAGGGAGTATGTCAGGTTTGACAGGGCAGAAATGCTCTTGTATTGTTCTGGCAGAGTGGTCCCAGTAGACAGCAATCAAGTGTGCATGTGTTTGCCAAGGTGGAACGACTCCGAGCCTTTGGGCTCTCATATGCTTGATGTTCTGGAACACAAGGTTTGCTTCACATGGGAAAAAGGATCCGGTCCTACATGCTTTTCAGATCGCAGGCTCTGATGTGCAAGAGTTAGTAAACTACAGCTGTAGGAAAAAGCAGTGACTACTGGACCAGGGTTGGGGGATAATAAACTAAACTCAACTAACAAACTAAACTTTGTTCAGTAGAGTAAATATGACTGGAGATGCAATGTAAACACTCGGCCATGTTGATGAGTGCTGGTGTGAAGCGGTTATGAGATTTAAACGACTAGTTTAGTACAAAGTACAAAGACATTTTATCGCTATTACCCAGCTAACAAAAATATGTTCCAAGACCGTTTTGCTAACATTCCTTTAAGTTATGAAAAGGTTGTTTTTTTTTTTGTTTTTTTTCTGAAAGTTCTCTGGACTTTCAAAACATTCAGTTTTTTTAAAGTTTAAAAATGTTTTTTTTTTTCTCTTGGTTATGTGAACGTTAAAGACAACATCAATGGGAACGTTACGTTTTATTATTTTGCAAACATTGTGGGAATGTTACTGGAATGTTCTCTAATCCATTTTAGATGAATTCCCAACTAAAATGTTTCAGAAATATACACTACCAGTCAAAAGTTTTTGAGCAGTAAGATTTTTAATGTTTTTAAAGAAGTCTCTTCTGCTCACCAAGCCTGCATTTATTTGATCCAAAGTACAGCAAAAACAGTAAAATTTTGAAATATTTTTACAATTTAAAATAACAGTTTTTTTATTTGAATATATTTTAAAATGTAATTTATTGCTGTGATCAAAGCTGAATTTTCAGCATCATTACTCTTCAATGTCAATAATAATAATAATAATAACAATAATAATAAATTTCTTTTGAGCAGCAAATCAGAACATTAGAATGATTTCTGAAGGATCATGTGACACTGAAGACTGGAGTAATGATGCTAAAAATTCAGCTTTGATCACAGGAATAAATTACATTTTAAAATATATTCAAATAGAAAACAGTTATTTTAAATAGTAAAAATATCGCAAAATTTTACTGTTTTTTGCTATACATGCAGGCTTGGTGAGAAGAAGAGACTTGTTTAAGTTTAAACTTTAAAAATTTTACTGTTCATAAACTTTTGACTGGTAGTGTATTTTGAAACATATTTTAGCAAATACATTTGTTTGCCTTTTTTGTATATTTTGAAATATATTAAAAATATATATTTAAAAATAGGCCTATATATTTTTGCTGTCTGGGTATGACTAGCTTTTAATTAAACAGCATGGTTTTAATCTAAAGTGTTCAGGCAAGAGTAAAGACACCTTCTAGTCAAATTATTACCATTTAATTACTGAAAACAATTATTTAAAACAATTTTCATCAGCATTAAACAGCAGTGACTATACCGACCTTGATGTAAGCTAGCTCGATTGGGCTATCAGCACAAAGACTCATGGTCAGCTTTGTTATGGCTCCAGTTTTGCGTAGCAACAACCATGTTGTACTGCGAAGGCCGATTCGCATCAAGAAACCCAAACAATGATACAGCTGACTCCATAACAGAGAAAAATATGAGGTCATTCAATGTAGAATTCTGTGCCAGAGCTGTTTGGGCTAAATGCTAAATGCTAATGACAGAGTATTTCAGATTAACGGTTGACAGATACAGGGTTTTAATGGCTGACCTTGCACAAGAAAACAGTGTAACCTAAGGTGGTTAGCTGATCTTCAAGCCTGACAAAGCTGGTTAGGCAGGTCTGTTTTGATGGTTTTAACCAGATAAACCGGATGAGACCAGCAAACCACCCTTGGCTGGTAATAAATCACAAACATTCACAAAATAATATTTGAAACGAGAGAAATCAATGCATTATCTATTGACAAGGCTGGCAGTAGATTTTGAAAGTTTCAACACACTCTCACGGAAATTCAACTACTTTACATTTTGGTGAATTTGTATGAACAATCTCATTCATACGTTTTTGTCCACGGTTTAGGGTGATTTTTTTTTTTTTTTTTTTTAAATCATATATTTTTTGTACAACTTAAATAGTACGCATTTATACAAATGTGTGACCAGTTCGCTAAGATGTAAAATATTTGCATTTTTTCTCGAGATCTGGTTTGAACTTCCAAAGTCGACACAGCTATTGGCCAAATGACTGATAATGTCAAAAAAATAAGTTCTAAAAAATATTTAATTATTTATAATAAACAAATATATTTTTAAAAGTATAAATATGTTTTATATATTTTAATATAATTATAAAAATTTATAAAATATTACATATTGAACAGAAATAATATTTATATTTATTAAATATTTAATATAAAAATAGTCAGGCTAGACAAAACTTAGGTACTCAAAACATTAAACCCTACAAAATACTTTCTCGCACTCTAATTACGCCTTCTGACTTTGGCGATTCAGTCTCAAAATCAAACAATACACCAAAAAAAGATTGACTGTACCATGACTACGCCAAGGAAATACAATGATTCATAGGAAGGGAAGTGCCAGAAACAGCAATACTTCATAGAGAAGTGCAAACCTTGATCTTCAAAACAATACTAGCATCTCTGTTCCTTTTTGTATTTGTTTCAGCACAACATGCATCCGCAAATCATACCAGCGCTAGACCACATTTAAAGCCATCATTTTACAATTATTTCGCCAGATCATTAAAATGCCAAGCACGTCTAAAAGCGCTCACTGTGCGACTTTCATGAGAAGCAGAAAATATCAAAATATAGAAGCTGTCCGCAGGCTATCCCGGTCATTCCACTTTAAACTCCCAAAATAATAGAGACACTGTTTCCCCTTCCAAAGCACAACAACATATTAAGGATTATTGTTTACAAGGGCGAGGATGAGTGAGCCAGAGAAAGATCGAGAGAAAATAAAAGACAGAGGGGGTAAAAGAAAATGGGGGGCAGATGATGGGGTCATTTCACTCCGCCCTCCATTTTATCTCCATTCAGACGCTCAAATAACAGCTAATATACTCGCCAACCATTTCACCGCCACACACTGATCATTGAAGAGTTTGTTTTCAATGCTGCTAAAACAGGTAAAAGGCAATAAGAATTTTTTTGTTCCAGTATGATTTTTAGAAGCTTTAAGAAGATATTATGATTATCACTATTATTTTTTCCTCAAAATAAGTGCAGACGCACATACATCTGTTTGCAAATCCTTGAAATTCAGATGCCAAGTTTGAATAGGCTTAAATGAAAAAGTACAAAGAATATCAACATAAAACAGCATTTGCTAAAACCTCATTAAATTTTTACTTTTGTAAGATTTCTGAACGTATCAAAATATTCATATTCATTACATATCTGGCTAATATATACAGGATAATTTACAGTCAGTTTGTAAACCTCGGCATGCTAATCAGAACCCCAAGGTGAAACAGAGGTTTATGTGACAATGAGCAGCTGATTGTAGTGTACAGCTTATTACTCACCTAGAAAATAAATAAATGGACATGAAATATTGATTTGAGTTTAAATTAGTTTACTAAGTAAGTGATATGAGAGAACTAGCACAGCCGCTATGTAGGAAATCAATTGGCTGGGACATTATTTAGCGCTCATTATACCATACAATGTTGTAACCAATCAGAATAAAGTATTATATTGTCCCACTTGTACACCCTTGGTTACATTAGCAGAAAAGAAAGTCATTTCAGAGACGGGGAAAGTTAATAAATTTTAATGAAAGATTATGAAAACACATTCGGCGTCAATTGCGAACACTGACAGGACCGACTTTGATTTCATGTGGTCTTTAAATTTGCGACTAAACGTAATACCTCGCATGAATAACTCAACAAAAAGGCCAAGTCAAACCATCACTAAAAATGTCTAGACTGTTAATGGAAGTGATGTTGAGGAACAGACAGTACCTGTGGATGGAGTGGAACTGCTCATGGTAGTAAAGCAACACGAGGAGGCGGAAACAGGAGGCTCTCCAGATGCCCACTGAAACACACGAATATCAAAGTTTCAGTCAAAATGACATGTGGGAATCTGAACAAATATGAGAAACCACCCATAACACCCTAAAAACCACCTATTGTGCCAAATTTGGATGTAAATATTTTGCAATATCCAATTCAAACCTGTAAAACCAACCATGATCCAAAAAAGGAATAAATTCAAATGTATTCCAAAACGGAACGCTTCACTAATCTATTCTTATTTCATCGCGAGATTATCCGTCCAAAATCTGTGAGTTAATGACACAGACCTGTGTGACGAGTGCACAAAACCAATCGAAAGCCCCGTGGCGCATTAAACGACTGTTTTCAGTGCAGAAGGGAAATTTCAGCAGCGCATCAATTCCTTGAGGACGATGTCTAACAAGCACACAAATGCATCCATTAGCTGTAAATTGTTTGCGAGGTGGGCGGATCAAGAGTGCAATCTATTCAGCTATAAGATGGCTGGCACGTGATGTTGCCCTCAGATAGCCACACTCGAGAGGAAATGTCTCCATTTGTGTTGTATTTCCTGTGCAAGGCACTTACAGCTCAGGGAATACTGTCGTAATTGCCTTCCTTGTCGGTTTCTAATTTTAGAGCTTTTTTTTTGTGACCATGTTGATGTCTTGTGCTAGATGATAAAGAATGAGAAGAATTTAGAAATTTTATGTTTGGTCTACTCACTTAAAAAAAAAAAAACAATTTGGGCAGCTCAAAAGGTGTATAAAGCAGTGTTATTTTAGTATTATTTATATACTTACTAATGTTAGCTGTTATTTTACTATTTTTCAGTTTTCATTTTAATTTTAGGTTATGTTTTGGTGATTTTGTTTAAGTTGTAGTGATTTTAGTACTTCAGCTAAAACTTTTTTTTATTTCTGCTCCATCAGTTTCCATCTAATATTTATATTTTATTTACATATTTTCAATTAATACATTTTTTTTTTTTCATTTTAGTTAATATGGAGCCATGACATGCAGGAGAAAAAAAGTAAATTGTGCACACATATATATAATATATGATATAATAATTTGTTCTGCTTCCTGTCTGCATTCTCATAAACCTGTTGCTGCTGTTATGTTATAGACAGAAACACTTTAAGGGGGTTTTATTTTGAGTTGGGAATGAGTTATAGAGACATTCTCAAAAGTCTTGCAGCGTTGCATGGAATCTACAGCAGTTTATGAGAATGCAGACAGGAAGTAGAACAAATTATTATTTTGTGTGCATGATTTACCTACAATGATGGAACAAATTATTATATTGAGCGCACGATTTACTTAAAATGTAAATCAATAACAGCACTAGTTTAAATCAATGTAAGCAAATGTCAACTCTCTATTAACTAATGCCAAACTGATGTGCATTTCCCAAAAGCAACTATGGTCTCAAGTTCCCTCATTACCAGTAGAGTTCAATGGAATCAATGACCAGAGTTAGCGAACAATGCTTTTGGGAAATGCACCACTGTACAGTTGTAAACATCAAAGCTTCAATGGTAAAACCAAAAGCACATAGGAAATTCTAAATCAGAAAAAATAAACAATATTATACAATAATTAATTCTGGTCCTCAAATTCGATTGGCTGAGCTGTGTGTTATTTTTTTCATTGAACGAAGAGGGGGTTTGTTACAAGTTTGCAAAAGATTGTTGAAAGAATATTTGCAGGATCACTCGTTATGAGTTTCTCTCACCGAGGGAAAATGGAAAACCTGGAGTGAAGCTGGAATGGACTGACTACAGAACGCTTTGAGTGGAAATGTGAAACTGCTTTTGTGCCACTCACTTACTTTGTTCCTTTATTTATTTATTTTTTGCTTGATATTTTTGCTTGATTCTTTATTTAATTCGTAATTCGTTATTTGGAACTATTTATATTGGCAGATTAAAAATATGTGAACTAATGGGCTGAATTTTGCCTGAAAATGTACTCGATAATAACTTCTTGTATATAGAACTGTTGTATAAAAGCAATATCATTGGATTATTGTACTGAATATCTGCAGAGCTGTGGTTTGGCCATTCACACCCTTCTGATATTGCTTAACCATAGAGTTATGAAAACGAAAGGGTCATTTAAAGATCAATCATCACGACTGACCTCATTTACATACCAATGCTATCAGTATATTTTCACCAGTAGTTTTCACATACAAAAAATTAGCCAATCACAACAAACGTCCTTTAGAAATATTAAAGGTATATAAGCAAAACCAGACTGTTTAATTCTAAAGAACAGAGATGGAAGAAATGTCTCACAAAATAAAATTAGAACTGATTTTGCTGTGAGAAGCCTTGACTAATGTTATATTCAGAAAACAAACTGCTACAAAATGTCAGATGCACGGCCTGATGGGTAGAGCATGTGCTTCGACATGTTGTGTAAGAGGCAGACTTGTGTTCGAATCCAGGTTGGGTCATTTCCTGAACCGATTCGTCCCTCCACCCATCCATGTTTCCTGTCTCTCACAGTCTAAATCAACAAAATGGCTAAAATCCCAAAAATGGACACACGGCCCCTGTATCAAATAGTCAACAGGTATTTGCAGGCCAAACACCAGTGTTAACTAAAACCTCATGCATATAGTTAGAGAGAAAAAAAACAACCTATAAAGTGCAGCCAAGCAGACATTTGAGATCCACTGCCGATGTAAACGAGACAAGGCAGTTTGTAGCTCTTATTAATGAGTTCATGCACAGGGTCATGCGTGATGCACGCAGCAGGTCTGAATGCAGCACAGCGGCCGCTCGCTCCACCGTTTGAGTAATTCAACTCAGCTAGGTGTTGTTGGAAGGGAGAGCTTGCTTCACAGGCGGAGCCACCTCCGTGCCGTCTCCCTATTGGTGCGTTACTGTCACCTCAGCCTACCAGGAAAGAACACAAAGCTTATCTTTGCTTTTTTTAGATGAAATTCAAATGAGTCCAGGCAGAGTATGAATATGCAAAAAAAGGAACAAAAACGATAGAATCTCTTTACCCTTTGCAGCTAAGCCCCTCTCTGATGCCTGTGACATTTTGTGTGCTGAGACGGGCTGAGGGTGATGAAACACGACACTGATGCTCAGCGCCCGCATCGTAATCAACATTTCTCTGAACACGCCCTCTGAGGGCCAGGGCAGGTCACGCGGCCCCGCCCTGGCCGGCACACGCTGCTGTACGTCAGCACTGCTCGCCAACTCCACCGTGCCATTTTCCCACTCTGCCATCGTTATAGTTGAGTGTCTTTAATTAGTCGAGGGCAGAGAGAGAGAGAGAGCGAGGTCTGATTGCAATTATATCCTTTCACTGGCATTCTCTCATCAGCCTCGAATTCTGTATGAAAACGGGAACGCTACTTATTATAGAAATGGACGTTTTTGACTTCAATAATGTCCTCTCGAAATAACGAGCATTTGGATTTTCGAAATATTTGATCATCAGATATTTTTAGAGATATGGTCACAGTATATACTTGGCGTGATATAAATAGAGCTCCTTCGTACGTTAAGGAAGGTTGCAAATACAGAAACTCAAAAGGATCTGTCCAGGTCACACTTCAGACTAAAATGAAATGAAAAGACATAATCAATTATATTTTGCATTAAGAAAATGAAGCCATTTTCAGCCCCATTAAGATCTATTGCATTATTTCTTCCATTATTTTTATGACAATTAGTCACATTTCCCTCTAGTAGTCATTACCGTAACGGAAAAAAAACTCATTACTTTAATGTCATCTATGTCAGCCAGCTAGATAATTTTGTCTTGGTGATATAAGAATTCACAATGCAACAACATTCAGTATAACACAGGAAACCAATTTTTTTTTGCTTCTTACTAGACATAGAAAATATACATCAATGTAAGGCATGTTCGCTAAAATGACACCTAGGGGTGGGCGATATACCAGTAGACACGATTAACCGATAGAAATTTGTCAACTGGTAGAGATTTTGGACTATCGTCTCTATTGCAGTTACATGCTGACGTGACGTTGCTGTGCTACATGCTCATGAAAACGTATCATTTGCATGCGTTTTTAAGCATTAAAACGCGTGAGTATTGAACAGAGTTATTTTTGCCACTTTATAAGCCTTAAACAGTTAAATACACACTTGTATGTGTCAAAATGCCCATCTTTGCAAGTATCCTCATAAACACAGTAATATAGGTCTTAAGTGAAAGCAAACAGCTGAGAATGAACAGTATATTGGATCCGGGCAGCTCTTAAAGTGACAGCGGTCTAATATTCCTGCTGTCTGTCATTCATGTTAATCAAACAACAAAAGAGAGAAAATCTCTTCACTAATTCACTTTTGTAACTTTATTGAGAAGAAATATATATTTAGTTTACACAGTGAAGAATATGCAGTGTTTTTATACATTTGATTCTTATTTATTTGTTCTACTGTAGTTTTTTTTGTCCTCTTGCTATTTTCTTATTTAATCGTTAACTGTTTACATGTCTTCAGTGAGCTTGAGGTTTTTTTGTTTTTGTTTTTTAATTTAGGATATTATTAGTTTTCTGTGATATTGACACAGAAAGAATTATGAACAATAATTATGACAAGAATTATGAAATTTCTATGGTATCAAAAAAGTTGATATCATAAAGACCATATTTAAAGGAAAAATAACTATATTGTGATATATATCGATGCCGTGAAATAAAATGACTCATATCGTGATATAAGATTTTGGTCATATTGCCCACCCCTACCTACAGCTAAACATTTTTTACTATATGCTGAAATTTTCTGAGAATAACGCAAACCTCATCCACACTAGGCATAACAAATGCATCAGCGAAAGTAAGATTCATACGTAAGCACTGTTCACGATAACATACCTATTTTTTTAATATTCACTGTAATTCTGTGAAAATAATGCAAACTACACCAAACCAGGCATAAAGCGTACATCAGTGAACGTAAAATTGGTACGTAAGGTCACACCAAGGATGATAACTATAACTATAAAATTACATCCATTTACACCAAGGACGATAACTATAAATGTTTCATATTTGCTGTAATTCTATGAAAATAGCAAAGTCCACATTACAACTATATCGACACAGAAGAACAATATTGTTGCAATCGTTTTTTTTTCTGGCTGATGAACAATAAAACATTGACAGCCAATCAGAATCAACCTGACTTTAAAGAGCTTGAGCATTTAAAGCGACAGATGACAAAACTGCAGCACATTCTTATAATAACAGAACATTAGTATGTGTTGGTGTGGATGCTAAAATGTATTATTGTTATACTTATGTTCATAATTATCCTTCTTGGTATGAACAGGCTCTAACACTGGCCTGATTCAGCAAGTGACCGTTCTGTCAACTGCCCCAAACACTCGCACACGGGCACTGGGCCATCCTTAATGATCAGCCCTGGTATTACAGTAATGAGAATCACTATTAGGAATAAACTTAAAAACAACACTCTTGAATCATTACTGTAATGAGAATATGGAGGGATAATGAGCTTCATTGTCTTGAAAGTAATGTCACGAATAGGCTTCATTTGAAGCCTGTTAAAACAAGCTATTACTATTTGTTATTACTGTTATGATTTTGAGGTAAAATGTGTCCTGGACATATTTTCATGAGATGCACACTGTCAGCCATCACTGCAAGTTGTATAGTTTGTTTTCCTCCAGGTGTTATACTCCTGTTAATTAATTAATAAATGCATCTTTTTTGTTTATCTCTCTGCACATTCGCTGAACAAAAGCTTTGGGTGCTAATGCAAATGAAAATGGTTTTCTTGATAGGGGAGACGTTATTTCCACAACAACAACAAAAAGCTGTTGCTACTTGCTGCTTAATGTTATTAATAAATGTTATTAAAAAAACTCTGGTGGGGAAATTAAAACCTTAAAATGATCTTTTTAAAATGGAGCAGAAAAGAAGACAAGGCTTTAAAGATAGTTAATAATGGTTTGATCATTTTATAGCCTGGCTGGGGGATATTCTGTAATTAACAGGAGCAGAGAAAATGAAATCAGGTTGTCAGGGTTGCAGAAGTTAATAATGTAAAAGCGCAATTTTCACCGTTCATTATTCTAGAGAGCGCATCGCTGGAGGTTATCTGCAGGATTTTTTAAGTGTGGACAAGCTATTGTTTTGACAAGCAGCATCAGGGTATTGCTGAGGAAACAGGGTGTAGACTAAAAACAAACACAAGAGCTTTTCTTAAAGAAATAGTTTACCCGAGAATGAAAGTTGTGTTATTTACTCAGTCTCACTTCACTGAAACTTGGTGCATCATGTTTGGTTACAAGACAAGTGAGAACCAATGTTATTCAGCGTCACTGTTGCCAACCTGGCGTGATGCATCCTGATGCGCCATATTTGAATATAAGCAAACTAGTGCTGCACAATATTGGAAAAAAACTGACATTGCAATATTTTGCTCTTCAGTGATATATGTAAGCAGTAAGGTACGAGAGGCCATGCTGTATTGTGAATAAGTGACTTATTCACAATACAGTACATCTCAAGTACCTTATTGCTTTTATAAAATGGTTACTACACAATAAAAAAATATTAAAACCAAAAATGTATGTATTGATACATAACTTTTTTAAAAGTATGTTAAATGCTGACTGTCCTTCCGCTAAAAAAATAGTACCTGACAGCAACAGTAAACGGCAAGAGAATGTTCTGATGTTATAGAGCTCAAATAAAAACAGAGACTAGGAACTCTTCTCATCCACTGTGACATTTATTTTTTAACACCATTTATATTTTCTCACACACACATACATCTGCTTATCTCTCAGCATGAGAAAACGTCTGTTTTCCATCTTTTAGTTTACAGACGGGTTCGTGGCACAGCAGGAGTTTGTAAGCATCATTACAGTGTAAATTGATGGACATATGGACATACAGAATCCTGAAACAGAAAACTAATAAATACAGTAATATTCCCTCCTCACTTTGGAAACTGTGGGCTTATTGTGAATAAAACACAGCTGCTGACCAATCAGAACTGAGGACTGGAACTAACCGTTTTATATATATATATATATATATATATATATATATATATATATATATATATACACATATATTATTGAAAAGCAAAATATTGCAATATAAGTTTTTCCAACATTAATATAAATTTTTCTAGAATGATTTGGGTGATATTGCTATGGAGCAGATATGCATAGAAAATAAAAATCATTTTTAAAAAATATGTGTGTGTGTGTATATATAAACACACTTTAGAGATGTCCAGAATGATATCTGATCATCCAGAAGGATACCTGTTCAGTAAATGGTCAAACCACGTAACTGCAGCCTGCCTGACTGACATCATACTGCAATATAGATTTTATTTCAACACATCACACATCCCTAATGCAAATGAGATCTGAGATTAGCAGATTTTCAGGGGGTTTTTTTCAGTTATTTTTGGTCTGTTCCTAATGCTAAGCCAACATTTTAGAGAAAACAGCATAAAGAGCTTGTTTCATCATTTTTGGATCTTGACAGACCAAGCCCCTTATTCAGTTTTACTGTATAGAAAAGAGCAGCATGAACATTCTTCAAAACATCTCCTTTTGTGTTCCACAGAAGAAAGAGTCACGGGTGAATATTCATTTTTGGACGAACTATAAAATTGCTCAGGCAAAACAACTTTATTCACATGGCAACAGAAAGCAAAGTATTAACTATTATGAAAAACCATGTCAAAACATGGTAATACAGGGCATAAAACCCAAAACTGGATGTGGCAATTGATCCTATGGGCACTGTGGGATGCTCGGGTGCTGTTTCTGATGTTGAAAGCAGCAAAGAGAATAACCATGGAAACAGGGGGGGGGGGGGGGGGTGTTTTCAAAGGAAGGTTTCGCCTTATGTTATATTCAGTACCAACGATGCCACCAAGCAGGATATCGGGACAAACTGCCCTCACAGGCCTAAATTACAGCTAAAATTCACAATACAAACCCAGCGTTTATAATGCAATTACCTAAACATAGTACGCTGAGCCCATCTAAACAAAGGCATTTTACACGCATCTGTCTGTAACGGGCAGTAAATACCTGCCTGCGCCGGCCGGTGAAAGAAAAACTAGCACTTCCCTAGAAAGGCACAAATATTATACAGCTGACAGCGAACAAATCAATATCCTCAAGTCTCTAGCCATCCGCTTCTACTGGGTTTCACCACAACATGTTCCTGTGCCAAATTGCCCTGTTACCACGAGCATTGCCAGACAATAACATTTTCCATCAGACCAAATTGTGGAATTGAAGAGTGAATTTGTGGCCGAGAGCTCTCTGTTGGAGCAAGGAACAGGCTGTTTGGATGCACGCCAGGCTCAAATGATCTTTAGTTTTATCAATCTCCTCATGCGACGGACTCAAAACAAGCTAAACTAGTGCCTGGCCTCCCAGCTTGGGCTTAAAGGGAAGCGCAGGACTGACGTTGTTCTCCTGCAGCGCGAGCAATTTTGAAATGAATATCAAAGACGTTAGACAGACAACAGACCTTCTCCTTCCTGACGGAGATATTATGCAACGTGTGAATAATTCCTCAGCCATTTGATGTTTCTTTGATGGCCTTGTTATTCAAGTTATTGGATTTACGGATCATGCGTGCAGAGGCAGGCATAAAAATTTGCGCAATAATATCTCAGAGTTAAAGAATTTAGGGTGTTATTGACAGCAAATAACTCTGTGATTAAATAACTGAATAAAATATAAAGGTGTTTAAACCTGCAGGTTAGGCTCATGCATCAGGCTTAGCCTGTATGAAAGGGGATCAAGTGTACACTACAATCATTTTTGTTTTTGTCTTTTTTTCCAATTAAAGTATCTAATGAAACAAGATAAAAGTACATTAAGAAGATTAAAATATGTTTTCAGAATTGTTTGGGTATATTTTTCACATGCACATTGGCAAAAACCTCGTTTTAAGCATGAATCTCCATGAATTTATGCTTTAAACAAAATTTAAAATTATTTGTCAGTAATCTAAGAAAATAAACATTTATTGAATTTTAGACATACATACTTAACCTAAAAAATGTTTACATTGAATTTTTGATATAAATATTTAAATAAATGTAAATACTGAAGTCTAGATATACCTATTTAACTTTAAAAATGTGTACATTGAATTTTAGATATACATACTTAAATAAGCATTTATATTGAATTTTAGAAAAATACATTTTCAAATATTACATATGTACGTACACATTTTGTTTCGCACATACATTTTTAAACATTTAAATAAACATTTAATTTTAGATATGCATATTTAAATTTAAACTAAAAGTTTTAAACAAGTTTGCTTAGAACTTTAATAGTCTTTTAAAGGATGTTTGGATAAAACAAGATCAAAACACTGATTAAGAAATTGATTTTTTGGAGTGTAAGTGTAACACATCAAAGGGACGAGGGGTGTGGAGTCAATTTTCTTTGAACAAACAGGGTTCTTCATCTGCCATCATATCTAATTATTTCCTCCGATTCACTTTCTCAGACTGTGATGGAGGAGAATTAATTCTCTATGTCTGCTTTTTATCTTGGAGGGACCCCGCTGTGCGTGTCGAGTGTGTGAACATGTGTTTAGTCTGCCTGAGTAACTGTTTTAACCTCTTTCTCTCTCGCACTTTTTATTGTGATCGTCTAGTCACGCATCTGTGACCAGACCTTCCAAACAACAACTGAATTTCACCTAAAAAGGAGTCACTGATCCAATTCATAGGACATTTATCTTTTTTAAAGCTTAAGTATATAATTTCTGTTATCACTAGTGTTAACAAACGTAACTGCTCTCTCTGTCTACCATTGCTCAGCCAAACAGATGGTTTACAATGCACTATAAACCTCCGAGAAGTTGGCACTCCATAAAAAGAAATAATCACCAAAACTGTGCCACACTTTTCAGGGAAACTGACCTACAAATGGCTCACTTAAAACTGTCTCTGCATATTAAAAAGGGATAGGAGAAAGTGTTTTAACATTTATTAATTACACATTGATTAATCGAGTCAAAACAACCAGCATCATAATGATTTTCCGCTATCCACACATGCAGGTCACTATGTTCAGATTGCAGTTCACTGTATGCATTCTCATGAACACTTAATATGGAGCAGATCACTATTAACTGCAACATAAATAACTGCAAAAAATCAATCTTACAATCTTTCCAAATATTACTGCTTAAACATATCATTCGATACAAGATTGCCATATTGGAAACACATGGAACAGTAAAGCAGGTGTCAACAAGGACTTTCATCAACAGATGGAGTCCATAGTGCAATGAAGCTGAAAAACGGTTCGTTTATTAAAAATCATTAAATGTCATTGGCAACTTGAGAATTCAGTCAATCCTTGATGCATAACATGAAAAATATCTAATGTGCATCATGCATCAGGTTAAAATTGATATGGACGTATTGGAGAAAGTGTGTTTTTTAGACACCGTGGCTGGTCATTATTAATTTTTCACTATTCTAATCACTTCTAAATGGTGACATTAATTTTTAAAGATAAAAATATTTCCAGTCTCTCAAGTAATAAGAAAAACTGCATGCATATAAACAGTGAAATATTTTTAAATGGTGCACATGACACTGTCTTCAAAAGTATTTCATGTGAAAACACACATACTTAATATTTGCAAATATCCAAATAAGCATAGATTACATTAGTATAGAGCATTTCTAAAATCATAGTCAATATTAGATAAAAAAAAAATAAAGCATTCTCCAAAGCAAACTGACAATGTATAACAACTTCTTGATGACATTTAGACAGTCAACACGTTCATATAAATAATTCCACACAACAAATGCTATTTTTCCCCTCTGACTGCTCAAAATCAGTCTAAATGTGAGAGTTTGCCAGCAAAATAACAACAACACAAGCAAAACTGTACCTTAAACTTATATCTCCAGCATGTCAGAGTATTCCTGTGTTCATAAGCGACGAGAGAGAGAATTAAAGAGACAGAGACAGACAGAGAGAAAGAGAGAGAGAGAGAGTGTAAGGACGAGGAGAGTGAGAGAAGTGCATGTGGGATGAAGGGAAGAGTGAAACAGACGAGTGAGGGTTCGAGAGACACAGACAGAAGGACAGAAGGGAAGATGAATCGAGGGAGGAGGAGGAAGAGGAGGAGGGTGTTTCATGGGCGCGTGTGTGTGAGAGAGGCAGGTCATGCGCGTGCACGCACTATTGTAAAACGGGATGCTGGACATAAATGAGAAAAAGAAATGCGTGTGCGTGCATGTTAACCGAAAGCAAACAAGTGAACGTCGTAAAGTGTAACCTCATACCGCTGTTGAGAGGAAGCGAGCATCATAACGGGAAAGAGACAGAAGAAAAGACAGAGAGCAACAGGTTGATGAGCAGTCTCCCTAGAAACAGCGGGAGTGCGCACGGGGAACAGCTGTCCTGTGGTTTCGTATTCGCTCGCTGCAAACAGCGACGCAACAAACTACAGCCAACAACACGCCATTAAGAATCAACTAAACCGCCTGCATAGTTTCTCACCTCGCCAATCATGCGTTTGCACGATAAACAATGTGTGAATTCGCAACAGCATACTACTCTTATTCCTATCATTTCTTTATCCAACATACTTTACAACGCAGACCTAAGCTATTTCCTGTGAATGTGCAAATTTGTGAAAACGTGACCTCATGCGCATATGTATATTAAGCCTATAGTCATGTCCGCAGGTGCGTAGTGTTTCTTTACAAAGTGACATCGCCAGCTAATGGCCTGGCATGGATAATACAGTTTCAGTCAGTTTTGCAGATAAATGTGAATGGGGAACGCTGTAAGTGAAACTTGTACGTTGAAATAGTAAGGGACAGTTGGCACCGATAGCCTTGTGGGCGTCCCGAGTTCGAATCCCGACTCGAGGACCTTACTTGATCCAAAAACCAAAAAAAAAAAAAAAAAAAACACAGAGGCTGTATCCGAAATAGCCCCCTACACCCTCATTCGCATTACTCCTCTTAAAGTCGGCTGAAGTGCTGCAAGACATGGAAATTCATTCATTCTCTAGCAGCTAGTAGTTCAGTGTACATTGATGGTACACTACCGTTCAAAAGTTTTAGATCAGTAAGACTTCTAATGTTTTTTAAAGAAGTCTCTTATGCTCATCAAGGCTGCATTTATTTGATTAAAAATACAGAAAAAAACAGTAATCTTGCAAAATGTTATTACAATATAAATTAATGGTTTCTATTTTAATTAACTTTAAAGTATAATTTATTTCTGTGATGCAAAGCTGAATTTTCATCAGCCATTACTCCAGTCTAAAGTGTCACATGATCCTTCAGAAATCATTCTAATATGCTGATTTATTATCAGTGCTGGAAACTGTTGTGCTGCTTAATATTTTTTTGCAACCTGTGATACTTTTTTTTCAGGATTCTTTGATGAATAAAAAGTTAAAAAGAAGAGCATTTGTTTATAATAGAAATCTTTTCTAACAATATACACTACCGTTCAAAAGTTTGGGGTCAGTACATTTTTATTCTTTTTTTTTTTTTGAAAGAAATGATACCTTTTATTCAGCAAAGATGTGTTAAATTGATAAGAAGTGATAACAAAGATTTATATTTTTAGAAAAGACTTATATTTTGAATAAATGCTGTTCTTTTTAACTTTTTATTCATCAGAGAATCCTGAAAAAAAGTATCGCAGTTTCCAAAAAAATATTTGGCAGCACAACTGTTGCCAACATTGATAATTCTAATAATAAATCAGCATATTAGAATGATTTCTGAAGGATCATGTGACACTTTAGACTGGCGTAATGGCTGATGGAAATTCAGCTTTGCATCACAGAAATAAATTATACTTTAAAGTATATTAAAATAGAAACCATTATTTTATATTGTAATAACATTTTGCAAGATTACTGTTTTTCTGTATTTTTGATCAAATAAATGCAGCCTTAATGAGCATAAGAGACTTCTTTAAAAAACATTACAAGTCTTACTGATCTAAAACTTTTGAACGGTAGTGTACGCTCATTATTGAGGTGCATGATGGGATTAAATAATTCCACTTACTTTTAACTTGAGTGTCACGTTTTTGGAAAAACATGGCAAAAGATGGGAAACACAAGCGTGGATATGCCCAGTAAATCAAACGTGTCCATCTAGTGCATGTTTACATACAAAAAACAGAAAAGCAGCAGTGGAATTCAACACATTCTTTGTGAACGGCCTCAAGGAGTAATGTACTAGTATGCTGTTCAGAATTCAGCAACAGTGTTTGAAGAGGCCCCGACGACTCATCCTGTTTACTATTTATTTACTTATTAAAAAATCTTTTTGGAGATGAATTGATTCAATATTTATCTTCATTTTCCCCATATAAATAAATAGGTAGCTATGGTGGGCTGTGTTTTCCCCCATAGTAAACCACATCAACGTTATTTGACAAATTGGAGATTATTTGATTATTAGAATTAAAGCCTTCTAATTTGACATTATGCTTGTGAATTGGTTAGTTCGGAATTGCAGCATTCAAATTGGAGGTGTGTGATGATGCAGTTAAAGGATAATTTACCCAACATTTGGATACCAACATTCTTTAAAGTATCTTCTTTTGTGTTCAGCTGAAGAAAGCAAGTCATACAGGTTTGGAACAACTTGAGGGTGAATATATCATGACAGAATTTTCATTTTTGGCTGAACAATCATTTTAAGTTTCTGGTTAGGCATGAAATTTCCATAAAGTACAAATAAATCATGTTATTGGTTCATTCAGTATTAGTTAGCTAGATAGTTTACTAGTTCTAGTTTGGCATGCCACCACTTGTGCACTTGCGTCATAGTAGGCATCTTCACCGATTAAAATGGAAGCATCCTAGTATAGTCAGTAATGGAAACATTCTACTTTATTGCTTCACCACTCACAATCTTGCTGCCTGTATAGATACTTTTTTTTTTTTTTTCAATTTAACAAAGTGTTCTGGTTTGACATGACACATTGTCATCAAAATCATTAAATATAATTTAAACCCTGCAGTCAACTCTGTTAATTATAATGTTAGCATTGCTGTTGGTGAAGGTGTGAGATGAAGGGCAGAGAGGGTTGTGTGTGTGTGTGTGTGTGTGTGTGTGTGTGTTTTCCAGCTTCATTGTCTATGATATCTATTATTGAGATGGCCCCCGTCGTCAGTAACCGGATACGACTGGACAAACACAGCTAACAGAACATTCCAATTAACTAGCGCTGCTGAAAGAGCCGCCGACTTACTCTGTGTGACACTAAACGCAAACAACAGATAATATAGTACAAATGGAAAAGTAAATGAAAGGAGAAGAGAGCTGTATGAACTATAACAAACATGCAGGTCCATAGTACCACAGCGGTACCGCAGTAAAGGAAAATTGTTACCATGGTACATTTTTTAAGGGGTTGGACACTGGCACACGAGGAGAATTTTACCTCAAGTAAAATTAACATCAAACCAGCAGTGATATTTCAACATGTCTGCATTTGCCGCAACATGCTGTGTCTGACACATCTAGCGAAAATTGTCTGTGAGATTATTTTCAAGACAAGCAGTCAGATCCAGAATTATAATTCAATTAATAATTTCTTTCTCTCTGAAATGCAGCAAGACAGCTGGACGAGCTACACCTTCCAAAACAAGAAATCAAGTTGACACAAGAATTGCACGCTCTGTTTTTCAAGGATGCAGGTGAGTTGAGGTTGTTTTGGTGCTTCATAGACACTTCTACACACCAAACCTCCCCAAATCTGCCAATACCCTCAGGAGGGCAGTGAAAGTCCTCCAGTAGGGAGGAAGGGAAGGAGGGTTTGAGGTCTTTTGCTGTTCACCGTCACAGGATGAAATGTATCAAAAAAAGAGTCCTTGGATTCAAACTATGGGTTCTTTGTTAGGTTTTCTCTGTTGTGTGGATAGTTCAGGGACTGATATCCATCTAGTCTACATTCACACCTCAGATGCTGTCAGAACTGAGAGAAAACAGGAAAGTTAATCAACACCAGCTAATGAGTATTCACTTCCTGCTCAGGGTTCTTGATGTTTTTGCAGTTTTTGGCATGTTTTGTGAGAAACCTGCCAAAAATGTTTCTTTAACATTAAAACTAAAAGAATTAAATAAGAAATTACAATTAAAGTCTATGCAAATAGAGGATATTTTGCATTGTAACTTTTATTTTCATGGCCCCATGATTTTACCTGTTTTATATTGACAGGAAGGAGGGAGGAGCATGCTAATTCTATAATTTGATTTGTACACGGATTTGTACACGTCTTTGAGTGCAAGATGAGTCATCAATACTTTTAGTCCTCCAAAAGAGATGCATATATATGCTAAAAGTTTTTTTTTTCTCCAAGTTTTTAATGGGTAGCAAAGATGAGAGCATAGAAAGTCTTTTTTTTTTATCATTTAAAAAAGTTTTACAGGAGAAAATATTTCATTCCCCAATTACCATAATGTACGAAACAATCCATTCTCATTATTGCAATGAAAAAAAAATTATATTAAATTGTAAAGTATTAATAAAGCAAGTTAGTGCTTGTTATATGCACCTTTTGTTTATACTTATCTATTATCTATTATAAAAATCTAATGAGAATTTTCATTGAAAATAATAATAAAAAAACTCAAGTTACATAGACAAAAAAAAAAAGAAAAGAAATGCAGAATCAATTTTCACTCAGAAATTGCTATTAAATTTCAGAATTACAAACAAACACCAAGTTGTTAAAAGTTAATTAAGCAATTTTGAAGTACAAAAACTGAAATGGTATTTTCTTGTAATATTTTCACAGTGTATAATTTTTACAGTGTATTTGCGCGCATTGCGGTAATAAGAATCTGTGGGTGAAACGTGCCTTAATTGTCATGAAAATAATGCCAGGCTTAATTTTCTTTATGAAAAATGCAAATTCAACCTGGTTCCGTTTTTGTGAGATTCACTAAAACGAGTAAAACTCGCAGCTGTCAGGTTTGTGCTCAGCTCTAACCTTGGTCTCGCTATCAAAAACAAAACAGAACGGATAACAGCAAGACAAAAAAGAAAGAGGAACTGCAAACTCATGTTACTCATGTTACCGGTGTCCATTTCCGTTTAATATTGTAGGGAGGTAATAAAGAGGAGAGAACTGAAACCAGCCCAGCTGACAGTGAGGCCAGATAGGAGCAGCCATATGATCCCATCAAACCCGGCCTGCCTTTTACCTGAGCTGCAGGGTCTGTGGGGGAGAACGCAGAAACCAGAACGCTGAGATGTTCTGTCAGTCTGGCTTTATAAACTGACCCTGATGCTGGAGCATGTCAACATGAATTCACTGCAACTAGAGAACCAACACTCACAAACACATACAGCTAGCTATATGTTGTACAGAGACATATACCACAAATATGAGAGTCCAGTTTGTCTCAGTCTGTGTTTTTTGGACATGTTAATAGACTCGGTCGGATGTTGTGTTGCTGTAAAGTTGAACTGAAAGCTGTGCTTCCTCTAATACTGCTGAACTAACAATGATTAAAAAAAAAAAAAAAAAGTTACTCTCCCTCATGTTGTTCTAAACCTGTATGGCTTGCTTTCTTCTGTGAAACACAAAAGAAGATACTTTGAAGAATGTTTCCGCTGTTTTTGTCCATGGGGTCCAAACAACTGAATTTCACTGTATGAGGGGAGGGAACTAGAGGTCTTTTTCAAAATATCTTCTTTTGGGAACAACACAAGGGTGTGTAAAAGATGACAAATTCTATTTTTTGTTGATTTACTCCATAGAGACTTAGGGGTGTGTTTTAGCCAGTAAGCAAACCATTTACAACCTCCTAACAACTTCCTAGAAACCATCCAGAGGACACTATTGGCTCGTTCCAACAGAAATGCCTTGCGTCTCGTGTTTTTAAATGCAAACATACAGTGCCACTTGAAAGTTTGTGAAGCCTTTGCAGAATCTGTGAAATGTGAGTAATTTTAACAAAATAAGAGAGATCATACAAAATGCATGTTATTTTTTATTTAGTACTGTCCTGAGTAAGATATTTTACATAAATATTTTACATTTAATGTAGACCAAACAAGTTATTGTTAAGAGAGTGAATCTTTTACATTGTTTTTTTCAAGTATATATTTTTAAAAATTTTTGCACATCTGTAAATATGAGTTGTATTTAATTTGTCTTTTGTTTGTTGGTTTCTGTGTTTTATCACGTATGTGTTTGTAACAGTTTCATTTGGTTTCTCTTGGGGTTTTTTTCTTGCATTGTGACTATTTATTTGTTGCCTTTGTTTTGCCTTTGATTTTTTCCCCTCTGCATCAATAAAACACTATACTGCATTTGCATTGTTTTGTTCTTTTATTATACCTTGCACAGTATATAAATATTATATAGAGTAATTTCTGGTTTAGTTTTGGCATAATACTGGTCCAGTTATGGCTGTCTTCTGTAGCTTCTGGACAAGTTGTGGCTGAGCTCTGGGGTAAAGATGGTGGCAGTTTGGCTTTTGTCCGGCTAACATCTGGGGCTTCCAGCACTGTTGTGGGCCAGTTATGGCTGCTTTCTGGGGACACTGTGGAGTTGTGGGTGAGTTTTGGTCTGCTTCAGGCATGGTTCTGGTATTCTTTAGGCAAGCAGCTTAAGGGCCATTTGAGGGCCGAGGGCCGTGGTGGTATGTGGGCCATAACAACAGCCTGAATTCTACCAGATAAGGCCCCCAACCAATTTGCTATCTAGGTTCTCACTGGATCTCAGAGCACTGTGCTGTAACTGTCGCGAAATCAACTTTGGCTCCTGAGTAAAGCTGTTCTGAGCTCGGAAAAGTTTGTTTGCGTTGCGGTCTGACCTGATAAACAGTCCGCGCTGCGCAGCTCAAATGAAGCGCGGTTTAGTTTTGCTTTCGTTTCATTTGCCGTTTGAGGTTTCTCATATGCAGCGCTTATGAGTTGAACAACGCAGTCTGGAGCCCTGAGTGGAATGCAAAAATGCATTCTGTGTGAATGGACACTAGTACAGCATAGCAACATGCTAAAACAACTCCAAATGGTTTAGTAACCACATAGCAACCCCTTGGAAACCAACCAGAACATGCTACACTATAAAACAAATTCCGAAGTTGTAAATATAACAACTGGAGTATGTTTTAGTCTTTGTATGGTAAAATTTCACCTTTAATTCAATGTTACCTGGAGTTTCTTTGTAACTATTTGTGAAATTTGCTTACTTCAGTGTAGCATTATTGTGGAAAGTAGCTGTATGTAAACATCTAACCACAAAACAAAATCTAATATCTTAAACCCCATAAAGTAAGTGTTTTTGGTTCATTAAACACTCATGAGGACATAACCAAATATGTACACACTAACCAGCTAGTTAAACATTTCTGAACATGAACAACATTACAAGCTGTGTTGAATCAAATCATTAAAAGTCAAAGATTCTGGTCCAGCAAAGAAAGCTTTGGGCGACATGGGAGCCAGGTTCATCCGGGCCACTGCATAGTTCTCATTCCTCACAGATGAGAAGTGAGGTGAGGAAGAACAGGGAGATCTTTGGGTGAAACACAGGAGTACAGTAGAACAATAGCCCTCTCTGCCCGTCTCCCAGCCCTGCTAGCCAAAACACAGGCCGCCAGTGGAGACCAGAATGCCAACAGAGCGCTAACAATTCTCAGCAGTCAAAATACTGAAGCCTCTACGGTAACAGAGCAACATGAGGGACAGACACACTCAACAGGTTTTCCATGGTGTCTGATGCGATGTTAGCACATGAAAACTGATTTTTCACATACTGTGTATACTCAGCTCACACGTGCCTTAAATGTTTTTGCAGTAATTAGTTTGTCCACAAGGTGGCAACACTGGCTGTTGTTTCAAAATCTAATAATAAATTAAAGATTTAATTTAATTTTTAAAAACAACTACTACTGGAGATGCAACAACAACGACAGACGCTCGTGTTGACAAGTGCCTGTAACACGCATGCAACTCGAGTACAATGACATTTTTATCGGTCATAACTAGCATAGACACTAGACAAGGATGAATCTTTCTAGTGCGCAAGTGTCAAGCGTCTGTGTTCACGCATAGTATCAAATGGAGTATATTTTAAAAAGCTATGCATTCAATGCATATGCTAGGTGTTTGCGCCAAAACGGAAGTGTTAGCTAAGGATGCATCAGTATTACTGCTAAAGTCCATTCACACAAAGAATGATAACTATTTTAGCATGTACACCAACAGAGGTTAACGTTCTGTTTATTATAAGCACATGCGGCAGTTTTGTTGTCTGCCACTTTAAATGGTCGAGCTCTATAAATATCTCAGCTTGAAAAAAAAAACGTTCTGAAAGTAATTCCGATAACATTGTTCCTGTATCATTATCATTACAGCTGTTGTGTGGACTTAATTATTTTCATAGAGTTAAAATGATTATTACAAATTTATCATTATACTTATCGAAAATCGTTTTGAAAGTGATTCCAACAACATCGTTCCTGTATCATTATCGTTATAGCTGTAGTGTGGACTTAATTATTTTAACAGAATTAGGATGATTATCACAAATTTATTGTTATAGTTATCGTTAAAGTTATCGAAAATTGTTCTGAAAGTGATTCCAACAACAACAGTTCCTGTATCATCATTATAGCTGTAGTGTGGATTTAATTATTTTCATAGAATTAGGATGATTATTACAAATTTATCATTATAGTTATCATTATAGTTATCATCCTTAGTGTAAATGAGACCAACACACATAGACATTATGTAAATATGAATAATGCAGCAAATTATACAGCAAATTGATGATTATGATTTACTAACACTTATGATTTTCACCTGGCAGTTGACAAAGCGTTAAAATTACCTTTGAGAATCCCGAGTCGTATCTAGACACCACAATATCATAGAGACTTAAGGAAGGACTCTTCTGACTTGGATCAGGACGAAACCTACTATCTGTGCTCTAGAAATTACCCAGAAGACCCTAGCAATTGCATAACAAAAACTTTCAGAACAGATTACCTGCCATATAGATCCTGGTAACACCTTTGTATCACGCCAGTGAGTTCTGCATGTCTACGAAACTCAAATGTTCTCCAGAAAATGTAAAAATCAACTTAGTTTTGAAATACTTCCACAACTGGACCAACAGAAGGCCTGCGCACTCATAACTGCTGACAAGGAAGAATGGCATCTGCTGAAATAGCAAAAAACGCTGGTGAATTTACTCTACAGGATCAATGATGAAGTAGCAGTGAGAAGTTTTTTATAATACCTTCAAGGTCTGACTTTGCAGGTATTACAAAATATACAAATACAGATGGACTCTGGCGATGGAAATTGATGGAGATTTTACAGTATTAAAAAAAACTGTTTGTGGGAACTGATGATGGAGTATGAAGTGTAAAAGAAATAACAGGATTTTCGAGTCATATGACTGTGGTATTCTTCACAGAATTAACCCAACACAAAACTAAACGGTCACGAGAAAATGGGTGACGGAGAGGTCTCTTGGTGTGATGGAGACATAACTAGATTTAAATTTTTGGATAAATTAATAGATTTATTTAAAAAAAAAATAACACCATTAACCTATTGTCAGGCTTGTGTTGTGATGTCTTGTGTTGTTCTCCCCATGTGCTTCCTCCATGCTCTTATTTGGTTTTTCCTTTTCCTGTTCTCATTTAGTTCCATTAGTCTTCAGATGTGTTTAATTAATTATCTAATTTACTCCTGTGTTCTTAAGCCCTGTGTTTCCATGTCTCCAGCGTCCGGTATTGTATGTGTAACCCTCCTGCTACGTGTGTGTTCCTGCCTGTTCCATGTATTCCTTGATTTGGATGAATAAAGACTGTTGATGCTGTTGTGCATTTCCTTCGTCTCTGCGCTCCTTCGTCTCCCCGTCTCCTCCACAGTAGTAGCAACCGTGACAGAATACCGGACCGAAACAGTAAGCAGCGCCCCTTCTCCCCATTTTTAGTTTCATTTTTGAAAGTCTTTTGTTTTCCCTGTTTCTCCCCGCGACGATGGAAATAGCCGCTCGGTTCTCCACCCTTGCCCGCCGAGATCTCCCCTTCGTTGAGTATGCCTGCGAGTTCTGCAGGCTTGCCACAGCGACGGCATTCGATGACGCCACCATCAACTCACTGTTCTGGCACGGGGCCAACAACCATGGCCCCGTGGACCTCCCAGACAACACAGGACTAAGCTGGAGGGAAGGGATCCTCCAGTGTCTGGAGAGTGTCCTGCCCTGAGCCAGAACCAGCCCGCCGTCGAGCCCGCCGGCCGTTCATCAGTCAAGTCCGCCGGCCGCGGCTCTCTCAAGCCCGCCGGCCGATCCCAAGTCAAGTCCTCTGGCCACTCCGCGATCAAGTCTGCCGGCCGCTCCGCGACCAAGCCTGCCGGCAGCTCTGAAGTCAAGGCCGCCAGCCGCTCCGAAGTCAAGCCTGCCGGCCGCCGCTCCTAAGCCGGTGCCTGCTCCTCGAAAGCACCCTCCAGTGCTTACTCGTCCAGAGTCCACTCCAGTGTCGGCTCCAGCCCCCGAGTCCGCTCCAGTGTCGGCTCCAGCCCCCGAGTCAGCTCCAGTGTCGGCTCCAGCCCCTGAGTCTGCTCCAGTGTCAGCTCCAGCCCCAGAGCTCGCTCCAGTGTCAGCTCCAGCCCCTGAGTCCGCTCCAGTTTCAGCTCTAGCCCCTGACCAGAGTCGAGAGATGGCTCTTGCCCCAGACCAGCGTCAAGTTAGAGCTTCTGTTCCTGAGTTTAGCCCACGGAGGACTCCTGTTCCTGAGTTTAGCCCGAGGAGGGCTCCTGTTCCTGAGTTTAGCCCACGGAGGGCTCCTGTTCCTGAGTTTAGCCCACGGAGGGCTCCTGTTCCCGAGTTTAGCCCACGGAGGGCTCCAGTCCCCGAATCCAGCCCAGAGAGGGCTCCATTCCCCGATTCCAGCCCAGAGAGGGCTCCAGTCCCCGGATCCAGCACAGAGAGGGCTCCAGTCCCCGGATCCAGCCCAGAGAGGGCTCCAGTGCCCACTCCTCCAGAGCGCCCTCAAGAGACTGTTGCAGCCAGGAAACTCTTAAATTCTCACAAGGATTTTTTTTTTGGGGGGGGGTAGTAGGGTTCCGGCCGCCATGGCCTCCTGAGTCACCTGATCCGCCATGGCCTCCTGAGTCCCCTGATCCGCCATGGCCTCCTGAGTCCCCTGCTCCGCCATGGCCTCCTGAGTCTCCTGCTCCGCCATGGTTCCCTGAGCTCCCTGATCCAATATGGATCCCCGAGTTGCCTGCTCCGCCATGGTGCCCGGATCTGGGGCCCCCTTGGAGGCATCCCGTCCCGTCCAAGCCTGTCCTGAGGAATCTCCAAGGCGCTCATCCTCTCACCCCTTTGATGTTGTATGGCGTGAGGACGCGCCTTCCGGAGAGGGGCGTCATGTCAGGCTTGTGTTGTGATGTCTTGTGTTGTTCTCCCCATGTGCTTCCTCCATGCCCTTATTTGGTTTTTCCTGTTCCTGTTCTCATTTAGTTCCATTAGTCTTCAGCTGTGTTTAATTAATAATCTAATTTACTCCTGTGTTCTTAAGCCCTGTGTTTCCATGTCTCCAGCATCCGGTATTGTATGTTTAACCCTCCTGCTACGTGTCTCTTCCTGCCTGTTCTATGTATTCCTTGATTTGGATAAATAAAGACTGTTGATAGTGCATTTCCTTCGTCTCCGCACTCCTTCGTCTCCTCCACAGTAGCAGCGACTGTGACACCTATATATGAAGCTGGTTTGTTTGAATTTGAAATGGTTTGTTTTGCATTCAGGGTATAAAGAAAAAAAATCATTGCCATCTTACTGGTTTCTTCAGTCAAGTCAACACCCAATAATGTTATGTCAATTGCTCTGCTGTTTTGTCAGAAAAAATTCAATGGTGTCAGCAAACTGTTTTTGGAAGGATATTTGAAAGACTTCTAGTGACAGCATCTCTGGTTTAATAGCGTGTACTCTTGGCGAGAGCAAAAGAAGGGGCAGTAGCTCTAGAGTGCTGCCAAAAATGGAGAAAAACTAGGCATTTGGGATTTTCCCACCATCGTTTAAGGGAGCTCAGCGTTTGGAAAAAATGAGAGCGCCATCCTCTGCTATTGAGTTTTTTCAACAGGCTGAGTCATGTTTTGACAATGCATGCTTTCTTTTTTCATACTAGATGCTGGTGAATAATGGGATATTGGCATAATAATAGAACACATGGGCATATGACATTTGATGTGAGTTTTACAAGCCTCAATCATCAGTGGAAAACTCAGCGAATTGGGCGAACCTGTTTGAGGCTTCAGACATGATGCTCTGGTTAACCAAACGGCATCTGTTGTGCCTGAGTTTGGCAGACTGGTAGGGATTTGCACTGGGGGAGACGGGGGTGTGTCTGGCGTGGCCAACCCCTCTAAATCTACTCCCTGTAATTAACTCTGGGCTGTGTTTGCCACATACTTCACTCCTGATTCATTCCCAAGCATCCCTCCAGTTAGAAGAAACAACTTACTATATACGGAATAGCATACAACCAATCTATCATAGCATTTCTGCAGTATGCAGTATGTACATTTTGTATGCATGGAATACTTGACATACTACATTTGCTAAAATGTGCATTATACAACAGAGTACACTGAATGGAATACTGTATCCCACAATGCAATGCACTTAACTTAAATTTCCAGGGTGACGAATTAAAACGTAAAATCAACCGCAATGTTAAAAATCTCTTCCTTGACACAATATTTGATCAGGCTGCCCAAGATTAAAAGAATAGTTTACCCAAAAATGACAATTTGCTGAAAATGTAGTCACCATCGGGCCATCCAAGATGTAGACGAGTTTGTTTCTTCATCAGATTTGGAGAAATGTAGCATTACATCACTTGCTCACCAATGGATCCTCTGCAGTGAATGGGTGCCATCAGAATGAGAGTCCAAACAGCTGATAAAAATATCACAATAATCCACAAGTAATCCATACCACTCCAATCCATCAATTAACGACTTGTAAAGTGAAAAGCTGCATGTTTAAAATGTCTTGATGGATTTGTTTCTTACAAACACACAGCTTTTCTCTTTATAAGACATTCATTTATGGACTGGAGTGGTGTGGATTTCTGTGATTTTTTTATCAGCTGTTTGGACTCATTCTGACGGCACCCATTCATTTCAATTCAATGAGTTTGAAATGTTTATCTTTTTAAATATTACATACTAGTTTTAAAACCTAGTAGGCAGTATACACAGTTCAGTATTCAGTATGCTAGTACTATTTAATATTTCTAAATTGTTCACAAATGCATTTTTATTTTTAATAATTACTTACTCAAGAATGGTTTTACAAACGGCTGGCATAAAAAATGGTTTCATAAAAGAGGCCTATAGCCTATAGCCAAAATGACACAGGCAGGCAATGATGGTTTCTCACCACCAGCGGAAAAACGCCATTCATCTCATAACACAGCATCGCATAACACAGACGGAAATAGAAGCTATTCTCTCTCTGTGCTTTGAGTGGCTTTTAACTGTTGAACGAACTGTTAACTAAATGCACTTTGGTGGGAAACCTATGTAATATGCACTGCAGAGAAGCGTCAATGCCATAAAATTCGACACTAGGTGAAAATGGAGTACTTTCATAAGGGTACCCAACATTAACACTGAATGAAAACAGCTGATGGTTTTCAATGCTATTTATTCACCTCATAATATATTAAACATCTCTGCTAACCCTCATAAAGCCAACACACTCGTCCACATACATCAGCTGTTTAGATGATGTAAAGTGCTTCGCCTTTCACCTGAATCTACAAATGCTGAAACATAGTCACATGATTGTTGTTTAGTTTTCCTAAACAAAAAAGCCAAATGCACTTAAATGGGCAGGACTATCATAGGGATACCGCACCTCCTGCAGGAGGCAGGCTCTGTGAGGGTGAACATACGAAAGGAAGATGATGAATGGCAGGAAGCCGGAGATTCTGCTAGACGTCAACAACATCTCTTGCTGTAATCCTCAGGATGGATAGAAAGCATGACGTTCCATTACAAGATGGACACTTCACCTGAGCAGAGGCTGTAAATGAGCTGGATGTGACTGTCTACCAGCAATGACAAGATGGCAGCCCTCTCAAAGTGCATTTTAAAGGGTTTGTTCATATTTACCTACACTTATGTGATTCCAAATGCTGTGAACCACAAATGAAGATGTTTTGAGGAATGTTCATGCTGCTCTTTTCCATACAAAGTAGGGGCTGTCAAGCTGTAAAAAGGACAAAACAGCACCATTGAAATACCATGAAAGTAGTCCATGACTCATATTTCAGGTTTGAAGCATATTTTATGAGGAACAAACCAAAATCAAATGGTCTGAAAAATGGCCAAAAAGCTCAAATGTCCTTACTTGAGCAAGAATCAATGAGTTTTGTTCCCGTGTGTCAAGCAAGAACAATAAATAAATAAGTAAAATAAAATAAACTTTCTACTTCAAAATTTTACATGTAATTCAGTGGGTTACTTGCAATTACTTTGTATTTATTTGTGAAATTTCTGACTGAAAATTGTTTCAAATTAAGTCCTACACTTTTTTTTTCAGTGTCCATATATTTTGAGCTCATATTCGATGTGCTCTTTGATCAGTCTTTATATGTGAATAAAAGCTTAAATCTGTTCATCATATTATATACAGCAATATTACCTCAGAAGACATGGTTTAAACCGTTAGATTCATATGGACTACTTTTATAATGTCTTTATGTACATTTCTGAAGCGTGAAAGTATTGGTTGCATGGACTTTCAATGGAGAGACAGAAATCTCTGCAGGTTTTATTAAAAATATGGGTTTCACAGATTAACAAAAATCTCATGGGTTTAGAAAAATGGAACAATTGATGACAGACAGTAATAGTCATTTATTTTTATTGCCATGTCAGCATCTTGTGGCAAAACCTTTGGAGTTGGGATAATATAAGAGTTACATAAACACAAAATAAATCCAAGCAAACAGAAAAATACAGCAGATAAAATTACACCATACCAAAAAAAATCTAAAATCTTTTCTGGTAAAATCTTACTAAACAAATCCCTAAATGAGCATACTTTATATAAAAAAAAAAAAAAAAAAAAAAAAAAAAAAAAAAAAAAAAAGTTTTCTACTTGCATATAAACCAGGATGGTCCAATAAAATATGTTTCTGATGACAGACATACAAATCATGGCAGGTTTGACATCACTGACACCAAAAGCAAACCGAACACATTGCATTCTTTGAATATGCTTCAGAGTAAATGAGATTTGAGAGCTACAGTGGAGGGCAAGATTTTAAATATCTTTCTTTCAATATTTTTGTCTGCTCTGCGCACACAAAGCTACAATTCAAGAGCTTGAAATCGTAAGGTTTTGCTGTATGGAAAAGAGCATCCTTCAAAATATCTTCTTTTGTGTTCCATGGAAGAAAGAACGTCATACAGGTTCGGGTGAATAAAAGATGACAGAATTTTCAAGTTCAACTACAGTTTATTAAACCATTTACAGTATGTTAAACATATTCAAAAGCACCTGTTTACTGATTTCTCAACATACTGAAGCACAGTAGCTGGTTTTGCATGCTGCCATTATTCATGGTAACAAAGTAAGGAACTCTCTGACAAAAGCCATTGTTACTTGTCTCCACATTATTTTTTCTCCATTAATCATTATAATGCGTGAGTGCAATCATCTATGTGAGACCAAAGACCTTTGAATGAGCAAACTCTGGAAAGTAAGTAGCATTTCACACTGCACATAAGCTGAATAGTATTGGGTCAAAGGGTCATGCTTGGTTGAAGGCAGGGGGAAGAAGACATTTGTTACAATGTTTGCAACCATTTTACTTCCGCAATGTGACTGAGCAAAACAGGACATTAAATGAAAATAAAGCTCGATTTTATTCATCAGGAATTGACTGGATTGTGAAAAGTGGCTTTTATGTGACAAATTGCTGAACAATAAATAGCTTGATTACTTTGTTTTAGACGGCAGAGCAAGTTATAACAATTTGATGAAAGATTATTAAGGTTAAATTGTTTCTTTGGCATTAAGTGGAATAACCAATATATCTTATGCACTAAAAAAGAAAAATGTCATGTCATGTGACATTTAAGAGCAGCTTTTTAAGATAGAAATTTCAAGAGAGTGCCAAGAATGGCACATATTGCGCAATCATTCCCTGATCCTGCAGAAGGAAGTGCAATAAATGAAAACAAGGAAGTAGTGTACAGTCTCCAGCAACACTGATCGATTTGGCCATATCAACAACAACATTATGAACTACATTCATACACTGAAGAAAATGTGAGTGGTGTTTGTGTTTGCCGTGCAAAAACCAAAACCAATAGTACATTATTATGAAACCTTTAAAACTAGTGCTGGTTCTTCTTGACTTTTGTGTTTATGTCAAGTACAAATCTCACTTGGAGAACACACTCATGAAAATCATTCCAAAGCTCTTTGGCAAGATTACAGAGGGTCTTATTAAATAGTTCCCTTAGCTAAACATAAAAGACATTCTACTGCCTGTTAGAAACACAAACATGGACAAGCTCAATGAATGTGATCAAGTGCTGACAATTAGCTGAACACTAGAAAGAATTGCTGGAAATGATGAGAACAGCTAGTAAACATCATATATTCTCAGATCAAACAGTGCCGTTTAGAAAGGAAAAAAGAAGCGGTGTAGTATGTGTGGAAATGAGGGTAGTGTCCATATGGCAGACATGTGAGTGGGCGAAACATGTCGCCTTCCTACTGAAATCCAGAAAAATGTTGGTGTATTTGAAATTCTGTACAGCTGAGGAACAATGGCACAGCATTTGAATCTGAACAGGATGAACATCTTTTAATTTATATACCTGTGACAATGTAAAAATATGCACTCTGGGAGGCTGTTATAAATAGCAGCATTCGACATTTACACAAGATTTTTTCATAAGATTTTTTTTTGTGTGTGTGAGAAGGTTGGTTATATCTCAATGCAAGAGAATGACGGTAATTGTAAAAAGAAGCTGGTAAATTTAAGGCAAAATTCAGTTTGAGTTGAGCTAGTATGAACGACACATGCAAAATATCTCCTGCGATATTGCAAAAGGGTCAAAAATGGTCCAAGATAAAGAAAATGAAAGGGTTTTATATATTTATGTTGTTTTAGAGAAAGATTTATAGAATTCCAAAAAAAAAAAAAAAAGTTTAAAATGTAATTAATAACTCCAAAAATGTCATCTGGTGAAACTATCAAGTAAAAATATATTTTCCTACTACCTTGAATACATGCGAGTCTACACATCTTAATCAATCAGTATTTTCAAAAACATTTTTAAATTTATTTTAAAATCGATTTTTTAAGGTAAAAGTATTTTTACAAATATGCTGAATTATTGATTCATAAATATAATCACATTTTACTAATCTAATAAGATATAAATTGCAGTTTTATAGGTTTTTTCCCCAGTATTTTTCTACATGCTGGTTGCACCATATGAGTTTGATTTGGAAGTTTTCAAATATTAATAACCAATGAAACAGGTTGTTAAAATATTATTGTTTTTAATAAATAAAAAATAACTAATACTATTTAATAAATAATAAAATATTATGCTAAGCTACTCAATAACATTGTGTTTGCACAAATGTATTTCTTTTAATGAGGCTTTTTTTCTATTATTTATTTAAAAAATAAATTATTATTATTATTATTATTATTATATCAAGTTTTATCACCCTGACATTTTGGCCTTTGCCTAAAAATATCAAAATAAATTTTACTTCAGAAATTACAAACATGCTCATCATAGAAGAGGCATATTCAAGTCATTGTATGTAAGAATTGCTTTTTAAAATAAAGTTATAGATTTGGACCAAACAATATATGCATCATGTTATTGACCTAAAATACTACACTAGATTTTTTCAAAACTTTTCACCATGTTAATGTGTTATGGGCCTTTGTAATGTGGTTAGGGGTTTATTTTCACCACTCAGCTAACCCAGATGGTGTGAACACTGTAACCGTCTAATATAAGCAGCGAAATACAAATCTGCTGATTTGGCGTGCGGTGTGAAACAAGGTTTTGCAAGTACCACTTAAAAGACCCTTCAAAACACAGGTCAGCTTTAAGATGTGTGTTTACACTTAAAATATATGCGCTATCACAAATCTGCAACATCATTTTCACATGCCGACAATAAAAATAGACCAGCAGCTTTCAGATCTTCATAAGGTCTCTGATCCCTGTGAGGCCAGCCATCACATGACAATGTTTTTCTCTGTTGTGCTCTAGGCCTTAATAAAATAAGACAAGAGCCTTCTCCATTCTCGTCTCAGATCTAGCGGTACAGTCCAGCCCTGTAACCTTCTGTTATGACCTACATATAACACCAATTCTTTACATTTAATAAATCATCTTGCAATAATGCACTGATCTAGGATCAGTTTGTGGCTTCCATGTCCAAAAGAGTTTGATTACATGGACAAGGAGAAGCCGATGCCTGATAAGCACTCATTTCCTGCCGTGCTTTGTTTGTTCATGGGCTGTAGCCTGTGACTCACAGGTGTATATGCTGTTTTGAATAGCCTGCTCTTATTTGTCATTGAATTAAACTTTCCCATTTAAATCATCCCACATGGTGATGAACGATACGTCAAAATTGTTGAGGAGAGGTGTGCTATTGCATCTTTAAGAGATTGAACTTATCATTTTTGCTTGGCGGACAAAAAAAAAAAAAAAAAATCCCTGGCCAACTTACATTGAATGAGGGATCCAATATCTAATGACCGAACAAATGTTGGTAACCAAACAGTTGATGGTAGGCATTGACTTCCAAAATATGGGGGGAAAGATACTATGGAAGTCAATGGCTACCATTAACTGTTTGGTTACCAACTTTCTTCAACATATCTTCTTTTGTGTTCAACAGAAGAAAAAACCCCAATACAGGTTTGGAACCAATTTTGAGAGTGAGTAAATGATGACAGAATTTTAATTTTTTGGTTTAACCTCTTGTTTAGTAAAGCGAATCTGACAGTGCTTTGCAATTAATTAGTAGTCCAAGAACAGAAGGTCGAAGGTCGTAGAGATACCAAACTTGGTGGGATGGTCAGAAATCCCACCTACCCACTGCTGTCTATGTTTCGGCAATGTTTTTGGCAATATAGACAAGAAGGTATTGAAAGATACAGCAGTGCATTGTGAAGATATAATCAAATTAATTGGTGTGGCATTGCACATTTCAACAAACTGTCCTATCTGCCGAATGCAAAGTCTAAACTTCACCAAATTTGGCATAAATAGACAACTGGACAGTCTGAGGATGTATACCAAATTAGGTCAAATTCTGCCTACAGGGGGCGCTACAACTGAAAAAAAAAATCCTTATAACGCCACAGTTGTATGATCAATCAAATCGATATGTCTGCTTTGGGGCAGATGGTTACGTATGCTATATACTCTACATTTATATTCAAAAATCACTAAGTTGCGTCAGCAGCCAATCAAATTTCATCAGCTTATAATGTCAAATCTGAATAGCCGGCCAAAATTTAGATATGTGCTACAACACGTTTTTGCTAATAACTCTGAAACCGAAGAACATTTTAAAAATTATCCTAGACTGTTTGACTGATTTCCATAAAAACACACTTAAAGTCTGATATTATATTAGAAAAAAATACATCACATTTGTATCACCATATCATCTACATGAGTCTTTTGTAATACATTTTAAATGTATTGTTATTACCCAATACACTCTTAAAAATAAAGGTTCTTTATTGGCACTGATGGTTGCTTGAAGGGCTTTTAACATCCAAGAAAACTTTCCATTGCAACAAAATTTTCTTGTAGATAATTAAAATCATCTTCTCGCTAAGAGAAACATGGTTCTTCTAAGAACTGTTCACTGAAAGGTTCTTTGGGGAACCAAAAATGGTTCTTCTACTGCATGGCTACAAATACCTCTATTTGGAACCTTTATTTTTAAAAGAGTTCTTGGGGCCAGATTTTAGTGCCAAAAGACAGTTTGCGCTGGCGTAAATCTGGCCCCTATATACTTTAATACATTACAAACGGGGTTTTCATTACCATTTTTGGTTCACAAAGAACATTTCAGTGTACAGTTCTTAAAAGAACCATGTTTTTCAGAGTGTGAAGAACATTTTAATAATCTAAAGAACCTTTTTTCCCGCTATAAAGAACCTTTGTTGCAATGGAAAGATTCCATGGATGTTAAAGGTTCCTCGTGGAACCATAAATGCCAATAAAGAACCTTTAAGTGTGTATGGAGGTTTGGCATTCTTAGAATAAAATTAAAAAAAGAGGCTCACGTCAAAATATCAAACATTTCAATGAGCCAAGACCTTGAGATAAATGTGAAATCCTTCATGCAATAGAGAGTATGATAGGTATTCTGCTATACGGGTGCTTTTTTTTCAGCTCTCATTATGCAGGAAGTATGGGCAATAAAGCTCATGATGCAACTCACCACAATCTAGCAGGGGAACTTCCCCAACATCTCACACGAGTTTGAGGGAAGTCTCAGCTATCATGCTGCTAGTTATTCCTGCACCCCACACTTTGCCTAATTATCACAGCTCAGACATATCAGGAGGATACTGACAGGATGAAACATTTCCTCCTGAAGACAACATTAGTCTAAAAGTGAAACGTCTTAGACGAATCACCCACATGAGGCAGCAAAGTGCCCATCACACGGTTTCCATTTTGGACCTATTGTGATTGGGTTACAATGCATTATAATGAACTGTAGGAGAGATCATTTCTAATTCATGTGGGACAGAAGGCTGGAGTCTTTTTTGCGCAACAGTGAAATTTTTTTTGGTATATTTAAGAAATTTGGTATATATAAGAAATTTGGTATATTTCAGACCAAAATAAAAAAAAAAATAAAAAAAAAAACTTTATCTTGCATAAAGAAAATAACTGTAAAGAAAAAATATTAAAGCAATAACCATTGTAATAAAGATATATTATGTTAATTGTAAAGTATACATAAATCATAGTAGTTTTTGTTGCTTAAAATCATAAAAAAATAACATAAATAAATAAATAAATAAAAAATTTGTCCATACAATATTATGCAGGTTTTATATTACAGGAACGAGGATTGAGGGTTAAATGCACTTAACTGTCATGAAAATAATATGACAATGCAAAATAAATAGGCTGCATTTTCTGTATTTTCAATGTGACAAGTTTTCTTGAGCCTGGAAAATCAGACACTACAACATTATTCTAACAAAACCATAACCAACTTGCGTAATTCATGGTGTGGAATTCTGATTATATTCTATTTTACGAGCAAATATTTCTAAATTATTTGGGACAGAAGGTTGGAATTATTATTATTAATTTTTTTTTTTTTTGTGCAACAGTGAAAAAATAATCCATTACTTGGATGAATCTCACAAAAAAAGAAGTAAAGAAATGTGTTTCATACTAAAATCAAAAGGAAAAATAAAGATAGTTACTGTATGGAATTTAATTTAATTCTAAAATATTTTCTTTAAAAAAATCATTAAAAAACATTCTGTCCATACAGTATGATGTAGATTTTTTTGTATTACAAGAATGAGCACTGTGGGTTTAAATCCACAAAAAATCTTAATTGTCCTAAAATAGGCAGAATACTCTTTATGCAAAATATAATTTCACATTTTTCATTATTTTAGTTGAAAAATGACTTGAAAATGACATTTTGTGAGATTCGTGTTTATTATAAACAGATTAAAATGTTAATTTAATAAATACTAATGAATGCTAAATCATGTTTCCATGCTCAAAAACCACAAATATTGATTTGTTTCGAACACAATAACTACACCTGTTTGAACAGAGGGCATTGGTTCTGCTGACAACAGGTCGGGCCACACCCACAGGGCAACATCTCTCAAGTACACTTGGGACATTACCTCAACAAGGTCGATTGTTTAGGTTAGAGGGCACTTGGAATGTGGATACAAGTCAGACAGAAATCAGCTAATTTATTTCTAAATTACATCACCATATCACAAATCCTTAGTTGGCCATGACACACAAACACAGGCCTCCACTGAAGCTGGGCAATAGCTCTTAACCTAAATAACTGTGCTGCAATCAGTGTCAAAAGTACAATTTTAGCAACTACCTTCCTTTTTCCCCCCTTACTTCTGTTTTAAAATCTAACTAGTTAGTCATACCACGGTATAGAGCTGCATGTCAAAACTTTACCAAGCACTTCTTCGTATTAAGATTACAAACAACAGTATTTATAGTCTATATTCAATTGTTTAACGAAAACAAACCCTCAAACAAATTAGGCTTGTCTAGCTGCGCTCTGTTCCATTGCATCACAGTTGGCTGATATCAGGACTCTGTTATAATTGAAGTAACACAAACCGAAGCCCTCAATACCAGGTGGACACCTTAAGCTTCCACATTTATTAAAAGCCAATGAGAGACACCGAGGCATAGTGAGAAATGGGCATTCAGTCTTTCAGAAGCAGATTGTAATCCCCACACTGGGGAGATGTGAGAGTTGTTTGATGGTGGAAATCCCCAGGGAGTGTGAAAACGCACAATTATCTAATGCTTTTGCTTCTGCAGTGCTGCTTTATATGCATTACTAAGTATACTGTGCTACAAAATTACTGTGGGATAGATAAGCATGCAATAAAGACTGAAAGGTGTAGTGCTATTATAGGAAACTGCTGCTGTTCTGTGTGGACAACGTGAGACGTTTTAACCAAAATGAAACCGTAACTTGCGCAATTCAAGGTGTGGAATAAGCCTTTCGATAAAATCATGTTTTACTGGTGATTCCTGAACAAGTCCTTTATGTTGAGTTGGATCATTTTGATGATTCATTTGAACCGGTTCACTAAATGATTCTTTCAGGAATTGGTGAAAGAGTCACATGGCTGTGTCTGAAATTGCCAGCTATACCTTTATGTAGTGCACTATTTGAGGTGTTCGAAATGATAGTGAACATTATCAAGTGCACTCAATCAATCCCATAATGCACCTTGATAATGTGTACAACTGAATAGCTAGTATGCACTGTGTGGTGCCAAATTAATTGAGAAAAAGCACTTTTGTCACACAAAGCATGAATTTACTCCATTGTTTTCATTCACTCATTCAATATTACTGGATTCAAGTAGGAAACAGTGAGTGATTTCGGACACAGCCAATGACTCATTTATTTACAAGCTGAGAATCAGTCACTGAGGGTTTATATAATGCAACGAATACAGAAATATTACAAATAAAACGTACAGGAATATGTTTATGACCTAATGACAGTTTTATCAACATGCATATGAGTCTTTTTGAATAAATAAAACATGCAAAACGTATTTGCACATTATATTTAAGCTCATTACTTTATTAATAAAACGAAATAATTAGCAGCACTACTGTATTTGTGTCTTCACTGAACGCAGAAAAAGCATGAAACATGCCACGTGACGCAGAGAATCACTGAACTGATTTTTGAAACGAACTGTTCGAAAGAACCGATTCCGCGAAACGAGTCACAAGCAAAGCAACAATAAGTGAGTAAAATATAATCTGTGCACGAGTGTAAACAATGACAGCTACATATATAATACGTAACGATTAATAAAACGCTCGCGCAGTCGATAGTGTAATCGCGCGACTGCGTACAATGAGAGCGCGCTGTTTATCGCGACGCGCTGGCTGTGCAAGAGTCGCCAAACGTAATATCGCGATATAAAGACGAATATCGCGTTATTCTTTTACAATCCTCACATAAAACCCACTCCAGAGCGTCGGAGGATGAAAGCGCGAGCGCCCAGCGCCAGGAAACACTGTTTTCTAGACAGATTCGTCTCAGAAACGCCCCTTCACGGCTTTAAAATGGCAGCAGCACATGAGGAGCTCTTATTTCCTTAATTCTTACCACTTCACCAATCTATTCACCTCGAATTCATTCCGGGTATAGAGAAAAGCAAGATGTGAACGCGAACAGGGAAAGGCTGTATAACAAAAGCTAGCAGCGAAACGAAATTGAATTCTAAACAAACCCACTTCCTTGAATACAACTTTAATCATGCTATATTCACAGTGCTATACGCCCATATTTTACATCTCAACAACATTAACCGATTATCAGTGTTAACCCATAAGCGACGTGCATCATAATTTTTAAACAAGACAAAAATGGTAAAGTAAAAGACTTGATAATATTGTCACTTGCATTTAAAAAGAATAACAAGCAGGCTAAGGTTACATCTCTAGCAGTTTACAGGTTTGCTCCCTCCCCCACTTTTCCTCCTGACGTGCCATTATTATCATTATAATGCAAACACTTCAATACAAGAACAACTCAACAAGCGCGCATTAGGAAAATAAGACACTGGAGACTCACATACCCATCCATTGCACAGAGCAAAACTGAGGCGAGGTGAAATAACAATGCAAGCACAGGGAAATGAAGAAAGGGTGCTGCTGTTATTACAGTTCGACTCCCCAACACAAATTCACTCTCTCAGGCACAAAGGCTCGCGCACACTTCCTGCTCCTGACGCGAAAACACACACACACACACACATGCATGCATGTACAGACGCTTCTCTGTACAAAATGGCCTCCCCTTTCAGCAGACACACCTTTGAAGAACCGCGTAATATTTTTGTTTGCTGGACGATTTGTTGAAAGCACCCATATAGAGTTCGCTATGGCGCGCGCTAACAATAAGTTTTGCGCGTCCGCTGTTTTCAAGCACAGCGCGTGTCGTGTTTGGGATAATTTGTTGATGCTATCAGCACTAGGAGCTCTATGGAGGATAATTTTCTTCTTGGAATATATTTATTAATTAAGGTAATGGGCCTTGGGGAAGAGCTTTAAGGGCTTGACACTTGCAATAAACACGCATTTGTGCTATTCAAACACTTCCTGGAATCAACTCCTTGTTAACCAGACGAAGCTTTCTGGTGCATTGAATTATTAATTGATAATTAACGTCCCAGTTTGTTTTTAAGTGATGACTATTTTTACACGCTTATCGTATCGGGACAGCAGTGAAGATGTTATCTTCTGTGCATCTGAAGCGTGTAAGAACTTGTTACACTTGTTGTACCTGCTGAACTGTAGTCTTGTGCTTACATGGAGTGTGTGTGTGTGTGTGTGTTTTATTCCAATGCATTGAGAATATGAATCAGCTGAAATTTTAATATAGCAGTTTATACCGTTTTTTTTTTTTTTTTTTTAAACTGGGGTCCTGGGTCCCCCAAAGGGCCACAGAGGGGGTGAAAAACAATGCAAAAATAATAATGAACTAAAATTAAACAAAATAAATACATTTTATTAAAATAAATAAATATATTATTCTAATAAATAAATAATTTATGAACATCTAAAATTTTATAGCAATAAAACTAAATATATTCCAAATACAATTTTTACATTAATTGGGTCTTTAAAATATATAGCTGCCGTAAATGTTATGATGCATGGATGATCATATTTAGGGGAGAATGAAAACCCATGGTGTCTGCTTGACTGAGAGAATGTGGAGGTGTTTATATTGAGCTCTTGAAACAATTGCACGTTGTTGTGGTAACAAAGTTTAGAAAAAAAAATATTGGGAACAATAATAAAAGAAATCACAATAGATGACAAGCAAGACAAAGGGAATTGAAAAAATAAAATAAAATAAAAAACAAGGAAACAAAAAATGCAAAACCGGATAAATCATTTAGCCTAGTTAAATATTATGTATATTGTTTATTCAGAAGATATTAAAGCGTACACTTCTACCACAGCTCTCCAGCATACTAGAGGGTGCTAGAGAATAAACTGGCTAAATTAATACAGAGAATGAGAAAGAGATTGTAGTTTTCATTTGCAGAAATAGAAAAACGTATTATTAATAATAAATAATTGTATTTATTTATTTACCAATATATCATTTTTATATTAAGAGATTTTAATATACATAAATTAATTTGTCTTTCTTTTTAATTTTATACACTATTTGAACAATACAGTGCTTTGCAATAAAGCAAAACGGCTGAATTCGGCGCATTTCCCTCTTTTTTGTTTTATTATAACCTGTTATAAATTTAATTTATTGTATTTTATGAATGAAAAAAAATGTATTGTGTTAATATGCAAGTAATCATAAAAAGTTGCTAATTTGTCGATAACATCGTTTATTTGTTTACATGTTAAGTAAAAGTTAAATAAAAACTATTTTATTACAATCTCATAACTTAAAATAAAATAGCGCATTTTGTTATGTTCTAGTGAAATCATGCATTAGCTATATTAACACTACAAGAGAGTCTTTGAATAACACAGCAAGTAAAAAAGTATTTGTTGCTTTATTTATGTGACATTCCTTTTTCCCTTTCCATTCTCCAATGTTTTTGTTTGCTGAGAATTTGATCTTTTGTTGCATATTTTTTAAAATGTTCCTTTAAAAACAGTTGCGCGTTTACGAATCTAGCGGAAGAAAAGTGAATGATGGCGCAGATATAACATGTTTCTAGAGTAAAGGTCAAATTCACAGCCTTCGTTTTCATCTGGGGGTCTTTGTCATGTATCGTCCGTGTTGAGTTTAATGTTACACGCATTTATCGTGTAGTTCATTCCGTTCCCAGATCAGATCAGACACAGTGCAGGAGACACAATGTTGCAGAACACAGGGTGAGTTTGTCTCGTTCTTGCTGCTTAACACCGTGTGTTTTGTTGTAGTGCACTTTAATAAATCAAGTTGTTGGTGTTGTTAACTAGTATTAAAATACTTGTTTTATACGTAGGAACTCAGTGACCCGCGATTTTAGCTGTGTTTTGAATGATTTACAAGGGCTGGAGATTATTTTGTCAAGGTTTGCAGGCTACGTAACGTTAGATAATTTAACTGCAATCTGTTAAAATTGATTTAGCATTTCAGTACATTATAGAAATCTATTTCTAGTTATTGTGGTATGTTTATAGTATTTTTAATCATTTGACCTTTACCCTAATTTCCTATGCGCAGCCGTCAAGTAATGCCCAAAAAAGCAACCATGTGATTAACATTCATTTCCAGCAGTGCTTCATGACACATAGGACAAAATGGACAACAAATGTGCAATCAATCAATCAATATAATATAATATAAGGTTGTATATAAGAGAGCCTCTGTGACCTTGTTGAACTATATGGGTGAAATATGGAAAGAGTGTATAAGTTTTCATAACACTGTTGACAAAAAGTAGGGACACTTGTGCAACATAAGTTGAAAATAAAAAATCTCTGAACTTTTGCAGTTTTCAGTGCAAATTGCAGGTAAAATTGTGGAATTTGACTGAATCAGTCACATGACTTTAGATGATTATATCCACAGATATATCCATCTTTGATTAGTTATGTTTTGCTTGTCCATTATTGTTTGTATATTATTATATGATTATGCATTAATTTTAGGAAGCTGGCAGGACATACCGTCTTCATTACCGGAGCGAGTCGAGGTATTGGCAAGGCCATTGCTCTCAAAGCTGCGCGGGACGGAGCCAATGTGGTCATCGCTGCCAAAACCGCCGATCCTCACCCCAAACTGCCGGGCACCATCTACACAGCTGCTGCAGAGAGTGAGCACAGGACTCTGCTCTTACATACCTTTATAATTGGACACTACAGAGAGGAAAATTCAAAGTAAAAATCCTATTCATTGTCTTCATAGAGAAAGTGTTTTTTATCCATAGATAACGTATTTAAATTTTCAACAGTTTAGTTTTTAAAACTAAATTCCCAGTTTATTTCTACATTAATCCTGAAGAAAGAGCCAGCAGCAGTGAATGCATTACAGATGATTCGGTCAAGTTGTCTTCCATGCAATGTATTTATTGTTGTTCATGTCGATATCATTACAGGTTATATAGCATTGATGTGAAAATTGATCTGTATTACCAGGCCTGAAGTGTGCCAAGAAAATAATCCTGACATCATTATGCCCCTCCACCCGTCTGGATTGTTGTCAGAAGGCCATGCATTCATGCTGTTGATTGTGGCTTTGATTAACAGCCATTGGCCTGTTAATACCAAACAATCATCACTTCATTGTTGCAGCCTATTACAGTACTGTTGTTGTGCATCACCTTTTGGACACAATGTACAGTATCTTCTAAAAGCTACTTTCATCATGATCATGCACCATGTCACAAGGCAAAGGTCGTCTCAAATTGGTTTCATGACATGAAAGAAGTCTCTTATGCTCGCCTAGGCTTATTTGATCAATATACAGTAAAAACATGCAAAAAGTTCATGCAGAAATGAAAATTTGCCTCAGGACATCTAAAAAGATGAGTTTGTTTCTTCATCAGAACATATTTGGAGAAATGTAGTATTACATCACTTGCTCATCAATGGATCCTCTGCAGTGAATGGGTGCCGTCAGAATGAGAGTCCAAACAGCTGATAAAAACGCCACAATATTCCACAAGTAATCCACACCACTACAGCCCATCAATTAATGTATTGAGAAGCCAAAAGTTGTGTGTTTGTAAGAAACAAATCCACATTTATGGCTTTTCAAATCATTGTTTCTGGCTAAAATATGAGTCCTCTATCCATAATATTGCGTTCTTCAGTGAAAAAGTCGTCTCATCTGAATCAGAGGAGAAATATGCATGGATCAAGCACTGTTTATAAGTGAAAACAGTCTAAAACAGTTCTAAACAAATACATTGGTGGATTTTGATGTGAGACACAACAGGGGATGGACCTTTTCACTGGAGGCAGCGTGATTATGGAGACTCATGGTTTGATCAAGTTAAAACAGCTTAATGATGGATTTGTTTCTTACAAATACAAACACGTTTTTAAATTCACAACTTCACAAGACGTTAGCTGATGGACTGGAGTGTTGTGGATTATTGTGATGTTTTTATCAGCTGTTTGGACTCTCATTCTGACGGCACCCATTCACTGCAGAGGATCCAGTGGTGCACATGTTACATAATGCTAAATATTTCATAAATAATTTCATGTGATAAGACAAAATAACGTCTGTTTGATAGTTGAAGCTGCTGGAGGGAAAGCACTGCCGTGCATCGTAGACGTCCGTGATGAGAAGCAGATCAGTGATGCTGTTGGACAAGCTGTAGAGAAATTTGGAGGTGAGTTACAGCATTTAAAATGTCTCATATTCCTAACACTCAGGTTGTAATTTGTATTTAATCTTCTGTGGTTCTGTTGACAGGGATTGACATATTGGTCAACAATGCCGGTGCCATCAATTTAACAGGAACTCTGGACACTCCAATGAAGAAAGTCGATCTTATGCTGGGCATTAGTCTCAGGGGAACGTACCTGACGTGAGTATTTATCACAATAAATTACAGAATTATTTTCTGTGTTAATCAACAACTTGTCAGCTTGTTTTAAACCCACAATGTTCTTCTAACTATGGCCCTGTTTTTATTACAGGTCTAAATTGTGCATTCCACATCTTCTGAAGAGCAAGAACCCTCACATCCTTAACCTCAGCCCACCTATAAACCTCAATCCCATCTGGTTCAAAAACCACTCGGGTGAGCGCAAGAGCATTCTTACATTCAGTGCTCTAGGCCTTGGGTTTCAGACTATCACTGAACATTTATTTGATAATAGTGACACATAATGACACTGATCTTGTTTTCCGCTGTGTCTGTGTAGCGTACACCATGGCAAAGTATGGCATGTCCATGTGTGTACTTGGAATGGCCGAAGAGTTCAAGGGATCTATCGCCGTTAATGCCTTATGGCCCAGGACAGGTAATGGCTTTCCTGCATCAGTCGAGATCATTAATCCACGAGTAGATATTGCTGAGTCTGTATTCTCTAATAAATACCTACAAAAATCCTACAAAGGAGTTTAATTTTAAAGTGATGGTTCAACCAAAAATGAAAATTCTGTCATCATTTACTCATCCTCATGTCGTTCCAAACCCATAAAACTTTCATTCATCTTTGAAACAGTACTGAAGATATTTTTAATGAAACCTTGGAGGTTTCTGTCCTTCTGATGAAAGTATTTCAACAAAATGTTGATGCTTCAAAAATGCCCTGAAGACATTGTAAAAGTAATTCAGATGAATCGAGCAGTTTAATCGAAGTCTTCTGATGCAATTTATTTAGTTAATATATGGATCAATTTAGGCTTTTGCTCTCATATAATCACTGATCAAGGCACATATATAGAGCTCGTATTTGTTCTCATGTGTCACACAAGCATCTTTGAGCTTCTGAAGAACCAATGAGAGTTAATCTTGCATGTCAGGCAGTCATATCCACAAGTTTTATGATTCTTTAATTATGTTTTGTGTCTTTTTTCTTAAAGCTTGAAAGTTCCAGTAAGCTCTCATTGTAACTGTATGGAAAAGAGTGACCAGAACACTGGCATTCCTCTAAAAATCCACTTATTTCACTAGAATATTCCACTGTAGGGAAATATAATTGCCACTTTTACAATCAAATTACAATCATGCCAGGCTTATCATCATGAACTAAAAAAAAAAAAAAAAAAATCATTACTTGAAACAAAATAAATGTTAACTGAAATAAATTAAACATTGATCATTTAAGTATAACTTATATTACCAAAATGAACTGTGACTAAATAAGCTAAAACTAACATATAACAATTAATAAAAACTATATAAATGTATTTAAAAAAAGCTGATAAATATGAAAAAAATACTGAAACTTTAACTTTAACTAAGTGAAAACAGATATGTAAAAAAATGAAACCGATGTAAAAATTAAATCTAATTCAAAAAACAAAAAATATAATAGCATATTATTGAAACACTGCCCATCCCACATTTTGTTTTTAAAATTAATTTTCACTTATGTTAATATAATTGATATCATACTCAAAAAATGATTTGATTTTTTTTTTTAAACATCCATTTAATATACATGACCCATGGTTTGTTACTAGCTTGTGAGCTAAATCCACTTGACAGTGTTTCAGCGATGATGATTTGTGTCTTTATAGAGATAAGTGTAAATGTCGCCAGCAACACCAAGGTCATGGGTTCAAATCTCAGGGAAAGCAAAATTGATCAAATGTAAATATATACCTTGAATGCAGTGTCGCTTTGGATAAAAGCATCTGCCAAATGCAAAAATGTAAACGAGTGTATTTGTGGCGCTGTATCCAAATGAACAACAGGGAGCTGAAAGGATGTTCTTCTGTGAAGTCTCTCATGAAAATGGAGCACACGTACCATTGTTTCACTTTTATTGATATTCAAAGCTTTAGAGCAGTATGTATTGTGAAACATGCTGTAAAAAAGAAGTTGAATTGAATATTAATCAAAATTAACAATGATAACTGAATTAGTCTTGTTGCATCATCTACTTTCAGCCATCCAGACGACATTAATGGACATGTTGGGTGGTTCTGGGATTGATAAACAGTGCAGGAAGGTGGAGATCGTGGCTGATGCAGCCTACGCCATCTTTAAACAACCCACCAGCTTCACGGGACAGTTTATCATTGATGAGGACATCCTCAAACAAGAGGGCATTAAGGACTTTAATGTGTATGCTGTTGAGCCAGGTTGGTTATGCAATATTAATATTTCATGTTAAAGTGGTAAAGTAATACATTTTTCTCTTCAATCATTATGAATATCAGTAATTTGGTTTGTTTAAAAGTTATTTTAAAGTTATTTTTTTAGACCCTGTATACAATAACATGACATTTTTGACATACTAAACTATGAATGTCGACAGCACATAAAACCTTCAAAAATCTTTTTTTTTTTTAAATTTTTTTTATTAGATCATCCATTGCTTCCTGACTTTTTCTTGGATCAAAAGCCAGAGGATCTAGTCAAGCAAATGAAGGAGCATGGTGAGTTATGAGCCATAACCAGCACATTTCCATTCATTTCAAAGCATACTTCAGCAGACATCTCAGTTTGTGCCAATATTTTAAGTCTCTCTTCAGGTGCCACTCCAACTTTCAAAAGTGGAAAAGCCAGTGAAGATTCGGCCGCCACGGGACCAGTTTCTGACTTGTTCAACACAATCAGAGGAATTCTCAGTCCAGATATAGTGAAAACCACACAAGGAGTGTACAGATTCGATTTATCAGGTAGTTACGACATCACATTTAAAGTTCTATGTCTTTCAGTCAATGTCTCTTCAAAATTTCTCCTGTTTTGTTCTGCTGAATAATAAACAATAGGGAATGGAAGCCTGTTTTTGCCACGTAAGAAAAAATAAACATGCTTTGGTAAATCATAATTATGACTATTCTGAATTATACCACACAAAAAGTCAAAATTATGTGGACATATTGTGAAGTCAATTTTGAGATAAATCAAAATTATGAGATTGTCATTGCTGACTTACAAGCATTGTGACTTTTAATCTCATAATTAGGACAAAAAGTCAAAATTATGAGACAGTAATTATGAGATGAAGTCATGACGTAAGTCAAAATTATGTGGTAAAGTCAAAATTATGAGATGTTAAGTCATAATTATATGATGAAAAATGAAAATTATGAGTAATTTCTGACATTACATGCTCATTATGACTTATGTTTATGGGTCAAAAAGTCAAAATTATGAGAAATCATTGCTGACTTACAAGCCCCTTGACTTATCTCATAATTATGACTTATGTTGAAGAATTGGAAATTGACAAGCTAAGTCATTATGACTTCTTATGTCAATTTCAACTTTTCATCTAATAAATATGATGTATGTTATTTCTTTTTACCATAATTTTGACTTTTTATCTCATTATGACTTGCTGTCTTAGTTTTGTCACAGTTTGACTTTTCATTTCATAAATATGACTTAGCATGTCATACTTCTAACGTTGTCTGTCATAATTATGTTTTATGTAACCGCAATTATACATTAAAATGTACAGTATTTCATATTGAAACTATCATGTTGGACTCACAGGTGTATCTCAGTTTTGTCCACTTAAAGGTTTTATAGAATAATTATGTCCCACCCCCAAATATCACCTACATCTGACTAGCAATATCAAATCATAATTCATGGCTGTGTCATAAACTACCGTTACCGTCCTGGAGACTTCAGTTCCAGCCCTGCTCCACCACACCTGGCTGTAATTATCAAGTAACCCTGAACACCTGGATTAGCTGGTTCAGGTGTGTTTGATTGGGTTTGCTGAAATCTGCAGGACAGTAGCTCTCCAGAAGCAGGGTTGGAGACCCCTTTCTGAAAAAGAGACAAGCTGCATATGCTCCGCCCATCAAATCAGTGTTGTATTAACGTTTGCTGGCATGATTGACAGGTGAGCATGCTGGAGTCTGGTACATTGATATGAAGAATGATGCAGGAAGTGCTGGCAGTGGGGAGCCACCTGTCAAAGCTGATGTCGTCATGACGTTGGACAGTGCAGATTTCATCAAGATGTTCGAAGGTAGAAAAAGTGTTACTGATGCACTTTTACACACTACTTACATAACTGGATTGTAGTGGGTGTTTTGAAACCGAATAATAAAAAATTGAAGCACTGATGAAAACCATGTTCTTTATCAATAGGGAAATTAAAGCCCACTATGGCCTTCATGTCTGGAAAGCTGAAGATTAAGGGTGACATGGGCCTTGCCATGAAATTGGACAAGATGATGGGCATGATAAAGCCTAAGCAGTGATATGATCACTCACTCTACCATCGTCTGCCTTATATGTTATGATGTACATGATGTCTTTTCTGAATCACTGCATTAAACCACTAATCATTTGCATTAAACCATTTGTTCTGCTGATGCTAGTTTTCATAGAGGATTTTCCTTCAGTTACATTTTATTCACTGCATGTTCTTTAATAGTATACTTTGGGTTATACTTATTGCCACTGCCACTGGTTAGAAAATTTTTAGAAGATTTTTAACCATCTCCACAGTATAATTAAAGAATGTATTCATTAACTTTATTGGCTTTGATTTTCTGCTTCAGCAGGAAGTTAAAATTTGTGTCAGAACAAGCATTTGATGCTTACATTTTATGATCCCATATAGTAAAATGTATTTTTGCTTGACTTTTGCTAATAAAAACCGTTTCAAATTATGTGCATGGTTTATTTTACATTTTTCCTTAAACATATTTGGAAATAATACAAAGAACAAAAAAGTGTTTAATTGCTTTAAACACGTAATTATTCTATAGAATCTTTGTTCAGACGTCAGGTTAACTTTCCAATATAAACATGTTTTTTTGCCACGAGTACAGCCTATAATTGTAAATACAAAAATGCACATTGACGGAAATATTCAGTGCTGTCATGCATGGTTGTGTAATAAATTAAATATAAATTTCATGTATGCACATTGTCAGGGATGGGAAGGTTCATTTTAAAATGTATTTCACTACAGATTACAAAATACATGCTTTAAAAAGTATTTAACGTATTTTGTTAGATCACTCAAATTTAGTAACTTAATGAAAATACTTTGGAAAACTGGAAAGGCAAGGGGCATATTAACTTTAATGTCTTTTTTTATGCTGGGGGGAATAAATTATGTTTTTAAATATGAAACTAAAACTGCCTGTAGGTGGTGGCAAATCACTCTTAATGAATGAGTCATGCAATCATATGTTAAAAGGACTGATTCAAAAGGACTGATTCATTAAGATCATCTCCTTTCTGGACTGAAGAAGAAGCAAGAAGCTCGAAGCCTGCTACTCGGCATAGAAGAGCCCCGGCAGCGGAAGAACGCCTCTCATCAGCGTTGGAAGCTCTGTTCAAACTGGGTCCATCCTTCTTACTCAGCATGCACCCAAGCAATCTACTGTTGTGATAGCGGACGCACATACTCAAAAGAGCACTTCTCATTACCACAAATGTCAGTTCCCCACCTCTCTGCGGCAACCTGCCACTCGAAAGCCTCAGACCACTTGCCACCTGGCTTGGAACGCCATCCCAGGTGCGTCAAGTTGGGTTCTGCAGACCATAGAATGAGGTTACTCACTCCCTCGTTTCAGAGGTGTCATTCAAACGTCGATACAGGACAACGATGCACACATTCCCAAGGCCGGAGTGCAAAGTCTGCTTGCAAAAGGGGCCGTAGAGATGGTCCCTCTAATGAACAACGAGTCAGGCTTTTACAGCCACTACGTCCTCATTCCAAAGAAAAATGGTGGACTAAGGCCCATCCTTGATTTCAGACAACTAAACCGTGCACTGAAGAAATGCCTGTTCAGGAAGTTGACTTTGAAACCGATCCTAATGCAAATATGCTCTCGGGACTGATTTTTATTGGTGGATCAGAAAGATGCTTACTTTCACAACCAGATAGCTCCTCATCACAGTCCTGGCCTTCAGACCCTCTCTGGCCCCACACACTTTTTACGAATTGTGTGGACACGGCTCTTTCTCCTCTGAGGCAGATGGGAATCCGCATTATGAATTACCTCGTTGACTGGCTTTTGTTAGCCAGATTGGTGCAGGAACTCCTCACAGGTTGCTGTTGCTCAGCCACCTGGAGCATCTTTGGCTGAAAATCAATTTAGCCAAGAGCTCTCTGTCTCCTACCCAGTGAGTCATCTTCCTGGGGACAGTTATTGATTTGGTCCAGATGCCGGCCTGGATTATATCGGAATGCTCAATGACAATTTATCAGCTAGCAGAGTCATTCAGATTTGGGACTTATCGTCTCCTCAGAGTCTTCCAGAAGATGCTCTGCCTCATGTCAGCTGCCTCCTCTGTGATTCCAATGGGCCTGCTTCATTTGCGGCCCCTCCAATTTTGGCTCAAAGCCCGAGTACCCTCCCACACTTGGCACCTGGGACGTCTTCGCCTTAAGGTGACTCACTGAGAGCTGTGGCCCCTTGGAAGGCCCCTCACCTGCTTCAGACAGGAATCCCTTTGGGACTGACCTCCAGAAGAAAGTGGTCATGACAGGAGAATTGAGACTACATCCCCAAGTGGTTCAAATTATTTGGTCTGTCTTTGGGAGGGCAGAGGTGGACCTCTTCACCACAGAAGACAACTTTCCCTGCCCAACATATTTCTCAAGGGAGCGAGATGCTCTGGCCCACCCAGCTTTTGCTTGTATGCCTTCCCTCCAATTGCCCTGCTCCCTCAGGTCATCAGACGGGTCAGGGAAGTCAGGTGCTTGATCCTCCTGGTGTTCTCACTCTGGAGGAATCAGACGTGGTTCCCCGAGTTGATCCAAATGTTAACGGCAGCCCCTTGGCCAATTCCATTGAGGAAGCACCTCCTCTCTCAAGCAAGAGACATGATCTGGCATTCCCGTCCTGAGCTGTGGAGCCTTCATGTTTGGCTCCTTGACAGGAGTCTTTACAGCTCCCCGTGAGGGTGTTTAACGCCATTTTTGAAGCTAGAGCCTCATCTACAAGATGCTTCTACAGGGTGTAGAATGGTCAGTCTTTTCGGACTGGTGTGCAGCACAGAGCGAGGACCTGTCCTCTTGACCTGTTCTAACATTTCTGCAAGAGCTGCTGGACAAGGGGCGCACCCCTTCCATGCTCAAAGTATATGTGGCAGCCATGACTCATGAGATAAAAATGACTTACGGCCCCAGTCGACTTACGGCCCCTGTCACTTCAGACCGCCCTTCTTCTAGCCTTAGCATTGATCAAGTGATTGGGTGATTTACAAGCACTGCCAGTCAGTGCTTCTTGTCTTGAGTTTGGACCTAATGACTGTAGAGTCCTCAAACCAAGACACGACTATGCGCCTAAAGTGCTCTCCACTCTGTTCAGAGCACAAGTCATCACCCTTCTGGCTCTTCCTAACCCAGAACTCTGCCCGGTTAGGGTTCTTAGAGTGTATTCTTGTATTGTATGTATTGCTTCAGAGGCCGCTCTAAAGGGCTGCCAGTCACGAAGCAGAGATAGTTTATCGCTGGATAGTAGGCGCTATAGCCCTGGTTTATGCCTCATTAGGCTAACAGTGTCCTATTGGAGTGAGGTCTTGTTATGTAGATCCCAGCCTGTGGCTAGGGTCTCATAATTGGCTCATGTTTTTAGGAGCCCTCATTTCGAGCGCTCTGGGGCTGGGCTTGCAGAATGGCTTCGTTCTGCACTTGCTTATAGCACAGCGCTATTGGACTTGTTCCCCATAAGCATACAACGCAATGGGAAAAACTGTATGAAAGGGAACACTCCGGTTATTAAAGGGTCATGAAACCCCCTGTTTCAGCACTGGTTAGTTCTCACCACAGTTTTAAAAAACGCTAAAAAAAATTGGGCGTGGTGCACTGCGGAGTGGAAGAGGAAGAGGGGAGACGACACACAACACACACAGCTTGGGGTTCAGACAGTTTCATTTTGCTCCCATTGAGTTAAAAACAAATAAATGTACAGCCATTTGCACTCTGCATCGAAAACATATATATGAATGCGCTGTTGCACCTCTGATAACTTTTTAAGGCTTTTTACTTTTTCAAATACACAAAAATGCTGAAAAACCAAAGAATTTGTGGGACTTGAAGGATTTTTCTGAAGAACAGCGGGCAGTTTAACTGTTCGGGACAAACAAAGGACTTATGAACAACTATCACTAAACAAAAAAAATAAATAAATAAAAATTTGAACGGGGTCATTTTTATAAATTCAACTATTATTTTCTCTTGTGGACTATATGTAAGCATCTTTTATGTGAAATATCTTATTCAGGTCAGTACTAAATAAACAATAACATGCATTTTGTATGATCCCTCTTATTTTAGTAAAATAATGAACATTTTGCAGATTCTGCAAGGGGAATGTAAACTTTTGACCTCAACTGTATATCAAAGCTTCATTTGTTATGCATATACTATGCGTCCCCTTTTTCAAAATGTTTGCCCACCATTGGTGTAATCGCAAATTCGTACCCTACATATAAATTATTCCAATGCATTGAGAATATGAATCAGCCAAAATTTTTTAAAGTGGTTTATATCAGGGGTTTTGATACTGATACAGGTGCATCTCAATAAATTAGAATGTCGTGGAAAATTTCATTTATTTCAGTAATTCAACTCAATTTGTGAAACTCGTGTATTAAATAAATTCAGTGCACACAGACTGAAGTAGTTTAAGTCTTTGGTTCTTTTAATTGTGATGATTTTGGCTCACATTTAACAAAAACCCACCAATTAACTATCTCAATAAATTAGAATATGGTGACATGCCAATCAGCTAATCAACTCAAAACACCTGCAAAGGTTTCCTGAGCCTTCAAAATGGTCTCTCAGTTTGGTTCACTAGGCTACACAATCATGGGGAAGACTGCTGATCTGATAGTTGTCCAGAAGACAATCATTGACACCCTTCACAAGGAGGGTAAGCCACAAACATTCATTGCCAAAGAAGCTGGCTGTTCACAGAGTGCTGTATCCAAGCATGTTAACAGAAAGTTGAGTGGAAGGAAAAAGTGTGGAAGAAAAAGATGCACAACCAACTGAGAGAACTGCAGCCTTATGAGGATTGTCAAGCAAAATCGATTCAAGAATTTGGGTGAACTTCACAAGGAATGGACTGAGGCTGGGGTCGAGGCATCAAGAGCCACCACACACAGACGTGTCAAGGAATTTGGCTACAGTTGCCGTATTCCTCTTGTTAAGCCACTCCTCAACCACAGACAACGTCAGAGGCATCTTACCTGGGCTAAGGAGAAGAAGAACTGTACTGTTGACCAGTGGTCCAAAGTTCTCTTTTCAGATGAGAGCAAGTTTTGTATTTCATTTGGAAACCAAGGTCCTAGAGTCTGGAGGAAGGGTGGAGAAGCTCATAGCCCAAGTTGCTTGAAGTCCAGTGTTAAGTTTCCACAGTCTGTAATGATTTGGGGTGCAATGTCATCTGCTGTTGTTGGTCCATTGTGTTTTTTGAAAACCAGTCACTGCACCAGTTTACCAAGAAATTTTGGAGCACTTCATGCTTCCTTCTGCTGACCAGCTTTTTAAAGATGCTGATTTCATTTTCCAGCAGGATTTGGCACCTGCCCACAATGCCAAAAGCACCAAAAGTTGGTTAAAGGGGTCATATGATGGTGCTAAAAAGAACATTCTTATGTGTATTTGGTGTAATGTAATGTGTTTACGTGGTTTAAAGTAAAAAAAAAAAAAACACATTATTTTCCACATATTTTACATTATTTTATCTCCTCTAAGCCCCGCCTTTCTGAAACGGGTCGATTTTTACAAAGCTCATCGGTGTGAAACAGCGAGGTGTGCTCTGATTGGCCAGCGATCCAGTGCATTGTGATTGGCCAAATACCTCAAGCGTGTGATGGAAATGTAAGGCCCCTTACCATAATATGATGCTGCGTCCCCACGACGACACAAAAACATTAAAAGCCATTTCAAACAAGGCATTTGTTGCATCCAGTGGGGACATAATTACTGATTATAATGACTTATACTGTCTTTTTACGCGTCGCGTTGCATCGAGCCGCGTAAACAACACCATGTCTGCATTTGTGACCGGAGAAACAAACAACAAGCACTACTTACACTCGCGTTTGAATAGTAAGTAGCAGATTTTTTAAATAATAAAACGTAACGTTACTTACAGGCTGTGAGTCAGAAGCTCCAGACTGTCCTTGTAAGGTTGGAACTGCCCCACTTTTGAGTAAAAGTCTTTCTACATGTAAAAGCCGTGGTGTCCAGCAAGCCAGTAAACCTCACTCCCCTGATCTAGTGACTCTTAGTGCCCATCTCCCGCGCTTAGACTGGGGTGAATAGGACCGGTTACACACAACCGGCTTTGTACTCTCCCATGTTCAGAAAACAATCCTCCGTGAAGTGCGCAGCACAAACTCCAATATTTGTGTTGTACTGCTCTGGGACAGTGTTGTAAATAAAACTCAGCCACAGATTTCTTATGTCCTCTTTACTCGCATCCAAACACACAGCACCTCTCCACGACATGGCGGAAGCAACAACATAGAGCGAGAAAGTTACGCCGCCTTTCTTTGCGTATACATTTGGGCGGTGTTATGCAAATCTTCCCACATCGTGACGTAGAGATGTGGGGGCGTGTTAGAACGAGCCGTTTTAGGTAGGTGTGGCTGACTTAACTTTAATAAAGATTATCTCTTTGCATTTGAGACTTTGGTCTTTGCAACTTTACAGATCTTCTTTATGCTTGTAACACTCCAAAAAGAAAGGAAAAATTGAAATCGCATCATATGACCCCTTTAAATGACCATGGTGTTGGTGTGCTTGACTGGCCAGCAAACTCACCAGACCTGAACCCCATAGAGAATCTATGGGGTATTGTCAAGAGGAAAATGAGAAACAAGAGACCAAAAAATGCAGATGAGCTGAAGGCCACTGCCAAAGAAACCTGGGCTTCCATACCACCTCAGCAGTGCCACAAACTGATCACCTCCATGCCACGCCGAAGTGAGGCAGTAATTAAAGCAAAAGGAGCCCCTACCAAGTATTGAGTACATATACAGTAAATGAACATACTTTCCAGAAGGCCAACAATTCACTAAAAATGTTTTTTTATTGGTCTTATGAAGTTTCTAATTTGTTGAGATAGTGAATTGGTGGGTTTTTGTTAAATGTGAGCCAAAATCATCACAATTAAAATAACCAAAGACTTAAACTACTTCAGTCTGTGTGCACTGAATTTATTTAATACACGAGTTTCACAATCTGAGTTACTGAAATAAATGAACTTTTCCATGACATTCTAATTTATTGAGATGCACCTGTAGATGTTTGTGTTTTTATGAATTCCTATTCACATGTAATACATTTTAATATGAAATGTCATATTTATAATCTTTGCCTTACTGTAATATTATGAATTTCAGTTATATTTGTGTGCATTCATATAGGCTGCATTTTTATTGAGGGTCAAGTACACACATGCAGTGTTATTCTTAAAAAGTATTTAATTAACAGAATCAAATAAGAGGACAAAGTGAATTTCCATTTAAAAATCACAATGCCCAATATGATACAAATCAATAAAACATCCTACAGGAAAAATTAGAATCACATTAAATAAAACACAATGTCCAATAGGATTCTAAGAATCAAATAAAATACTATAGGACAAAGTGAAATTCCATTAAAATCAATCAGAATATCCAATAGGGTTCTAAGAATCCAGTAAGATTCTAAAGGATAAACTGAAATTCCAAAAAGATTTTTTGATAAGGGATTACACCTCAGGAGACCAGTTACCAAAGTATTTGTTGTTTTATTTATGCGACTTACTCCTTCTTTATGTTTTTCCTTTTTCATTCTCCAATGTTTTTGTTGTTTGCTGATTATTTGATCTTTTATCGCATATTTTTTTAATGTTCCTTTAAAAACAGTAGCGCGTTCACGCCTCCACCGGAAGTAGCGAGGAAGATGGTTCGGTGGAATCTGTCACTGGAGCAAAGGGCAAAATCACAGCCTTCGTTTTCATCTGAAGGTCCTTGGCTTGCACAATCCGTGTTGAGTTTAATGTTACACGCATTTATCCTGTAGTTCATTCCGTTCCCAGATCAGATCAGACACAGTGCAGGAGCCACAATGCTGCAGAACATAGGGTGAGTTTGTCTCGTTCTTGCTGCTTAACCCGTGTGTTTTGTTGTAGTACACTTTAATAAATAAAGTTGTTGTTGGCTAGTATTAAAATACTTGTTTTATAAGTATGAACACATACTTTAGCTTTAACACAATTATTAGCTGTGTCTTGAATTGTCTAACTTTTCAGCGAATATAGCTAATTTAACAGCAATCCTTTAAAACTGACTTGGCATTTCAGCAGATTACAGAAATTTATTTACCGTTACTATAGTATGTTTATAGTTTTTTTTATTTTTTATTTTTAACTTAAATAATTTCACCTTTACCCCGATGTCCTATGCGCAGGTATCAAGGAATGCCAACGCAAACAACCATGCGATTAACTGTTATACAGCGCTGCTTCATTTCACATAGGACAAATGGACTACAAAAGTAAATAAAATAAAATAAAACTGACACAAATAATAGGAAATTACCAAAAATTATTTATATTTTAATTATTACACACACGTATATAAATAACACTAGAGCTTGTATGTCCTTTTTGAACTCTTAGCAGGTCAAATACGTAATTAACATAAATGTAAAACATAAAAGCTGTACATAAAAATATCTGACACTGCTGACAAAAGTTCACACAATTATGAAACAACTTAAAACAAAAATCTTGGATTAATTTCAGCCGTTGTTGTTTTCAGTGCAAATTGCAGGTAAAATTGTGGAATTTGACTGAATCAGTCACATGACTTTAGATGATTATATCCACAGATACATCCATCTTTGATTAGTTATGTTATTGTTTGTATAGTGCATTGAATATAATTTAATGAGATTATTATATGATTATATGCATTAATTTTAGGAAGCTGGCAGGACATACTGTCTTCATTACCGGAGCGAGTCGAGGTATTGGCAAGGCCATTGCTCTCAAAGCTGCGCGGGACGGAGCCAATGTGGTCATCGCTGCCAAAACCGCCGATCCTCACCCCAAACTGCCGGGCACCATCTACACAGCTGCTGCAGAGAGTGAGCGCAGGACTCTGCTCTTACATACCTTTATAACTACAGAGAGGAAAATTCAGAAGTTAAAATCCCATTCATTTTCTTTATAGAGAAAGTGTTTTTTATCCATAGATAATGTATGTAACCTTCCTACACAGTTTAGTTTTTAAAAATGAAATTCCCAGTTTATTTCTACATTACCCATATAATCCTGAAGAAAGAGCCACCAGCAGTGAATGCATTGCAGATGATTTGGTTGTCTTCAGTGCGGTGTTTTTATTTGTTTATATAGATATCATTACAGGCTATGACATTGCTGTGAAAATTGATCTGATTACCAGGCCTAAAGTGTGCCAAGAAAATATTCCTGACAACATTATGCCCCTCCTCCCGTCTGGACTGTTGTCAGAAGACCATGGATTCATGTTGTTGATTATATTTCTGACACCATTCCACCACCGTCTGGATTGTTGTCAGAAGGCCATGCATTCATGCTGTTGATTGTGGCTTTGATTAACGGCCATTGGCCTGTTAATACCAACCAATCATCACTTGAATGGTGCAGCCTATTACAGTACTGTTTTTGACCATGTGCATCATCTCTTGGACACAACGTACAGTACCAATCCTGTAATAGCTACTTCCATTATGTCATCTCAAACTAGTTTTGTGAAAATCAGCTAACAGAGTTCCAATAAAACACTTTTCACACCATGTGAAAATATGCAGAACCTACAGTATGTTTTTGAAAGAATGCTCACCAAGGCTGCGTTTATTTCATTAATATACAGTAAAAACAGTAGCTTTTATGTTTAAAGTAATAGCTCACTCAGAAATTAAATAAGTTTGTTTCTTCATCTGAACAGATTTGGAGAAATGTAGCATTACATCACTTGCTCTCCAATGGATCCTCTGCAGTGAATGGGTGCCGTAAGAATGAGAGTCCAAACAGCTGATAAAAACATCACAGTAATCCACCAATAATCCACACCACTCTAGTCCATCAATTAATGACTTGTGAAACCAAAAGCTGTGTGTTTGTAAGAAACAAATCCACCATTGCTTCCGACTACAATACAAGTCCTCTATTCATAACATTGCTTTCTCCAGTGAAAAACTCATCTCATCTGAATCAGGAGAGAAATATGCACAGATCAAGTACTGTGTAAACAGTCAAAACAGTTTAAAATGAATATGTTGGTGGATTTTGATGTGAGAGGACAACAAGGGATGGACCTTTTCACTGGAAGAATCATTATTATGGATTATGGACTCGTATTTTGGCATTTTAAGTTAAAACGGCTTAATGATATATTTGTTTCTTACAAACACAGCTTTTAGCTTCACCAGACATTAATTGATGGATTGGAGTGGTGTGGATTACTTGTGATGTTTTTATCAGCTGTTTGGACTCTCATTCTGACTGCAGAGGATCCATGGGTGAGCAAGTGTTGTAATGCTAAATATGCAAAATAAAAATGCAATTAAATATTGCTAAATATTTCATAATTTTATGTGATAAGTCTATGACTAATTAATGTCTGTTTGATAGTTGAAGCTGCTGGAGGGAAAGCACTGCCGTGCATCGTAGACGTCCGTGATGAGAAGCAGATCAATGAAGCCGTGGAACAAGCTGTGGAGAAATTTGGAGGTGAGTTACAGCATTTGAGATCTCACATTTTGAGCACTCAGGTGTTTTAATTTGTCTTGTGTCATTCTGTTGATAGGGATTGATATATTGGTCAACAACGCCAGTGCCATCAGTTTAACAGGAACTCTGGACACTCCAATGAAGAAAGTCGACCTTATGCTAGGCATTAATCTCAGGGGAACATACCTGACGTGAGTAAAAGTATTATTCCTTTAGAGTGACAGATCAGAATATGACAAAATTATTTTCTGTGTTAATCGACAGCTTGTCACAGATGTTGTCAGTAGAGCTTAACTTGTTTTAAACCCACAATGTTCTTCTAACTATGGCCCTGTTTTTATTACAGGTCTAAATTGTGCATTCCACATCTTCTGAAGAGCAAGAACCCTCACATCCTTAACCTCAGCCCACCTCTAAACCTCAATCCTATCTGGTTCAAAAACCACACGGGTGAGCGCAAGAGCATTCTTACATTCAGTGCTCTAGGCCTTGGGTTTCAGACTATCACTGAACATTTATTTGATAATAGTGACACATAATGACACTGATCTTGTTTTCCGCTGTGTCTGTGTAGCGTACACCATGGCAAAGTATGGCATGTCCATGTGTGTACTTGGAATGGCCGAAGAGTTCAAGGGATCTATCGCCGTTAATGCCTTATGGCCCAGGACAGGTAATGGCTTTCCTGCATCAGTCTTTAAATAATTCAATTCAGAGATCATTAATGCATGAGTAGATATTGCTGAGTCTGTATTCTGCAATAAATATCTACAAAAATCCTACAAAGCAGCATCTTAGTTGAAAATTAAAGTGATAGTTCACCCAAAAATGGAAATTCTTATACATCCTCATGTCGTTTCAAACCTATAAAACTTTCTTTCATCTTTGAAATAGTACTGAAGATATTTTTAATGAAACCTTGGAGGTTTCTATCGTTATCATTATTTAAATCATTATCATTACTCTTTCTGAGGTCTTTGATACCTTTTATCCCTTCTGATATTGCCTTAATATCACTCCACCATTGCAGAAATCTTGCAATAGCATGCTTCTATTTTGGAAAAGACAGATGCCGTCCACAGTTTTTCTGATGAGGCTATAAAGTTTAGTTCTCTGTGGCCAGTCTCTGTCTTGCTGTTCACTGACTAATCCATCTTCTGTTTAATTTAGTTCTGTTCAAAATTTAGTTAATTTTGAAATCCAATTCTTCATCCTGCTGACTTTACCCTGCTCCTACTTCTCTTCTGAAACATGCCATTCTGTCATCTCTGCACCTATTTCTCACTTCATAAATACATCTCTTGTCTCTGCTTCATTCTCTCTGCTACTTAAAAGTGCCAAAGTTACCCCAGTCCTCAAGAAACCCAACCCTCAAATGTACTTTTCATTGCTAAATTATTGTAAAATACTTTTGCCTCCAAGCATCAGTCTTTCCTAGTTTCAAATAATCTTGTTGATCCTAATCAGTCTGGTTTTTGCCTACTTCATAGTACTGAAACTGCACTTTTAAAGGTAGTGAATAGCCTACTACTTTCTTGCAACTCTGGTTCTCTCTCTATAATTCTCCTACTTGACCTCAGCTCAGCCTTTGACAGTCTCCCATGAATTACTCATTTTCCAGCTTTCAGAAGTGGGTATTTCTGGTGTTGCTGTCTCTTGGTCTCTCTGATAGACAATTTTATATTTCTGTGCGGGATTCTCAATCTCCCACTGAAGCAAGGTGTCCCCCAGGGATCAGTTCTCGGTCCATTATTATTCATAATTTACATTCTACCTCTGGGTCAGAGTTTACATCGGCATGGTTTTAGCTATCATTTCTATGCCAATGACATCCAAATATACTCTACCTGTTGGCCTACTCTATCCATTCAAATTGATAAAATAATTGATAAAATAAAAGAGTGGTTAAACTCCATTTTTTTTTTTAAACCAATTATGGATAAGACTGAGATCATCAATCCTGGAACTCTGTCAATTACTAGAAAAATTCCTACCTACTTTATTTGTGAGATTGGTAACACTCTTATTAAACCATCCAGTACTGTGAAAAATCTAGGCATTCTTTTGCATTCCTCTTTTAGCTTTGAGGCTCATATCAGCTCTATCACCAAATCTGCATTATTTCACTTTCACTTTTTATTTTAAATATCTATTTACTTGATTTCAACTTATTAGCTTTTGAGCTAAATCCACTTGACAGTGTTTCAGCGATGATGATTTGTGTATTTATAGAGATTAGTGTAACTTTCCTGAATCTCAAACAGCACAGCATATTGGCAGGAACACCAAGGTCATGGGTTCGATTCTGAGGGAAAGCTAGAACTGATAAAATGTAAATATATACCTTGAATGCAGTGTCGCTTTGAATAAAAGCGTCTGTCACATGCATAAATGTAAACGAGTGTATTTGTGGCGCTGTATGTAAATGAACAACAGGAAACTGAAAGAATGTTCTTCTGTGCAGTCTCATTAAAATGGTGCACACGTACCTTTGTTTCACATTGGTTTGCTAAACCTTTTATGAATATTCAGAGCTTTATAACAACATGTATTGTGAAACACGCTGAGATGGAATTGAATATTAACCAAAATCAACAATGATAACTGAATTAGTCTTGTTGCATCATCAACCTTCAGCCATCCAGACGGCGGCCATGGAAATGTTGGGTGGTTCTGGGATTGATAAACAGTGCAGAAAGGTGGAGATCATGGCTGATGCAGCCTACGCTATCTTGAAAAAACCCACTAGCTTCACAGGACAATTTGTAATTGATGAGGACATCCTCAGGAAGGAGGGCATTAAGGACTTTGATGTGTATGCTGTTGAGCCAGGTTGGTTATGCAATATTAATATTTCATGTCAAGTGGTACAAAAAGTAATACATTTTCCTATTCAAGCAGTAATTTGGTTTGCATAAAAGTTATTTCACAGTATTTTTAGACCCTGTTTACAATAACATGACATTTCTGACATATTACAGAAAACTATGAATGCCAACACAACACATAACATATCTTACTTTTTTCAGGTCATCCATTGCTTCCTGACTTTTTCTTGGATCAAGAGCCAGAGGACCTAGCCAGGCAGATGGAGGAGCATGGTGAGTTATGAGGCATAACTAGCACATTTCATCTGTTTTTGTTCTGCATTGACTTCCAAGCGAACTTCAGCAGACATCTCAGTTAGTGCCGATATTTTAACTCTCCCTTCAGGTGCCACTCCAGCTTTCAAAAGTGGAAAAACCAGTGCAGATTCCGCCGCCAAGGGACATGTTTCTGACATGTTCAACATAATAAGAGGAATTATCAGTCCAGATATAGTGAAAACCACACAAGGAGTGTACAGATTCAATTTATCAGGTACCTATGATATCATATTTAAAACATTTGAGTTCAAGTTTTATGGCTTTCAGTCAATGTCTTTAAGCTAAAATTTTTCCTTTTTTGTTCGTCTGAATAATAAACAATAGGGTATGGAAGCCTATTTCTGCCACATAAGGAAAAAAAAAACATACTTTGGTCATAATTATGAAAAATCTGTATTATGCCACACAAAAGTCAAAATTATTAGGTCATATTATGAAGTAAATTTTGAGAGTATGAGACTGTCATTGCTGATTTACAAGCTTATTATGACTTTTTAGGAATGCATGATATTATCGTAAATTTATCAGAATTGGCGATAACGGATTAAAATGTAAACATTGTAAACAAATGATCCCTATATGCTTTGCCGATAAGACGGATAGCTCACATGAGCTCAGGGTGTGATAGTGATAAGATCACATCTACCGTGTGGTCACTCTTGAAGCGAACTTTTGCCTAAATGATGATGAAATTCACTGTTTTGGATCGCCACATTTAATTTAAGAATGTACGTACAGAATAACTCGTTCGGTGTGTGATAGAGTCAAAGTTTTATGTACTTAGGGGGCGCTGTCGGCCTACGTGTAATAAAATGAAAGTAAAATACACAAAAATCAAGATACATGTTTCTTAATAAATATATTAACACAGTATCAGTGTCATAAAATCACAAGTCTATTTTGATTTAAAGGCCAGAAGCTATAGTTTACATGAATAAAAATCACAAACACTTGTAAATTAAATAATATATACAGATTTATTCATTAATATGTAATATATTTTTCAAATGTATTATAAAAACATATACAGTGAACTTTCATTAAAAAAAGAACTTTAATATTTATAATGTTATTGTTTATTAGTTATAACAAATACGTTTTTGCTCAAAAATAACCAAAATTAAAAGCAATTTGTTTATAATTTCCACACAGGAGGGATATAACTTGGTGTTGTTTCAGAACAAAGGGATATATATATATATATATATATATGTTTCAGCATCGGCTATCGGTCAAAATGATTTGAAAAATATCGGCATATCGGATATCGGCAAAAATCTAATATCGTGCATCCCTACTTTTAATCTCATGATTATGACAAAAAGTCAAAATTATGAGATAGACATTATGAGATAAAAACTCATTATGACATAAATCTGAATTGACACCAAAAAAAAAAAAAATCTAAATTGTGATGTAAAATAAAAAGAGATGTTAAGTCATAATTATGTGAAGAACTGACAAGCTCATTATGACTGTTTCAATTATGAGTCAAAATTATGAGATAGTCTTTGCTGACTTGCAAGCCCCTTGACTTGTCTCATAATTATGACTTAAAAACACCAACAAAAAAAAATCTGTGTTGTATTAACATTTATTGGCACAATTGACAGGTGAGCATGCTGGAGTCTGGTACATTGATCTGAAGAATGATGCAGGAAGTGCTGGCAGTGGAGAGCCACCTGTCAAAGCTGATGTCGTCATGACGTTGGACAGTGCAGATTTCATCAAGATGTTTGGAGGTAGAAGAAGTGTCGCTGATGAACTTTTACACACAAAATTACACCATTGAGGATGTTTTGAATTCGAATATTAAAAACCTGAAGTACTGATGAAAACCATGTTCTTTATCAATAGGAAAATTAAAGCCCACTATGGCCTTCATGTCTGGAAAGCTGAAGATTAAAGGTGACATGGGCCTTGCCATGAAACTGGAGAAGATGATGGCCATGATGAAGTCTAAGCTGTGATATGATCACTCACTCTACCATCACCTGCCTTACATGATGTACATGATCTCTTTTCTAAATCATTGTTTGCATTAAACCACCATTTGTTCATCCGATAATAATTTTAATAAAGGATTTTCCTTTATACTTTCTTCACTGCATGTTCTTTAGTAGTACAGTTTTGCAACATCATTCTGAAAAGTCTCCTTCAAAAATTTACCATGGTAGCCATAGTTTTTCACCAACTATATGACTATAGTTACTGTAAAATCATAATTAACCAATTAACCAAATTAATATAGGAGTTCATTCAAACGGCATAAGCAGCTTTCAAAATCTTTTTGTCATTTCTTTTTTAGTGACAGGTTTTGCTATAATAATTATAGTATAGATGGAGGTCTACCTCCTGAGACTTGACACTTGTGTATTTGTTTTGTTTTTTTTTCCTTCTTGACAAAGATTTTAGGAAGCTACTGGTTAGAAAAAAAAGGGTTGATTTTGTGCTTTAATAGGAAGCTTAAATTTGTGTCAGAACAAGCATTTGAATGCTCTAAAATTGTATAATATAGTAAAATGCATGTTTGCTTGACTTCTGCAAAACAGTCTTAAATTATGTATACTTTTTTTTTATTAAACATACTTGCAACTAATACAAAAAAAAAGTATTTAAACACGTGTTGCATTTTTTTTTCTATAGTGAGCACATTTAAGTTAACATTTCGATATAAACGTCTTTTTCGCAACTGTATAGCCTATTATTGTTAATACAAACGCATGTTTTGACTGAAATATTCCGTTCTGTTATGCATGGTTGTGTAATAAATTAAATATGAATTTCATACATGCACATTGCCATATCATATAGCTCGAACACGTACTTCCGGTGATAGCGGAAGTACCCGCTGCACGTCCATTAAAAGCAAAATTAATGGCTTTTGTATAAAATACTGTCAAATATAGAAGAACCGCGGACAAATGAAGAGTTTGCACTGACAAATGATGCTTGATATCGAACAAAGAGGCAGCGAGCACCGTACGTGAGCGGACATTGGAGTCGAATCTCCCGAATGAAGGTACATGATGCTTTTCTCGGGCTCTTTGTGTTGATGCAGATCATCAGACTCAAACCGAGACAGCTGTCTGCAGGACGACAGTCTTTAAGGTCTTTAATCTCCGCGTTATGAACGCGACTGATGGTCAGAATCGCGCTGTATGTCGGGTTTCAGACAGAGTCGTGTTGTTTTGAAGATAAGCACAGACATCAACGCCTTGTGTCATAAAACTGATGAGAACAGGACTAATGTAATAAACAATGGCTGTGGGCGGTGATCTTGTGTTGTTGTTGCTGATAGGGGTGTGTCTTCATGTCTTTACACTAATAAAAAAGTAATAATAAAAGTACTTTGGTAATTCCATGTTTTGCTTTGTTTTTTTGAACATGTGCCACGGCGATACCATGGTATTTTCGGAAGTGCTTTGGAATACCGTGTGAATACTGTGGTAAATTAATATGATAATTATTCAGGACGGTTGTATTAACAAAATATCATCACTATACCGTAATGTCTCAGTACTTTGTTGTAAAGGACTAGTCGATCACACTGATACAAGTATGAGTTTATTAGATGATGTTGATATTCATAAGCTTTGCTTTTTATTTAAAAAGATAGTGTATTTTAATATTAGCCTAACAAATTAAGATTAAAGTAAAAAGTTGACTTGAAAATTTCCACTCTTTTGATTTAATGTCGACATGAAAATTCACCCAATCTATTTTCTAAATGCGTCTTAATGATGCTGTTGTGGACAATTCATAGTACATTTCATTAAAAAAAAAAAATTAAAAAAAGATATAATGTCATAACTGGATATTCCCATGAAACCAAAAACTTCTCCAGTCATTTAGTCTGATTAAACTTCTATCGTTTCTTATAACTGACTGCAAGAGATCTGCCTTCATCCAGTCAACAATCATTGGAAGCATAACCCCTTAATGAAGTAGCTGTTTAATAAATGAAACCTGTTAACGTGTTTATTAAATCAAAATACTTATAATTGTATGCTTTTTGCTTGCCCACTAAGTCACACCGCTGCTCTTATTTTGTTGGTAAAATCAAGTCCTGGCCTAAATTGTTTATTTATTTATTTATTTTAAATATGTCACATAATGAAAATAAACTGAGTTGCAGCTGCCACTTAAAGTTGAATTTAGGTTTATCCTATGCAAAACCCATTTGTACTGAAATGAATGAATTTTATCAAGCTATACCGTAATATCACAGTTCTTTATTGTAAAGGAGTAGCCGATCACACTGAGATATAGGTATAAAAAGTATAGTAATCTAAATAATAAAATAACGTTGATATACACAAGTGTTCACCCATGAAAATGCTTTAAGTTTGCCTTTTATATAAAAAAAAACAAAAAACAAAACAAAACAGTTTTTAATATGACAGCTAATATAATTCATAATTCATTTGTATTGAAAAATGAATTAATTTCATCAAGCTATACCATAATGTCACAGTACTTTATTGTAAGGGACCACCCAATCACACTGATGGAAGTACAGTAATCTATTGAATAAAATACACAAGTGTTCACCTGTGAAAATGCTTTTACTTTGCTCTTTTTTTATTTAAAAAGATACTACATTTTCTTTATGTGACAACTAATCACAATTATCACTAATTATTAGTTTAAGATAAAAGTGAAAATTTGTATTTTAAATTCTAAATTTTTTATGACAATCTTTTGCTTAAAAGTCTGCATTAAAATTAGAAATAAATGCATCTTAATGACGTTACTGTGGACATTATGGAAGAAAATTTGGTTTCAGCTGCCATTTCATGATGACTAAGTTTTATGCAAAAACCATTTGTTTTGAAAAATTGATTAATCAATTTTATCATACCATAATGTCACAGTACTTCACTGTAAAGGAGTGGACAATCATATTGATACAAGTATAATAATCTATTGTTGATATGCATAAGTGTTCACCTGTGAAAATGCTTTTATTTTAAAAGACATTATCTTTTGTTAAAATGACAGCTAATCATATCAGCTTAACAATTAAAAAAATGTGAAAATGTGACAAATACCTTATTTTATGTGTCACCATTTTTCTTTAAAGTCGGCATGAAATGGAAATTCATCTTATCTATTTTCTAAATGCATCGTAAAGATCTTATTGTGAATGTTAGGGAAGTAAAATTGATTGCAGCTGCCATTTCATGTCAACTTTATCATATGCGAAAAGCATGTATTGTATGGAAAAATGAATTAATTTTATCATCTCAGGGGAGGAGGCTCAACATGGAGGACTGCTTGCACACTTCCTCTGACAACCTGGCTAAACTGGTGAAATGGGCCCACAGTCACGGAACAATCTGCACCTTGATCCCCAACCTCAAACACATGCTGAACGAGGGCTCTCACGGGACCCTCACGGCCCTGTGGGGCTGCAGCGCCGGTCACGCCTACCACTGGCCCCTTAACACCACCTGCAAAAAGTCAAACAAAGAACGCAACCAAGAAAGCCGAAGCATTAACACGGACAGCATGATCCAGGCGGTCGCCGTCATGCAGAACACCTCAGAGCGCTTCCTCGGCACTGCCGCGAAAAACAAGGGCGATTCCAGCCAGGGCGACTCCGCTCAGATCCACGACTCCTGTGACATCTCCAACTGCAGCGAACCGTCCGAGATGGACGACAACGGCGAGGAGTACAACAGCCACCTGTACGATATCGTCTGCGAGTCGTCAGCTACCGACGAAGACGGCGACTCCGAATTCAACCACACCTCAAATATCTCACACAGGAAACGATCTGGAAAAGCACCAGGAACCGAAGACACCACTGACCCTGCATTGAAGAAAATTAAACAAGAGAGAGGCGAAGACTATTACAGTGTTGCCAATCCTCAAATGCCCAGCAGCTCGGATGGGAACCGCTCTACTGGAGGCGTTACGCAGTCGCCCAAGCCGAACCTTCAAAACAGACCATCGTCCAGGTCTTCGATGTCCCAGAAGCTTTCCTCTGTAGATGGAGACTCCATGGCAATGTCCTCGTCTCCGTTGGACAACTCCCCTTCGTCTATGATCAAACCCTTGCGTGCGCCTTTCCACGTTAGCCAGAACAAAATGCAGGTGAACTCGAACTCAGCTTGCAGTCAGAGTATGGCGACATTGCCCCATTCGGGAAGGATTGACGCTATGGGGGTGCTGCACAGGGAGGAGTATCCCAGGTCTTCTTTGTCTTATGGAGAGGCTTCCATGGGTGTAAACCCTGAAATGGATCTTCTAGGAGCACAAGCACTTAATACAGAAGCTCGAGCGGACAATACAGGTAAAGAGCCTTATCTGGAGTTTGTAATGAGAATGTTGTTGGTTGAGTCATGCTTAAAATTTCTGAATGTCATTGCATTAGATAACATAATATCACACGCATGCGACATCAGCAGATAAATCATGCGCACGATTTCCTCAGAACATCACTTTTTTGAGCACTTTTTGCGGTTACCTTTAACATTTTTTTTTGTTGTAGTAGCCTGTTGCTGGGTCAGTTACATGATGCTCAGGCTTGTCCCATCTATTAATTTATTCGGTTACGTTATTTTAAGGTGTCTTTGTTACAGTGTAATTATACATTTAAGTACTGAGTAATATTAATTAACTACATGTACTTACTGTCACGACACAGGCAGAGACACGAGGTAAGTGGTCAAACAGGGAGGTTTATTGATAGAAGCAAGGAGTGCAGCAGGAGCAGATAAGAGGTGAGTAAGATGATAAGAGTCAGTCCTTTAAGGCTTAACTTTAGGTGATGGATCTTTGTCTCTTTGCAGGTGGGTTGTAAAGGAGCGGGATCGGTGGAGAACTGGATCGGTGGAGAACTGGAGCATCTAAGGTGAGCAAAACACAGGTAAGTGCTGGTAGAGTAAGTCTGGTGTGGTTCAGGGTGTGAACGGTAGACCGGACAGCAGGGCTCGAAAAATCTCTAGCCCGACGTCCTGGGGCTATTGTGTTTTCCAGTCGGGCTACCAAAATGTATCATGCCCTGCCCGACGGGCTACCTTAAATACAGGGCTCCTACGGGTCCTTAAAAACTCTCAATTTAGTTGTATCAAACTTAAGGCCATAAAAAGTTTTAAATACGTTAAATGGTATAAGAATTGTCTTAACTATAATTTCAAAAGGTCTTACAGTTGGGGACGGAAAGACAAGAATGGCGATACAGCTGGATTAAACTTCAAAAGGCAATGATGCAATTGAATAAATATGAGCGCTGCATGTTTCAAGTCAAAACGCGGCGCAGATGTCTTTATGTGAATGTATCTGAAGGGAACCGACTATCATCAGAAATGTGTCGTTGGCATTTTTATTTAATCTTACCTATAATGCCTGATAAAGCAGCGTTTATGAGCGCGGACGGACCTCCGTGAAGTTGGCACCCCATAAAAAGAAATAATCACCAAAACTATGCCATTCGTTTGTGCTACGTTTGTGCCGCAAAAACGAACGTTTGTGCTGGTTTGGTGTTTGAGATATTAAACATTCTTTTTTTTGACAGTGTGACGTCACTCTCCACCCCATGTTGCCCAAATCGCTCCAAACCAGGGCAGTTTGTTTGTGTTGGGTTTGTGCTGATTTGTGCCGTTAAAACAAACGCTGTATCTATTTTCCTTCCTTAGATGTAACCAAAATATTTTTGGGAGCTGTGATGTCACTCTCCATTCCAGTTCGTCTAAATTGCACAAAACTGGTGTCATTCTTTTGTGCTGATTTGTGCTGTTGAAGTGAATGTCAAATATATTTCCCCTTCTTAGAAATAACAAAAACAATTCTGGGCAGTGACGTCACTCTCCACCCCATGCAGTCCAAATCTATCCAAACCGGTGCCATTTGTTTGTGCTCGATTTGTGCTGGTTTGTGCCGTTAAAAGAAGCCCTGTAACTATGACCGCTTCTTTTATATAACGAAAATAAACTTTTTACGAACAGTGACGTCACTCTCCACCCCATGCAATCTAAATCGTTCCAAAACGGTGCCATTCATTTGTGCTCGATTTGTGCCGTTAGAATATTAAACTTCTGCCTATTCCCCACGAATATTCATTAATAGCAATATTAATAGTAATTAGGTCATATATTTAGCCTAAATTCCAGGTGGTCTCCACACCAAATGCCGCGTTTATTTGTGCTCGATTTGTGCCGTGAAAAGAAATCCTGGTTGTAACTAAAATTCTTCTTAAATAGGCCCATTTAAAGGGGGAAAAAACAGAAGAACTTAATATGCCATTATCTATAGGCTATATGTAACTGTAATTGCATGGTATTACGGCATTTAACGGCTAATATTATTATATTATAATATTATGTTAAAGTTTTTCTGTCCCCCTTACAAATGATTATTTATCGCACTGCATAAGAAAACAAAAAGGACATAACGGACTGTAGAAAAAGTGCTCAAAGATAAAATAGCCTTAAGCTATACTGAATGTGTGCATACCAGGACAATTAAAAAAGAAAAAAAAAAAAAAAAAGACCACAAAAAATTGATAGATACTGTATCTACATATCAACGAGGTAAAACTTTTTATTAATATTTTGCAATCAAAAACTCACATGAACGTGGTATGCAATTTTTAACAAATTAAGTTATGATATGCAAGTCTATGTAGACATTTCATTTTAATTCAGAGATATTTTAAACAAACACACCTTGGCTGTCCTTCACGCATAGCCTATTCCTCAAAGAGAAAATACAGCCGAGCAATATCATGGTAATGTTTATGCTCCGAATATTTCATCTGCAATATGCGTAATGCAGTACACATTTAAATAACAATAATAATAATAATAATAATACACAATAGGCTACTACGTAAGAAAACAGTCGATGTCGATGGTAAAGTCAGGCTCCTTGCTAGCTATATAAAAATGTACAAAGTAACGTTGTTACATTAAAGAGTTTTGTTGGTAGGCTATACCTTGGTATAAATTATTTATGAATCAGTGATATTTGTTACTTGAATATAAACTAGTTAATTTAGTCCTATGTTGCATTTTTTGTAACAAATTAGATTAAATAGAAACAAACAAGAACATGAATATGTGATATTAAGTTGCCTGTTCCGAGAAAATGAAAATTTTGGATTTGGTTCTTGAAGTCACTGGCAATAAAACTTAGAAAAACGTTGTAAACCAGCAGATTTGCAAACTAGACAGGAATTTGGACGAGCGACTTGCGTGCCATCACTTTTCCTCCAGATATTTTAATGTTTTAGAGGAGAAATAAATAGAATGTTTATTTTAACGGCATCTAGCACAAACGAACGGAGCCGCTGTCATGGACAGAGAGCGCCCTGAATTAGCATATATTTGTTATTCCTAGGGGGAATATGTTCAGTATAATGGCACAAATCGAGCACAAACGAATTAGAACGATTTAGACTCACAGTAAAAAAAAAAAATAAAATACAAATAAATAAAAAAGACGGTCTCACCGTTTCAACTTAATGCTGCCTTGAAATTTAAACTTAGTCAACTTGAAATATGAAGTTAGTGAAAGCTTGGAGTTGACTAAACCTAAAATTTCAAGGCCGCGCTAAACGGGGTGGAGAGTGAAGTTTTCGTTATATTTAAGAAGAGGTCATGGTTATTGTTTCTTTTAACGGCACAAACCAGCACAAATCGAGCACAAACAAATGGCATCGGTTTGGATAGATTTGGACTGCATGGGGTGGAGAATGACGTCACTGCCCAGAATTGTTTTTGTTATTTCTAAGAAGGGGAAATATATTTGACGTTCATTTCAACAGTACAAATCGAGTACAAACGAATGACACTGGTTTTGTGCGATTTAGAGGAACTGGGGTGGAGAGTGACGTCACAGCTCCCGAAAATATTTTGGTTATATCTAAGGAAGGAAAATAGATACAGCGGTCACACGGTCAAAAAAAGAATGTTTAATATCTCAAACACCAAACCAGCACAAACGTAGCACAAATGAATGGCATAGTTTTGGTGATTATTTCTTTTTATGGAGTGCCAACTTCACGGAGGTCGCGGACGGTGCTGCTTTGTGTACAGCCGCTAACAGGGAGTTTCCCTGAGGGAAACCGCTATATTAAGCCGCTCCTAAAGCGCCACCTCGTGGCAGAGAATGAATTTGCATTTCCAATAAGCCTTTCTTGCTGTTTATGGTCAGATCAATGCAAATATCGACCCAAGTTTTTACGCAGCAAACACACAGATTTGTAAATGAGAAAGAAGTTAATGTGCCTTCTAAAAATCTAAACAATTAAGACAGTAATATATATTCGTTTTAAATTAATATAATAATTTATATGCTTGATTTATCCCTTTTCATAAAAATGATCTAAAAGCTGTAATGCTGTTGTATAAGATTTGTTTTTGTGAAAACCTCTATCTGAACTGTAAATCATGTCCTTTTAAGGCTTAATACTGTATGTTATCATAGACGTTGTCCAACCCCGCTCATACTGTGTTCATTTGACTTGTGCAGCTCTTAAAAAGGTTCATAAATTGCCTTAAATTTATTTTTATAAATTCTGCAGATATCCTGTAAATAGTGAAATAAAATCCCTTTCTTCATATTTGTTGATATTTGTGTATTGAAAATATTTTTGATTGACATTTAGATTCCTATCTGATTTTCTATACTTAAAAAAAGGTCTATTTTTTATTTGGGCTAGTTAAATTAGTTTTCGGGCTACCAAAATTTGAAGAGTACCTGCCCGAAGGGCTACCAGGGATTTTGAAAATTTGCGAGCCCTGGGACAGTGAAAGACTGAGTGCAGCGTGCTCTTGAGGGGAGGGGGGGTGGGCGCCCTGGAGGCTGGTCCAAGACAGCGACACAGGAGGCCTCCAGGGTGAATCACAGAGCTCAGGGGGCCATGGCGGGGCAGACAGACCTAGGAGCCATGGCGGATCAGGGAGCTCAGGGAGCCATGGCAGAGCAGGGAGCTCGGGAGGCCACGGCGGAGCTGGAAGCTCGGGACACCATGGCTGGACGGCCTCTGTGGCCTTGGCCTCACCACTCGGCCCGGCCACTACAGCCAGGACCCTATAGCCCCCCCCCAAAAAAATTCCTTGAATTTTAGGTGTTGAGACCCTCCGTGGGCCGGGCCTAAGCCCTCACTGGGCTAGCTTGGGGGACAGGAGCCTTCCCTGGGCTTAACAGGGGATCAGGAGCCCTCCCTGGGCTTAACGGGGGACCAGGAGCCCTCCCTGGGCTTGACTGGAGATCAGGAGCCCACACTGGGCTTAACGGGGGATCAGGAGCCCACACTGGGCTTAACGGGGGATCAGGAGCCCTCACTAGGCTTGACTGGGGATCAGGAGCCCTCCATGGGCTTGACTGGCGATCAGGAGCCCTCCCTGGGCTTGACTGGCGATCAGGAGCCCTCCCTGGGCTTGACTGGCGATCAGGAGCCCTCCCTGGGCTTGACTGGCGATCAGGAGCCCTCCCTGGGCTTGACTGGCGATCAGGAGCCCTCCATGGGGTTGACTGGGGATCTGGAGCCCTCCATGGGGTTAACTGGGGGATCAGGAGCCCTCCTTGGGCTCAACGCGGGATCTGGATGGCGCTCTGGAGGAGCGGGCACTTGAGGGCAACTCTGGGGCTGGAGCCGACACTGGAGCGAGCTCTGGGGCTGGAGCCGACACTGGAGCTCCAAGACATACCCTCGTAAGCCACCAGTATTCCCAGGGGCACATGTGCGACGGACGGCGGGCTTGAGGGAGCCACAGCAGGCGAACTTGACTGCAGAGCGTCCCTTGACTTTGAAGCGGCCGACGGGCTTGAATTTGGAGCGGCCAGCAGGCTTGACGGAGGAGCCATCTGTAGGCTTTCATTCACTGGAACGGATTCACAGACTGGGGCAGGTTCTGTAACAGGTTCAAGAACTGGAGAAAGCTCCTGGCTTAACTCTGTGAAGAATGTGGGATCCAGGCTGGGTTTTGGAGCAAGAGCGGGATTCTGACTGAGTTCAGATGTTGAAGCCATCACTGTGTTGCATTCGGACATTGAAGCCATCTCTGGGGTGTGTTCTGAAATGGGTGCTTGGTCTGGATGGAATTCTCGTATGGACATTAGGACTGAAGGTAAACTTAGAAGGGACTCACCACAGAACTCTGAGACTGGAGCAGACACTGGAGCAGACTCTGGGGCTGGGTTGACAGACACTGGGTCAGGAACTGGCCCGGTAGAGGACCGTTTCTTCTTCCCCTGCCTCCTTCTTTGGCCAGAGCTGAAGTGAAGCACTGAGGTTTTAATAATTTTTGGTGTTGGCCCAGACTCTGAAGCTGGCTCATGAATTGAAGCAGACTTTGTAGCTGGAATGAACTTATTACTGAACTGGGCTGAAGCTGGTTCAGAACTGAATTCTGGAGCTGGAACATGTTTGTGACAGGACTCTGAGGCCAAATAGAATTTGGTGGCCAATGCAACTTCTGGAACGGGTTTCACAGGGTCGGGTTCAGGAACTACATACTCTGCAAGTTGATTTTCAGGAATAGATTTGGAACTTTTACTCACTGGAATGGATTCATAATTATGTTGATTCGGTATGGATTTTGAACATGAGGACCACAGAGTGGAATTAATTTTCATAGTCTTCCTGATGGAAATGATAGGTGGATCCGCAAGCTTTGCCACCATATCTGCACTGTTTGAAATAACCTTTCTTGCCCGAGGGAATGTGGAAGCGCTTGCAGCAGTGGCAGGAGACGTGGGACTTACGGTTTCATTCACAGGGCAGTCAGTAACCTCACCGACAGTGAAGGACGAACCCCTTAGCCACAGTGCATATTCAATATAGCGCTCCAGAGAAAAGATGGTATCAGACGCTGGCATCTGTTGATAGAGATGATCATCCAATCCACCCCAGAAGATTGTTTTCAAGGTTCTTTCCTTCCATGGAACTCTATAGGAAAGATCGAGAAATTCCTCAACATAATCCTCAATTGGGTGGCCATCTTGAAAAACAGTTTGGAGCGAATTCACAGGGTTTGAAGATAGGATGTCCATAGTTATAGTTGGAGTAGGTCCGGTCTTCTGTCACGACACACAGGCAGAGACATGAGGTAAGTGGCCAAACAGGGAGGTTTATTGATAGAAGCAAGGAGTGCAGCAGGAGCAGAAAAGAGGTGAGTAAGATGATGAGAGTCAGTCCTTTAAGGCTTAGCTTTAGGTGATGGATCTTTGTCTCACTGCAGGTGGGTTGTGAAGGAGTGGGATCGGTGGAGAACTGGATCGGTGGAGAACAGGAGCATCTAAGGTGAGCAAAACACAGGTAAGTGCTGGTAGAGTGAGTCTGGCGTGGTTCAGGGTGTGAATGGTAGACCGGACAGTGAAAGACTAAGTGCAGCGTGCTCTTGTAGGTGACTTGATTGGAGACTGGCAGGTGCAGATGATCAGGATACAGGTGAGTGTGATCTGGTGTAAGTGGTGGCTGATGACTGTGGTGATGGTGGAGGCCGTGACTGCGTGACTGTGGTGACAGAGACTCCCTGACACTTACTATATGGTTAGGTTTAGGATTATGGTTTGGTTTTGGGATATTGCATGTAATTATACATAATTTTGTGCTAATACTATAGTAAGTACATGTAACGTGTAACAAGGACACCTTAAAATAAAGTGTTACCATTTATTCAAAACGGTTGTTCATTAAAAATTCACTTCATGCATACAGTTACTTGAATACACCTCTTCTTGATAGGCATGTTGTTAATTCCTGAATTAAAATTCATTTTGATATGGATATAAAAGCATATAAAATGGACCTAAATTAAAAAATGTGAGTGTGTTTCAGCTGTCCTAATATCATAATTTGGAAAAAGAATTTAATATTGAAAACTGAAATAATCTTTTATTATTTGTTAGAAAAAAAAATATTTTAATAAATCTGCTACACTTAATATTTGAAAAATTCTCTCCACAAAATCAGTTCAAGTTTGATCAAGTATGGCATGAACAAACTGTGTTATTGTAATATTGTTTATGCATTATTAATATAGTATTTATTAATATTTTGAATTTATTTAGCTCTTATTTTTATAATTTCAGTTTTGTGTTAATTTTAGTTTATGGTTTAGTAATTTTGTTGTCATTTTTTTTTATTTTTATATTTCTATTTAGCTTTAATTTATTTTTGTAAAGTACTTTAACTTAAATTTATTTTAGTTCATTTAGATGCCAAGGCAACATTTCTAATTCTTGTTTTTTAAGTTGAAGTTTTTTTATGTTTGTATTTTATTTATTTCAGCTTTATTTCAATTAATTAAAAAAATATTTTTTAATAGTTTTAGTTTGAGCTAACAATAACAATACTGCAATAAAGTGACATGGTTTGTGAAAATAATGATTAAGATACTCATGTATTTAAGGCGTAAGAAATTTTTGTTTACTTTTACTTGGTTACACCAGTCATTATGTAAACTCTACTCAAAAAAGTTATAAAAAACAAACAAACTCATAAAACCAACATGAATACACATTTCTAAGTACATTTCTAAGAATTTGAAAATGTTATAAACAAGACGATTATTTTCTTCTTTATCTTGGACATTCTTATTTGTCATAATCTTACCTATTGTTGTATTATTAGAATCTTCTTTTTTATGTTTTGTTTGAAAAGCATGCTTGTGCATTATGTCTGTTAAGATAATGGGACTTGGATTGACATTTTGTTGTCTAATGCAATGATATATATTACTTATTGGAGCGACTGTACAGAGTTTGAATTCATATTATTCTTAGTGTATGTTGAGCCTTTGTTTGCTTGAAATTAACATAAAACCTTTGAATGATCTCAGAGTGAACATGAGGGTGCTGTAAATAATCATAAAAATAAAATTCCAGTGTTGCTCAATTGTTTAGAGCTTTAGAGGCAAAGCTGGTGCCTCATGAAATGTACATTCAGTTTGCTTTGAACATTGCTGAATGCAAATTGAATGCTTCTGCTTAATTATTTAATCATGCAATGCACTTTTGTGCCTAACAGCAATCACACACTGAATGCAAATCAAATAATTTTAACCGAAAACATCTTAAATAGCCTGAACAAAAAAATCCATTCTTATGATGTACTTATAGTACATAGAAATAGCAAACAAACACAGAAGGTTAGTAAATTCTGCATGTGTTTGTGTGAGCGGGTCGTGGGTGGAGAGCTGCCTCATATTGATCTTCTTAATTACATTTATGACGTTGTCTCAGTCAAGGCCATAAATTAGATTTATTACACCGCAGAAGTGTAACCCATCACTACACAATGGACATGAAACAGAATGGGCGTTGCTTAAACCTCAGAAGTGATTCAAGCCTGGCAAAAAAGAAGAATGCTGCATTCAAGCAATGATTTGAGCTGGGAGTGAACATTTGCTTTTGCCTAAATGTTTTCTTTAAAAGGAATAGTTCACCCAAAAATGAAAATTTGCTCAAAATGTATCTCACCCTCAGGCCATCCAAGATGTAGATGAGTTTCTTAATGGGAACAGATTTGGAGAAATGTAGCATTTCATCACTTGCTCACTATTGGATCCTCTGCAGTGAATGGGTGCCGTCAGAATGAGAGTTCAAACAGCTGATAAAAACATCACAATAATCCACAAGTAATCCACTACACTCCAGTCCATCAATGTCTTGCGAAGAGAAAAGCTGCATTTTTGTAAGAAATAAATCCATCGTTAAGACATTTGTAACTTCAAACCATTCCTTAAATTCGAGTCCTCTATTGCTTTCCCCAGTGAAAAAAATTCTCATCTGAATCAGGAGAGAAATATCCACAGATCAAACACCATTTACAAGCCAAAAATGATCTTAACAGTTCTTAACAAATATGTTGGTGGATTTTCATGTGAGAGGACAACAAGAGGTGGATATTTTCACTGGAGGAACCATTATTATGGATTATAGACTCATATTTTGGCCAGAAACAAGTTTAAAATTAAAATGCCTCAATGATGGATTTGTTTCTTACAAACACACAATTTTGCGGTTCACAAGACATTAATTGATCTTGTTGAAAAGCTAGTTGGAGTGGTGTGGATTACTGTGATGTTTTTATTAGCTGTTTGGACTCTCATTCTGACGGCACCCATTCACTGCATAGGATCCATTGGTGAGCAAGTGATGTAATGCTACATTTCTCCAAATCTGTTACCATGAAGAAACAAACTCATCTACATCTTGGATGACCTGAGAGTGAGCAAATTTTCAGAAAGAGAATGACTGTATTAAGGTTATTAATATTGATGCAGCATGTTAGTGCTGCTTATGAATTTTTGCTGCTTGTTCAGTGTAGTTAAATGAAATGAGCAAATGCAACCATTCTTAAACATTTTATCACAAATTTATTGCATGCTTCTATTTAAACATTTAAAATTTAACATTTCCATCTGGACTAGATAGATCATTTTCATTGGCCATAACTGGATGTATAGAAATCCAGATCCAGATTGATTTAGGCCTTATTTTTGTAATATCATCCATCCATGTAGCTTTTTTAGTACTCTATTTAAAATAATGTGAAAAAAATAACCCTAGAAGAAATTATTTCAGAATAATTTGTTGTTGAAAATGCTTGATTTTATAATAACAAATGTAATGCAAAACTTTCCTCATTTTAATTAAGTTGGTTGAACATTATTAAACAGGTGAAACAAAAAGAAATCAAGTGCAGACGTGATGTTCTCATATTTGCGATGCGATTTCTTATTTTCATTACATTATCTTTGCTAACAGTTGCGACAAGAGAGGGCCAGGTAAATAATATTAAACTAATATCTTTTACATTGTGGTTGAATGGTTTTTTCCCCCTAATTCTAGATGTGTGCTTCATTGTGATTACTTTTTTTATTATTATTATTATAAAATCCTACTTTCTGGGAAGTATCTCTCTTCATGGCATTATGAATAAATTCACTATCACACAGGCAGTTATTTAGTCTTGGTAAGCTAGTTAATGAGATGGCGTCCTCTCCCATTCTGCAATAAGGCATTAAGCTGTTTTCCCAAGAGACTCTGGGGATATTTGACATTTCAGTCAAGATGGAAATGGATGAGGCTGTTATTGCTTTAACTCCAAATAAACCGAACGAAAATAACAGGTGAGTTTTCTTGACACTTTCTCTCTTTATTGAGAGGGAAATGGATGTCCGTAGAGTTAATGTTGTTAAAGTGGTGTATCATTGTGTTTTATCATAAGCATGCATTAAAATGCTTAGATAATATTAATATCTCTTTATTGCGGACAAAATATAATTTTATTCTGTTTACAGGTTCACACGAGAAGATGGATTACGCTGTGATTTTGAAAGCCCTCCATGGTTAGTTTTTTTGTGCAAGAACTTAAGCTCTAAAAATATTGCAGTTTTATATTAATTGGTAAATCTCACAAAACCTGTCAATAACCTATTCAGCTCATATTTACCTAAAATTAAAATTTTCACATTGAGTATTTTTAAGAAACGCTATGATTTTTATTTTTTTGCATTGACATGTTTATGCTAATATTCGTAACACTCTTATTAAGGTTAAGATTGAATACACTTCAATTAAATGTATGTATCTTTGTGTGCATATATATATATATATATATATATATATAATAGATATATTATTTACATTATAGTAGTGTGTTGTACTTTTTGCTGATTTAAAAAAAAAAAACTATTATAGTAATCAGAAATATTGTGTAAGAATTGTGAGAAAAAAGGTGTTAGAGTGTTAGCAGAAATATGTGCTTATTTTTTGTAAAATTAATGTCAGAATGCAAACAATCTCAATGGTCCCCAATGTTTTTGACCGCAATATATTGACAGGTTTTGTGATATTCACCTTAACACTGGTACGCTAGTCAAATTTTTCCTCTGTATTTATTTTTCTGGATGAATTTGCATGAGGCAAATGAATTTGGAGGAAACTTTGCATCATGGCAAATAAAATAAAATTTCTCTGATGAAAATGGCTTTATTGTCTGTGGACTCGCCAGTTGTATGAACTGAAATACAGACCAGTCCTTTACTGTGATATTGTGTGGGAAATGCGTTTGGTTTGAAGTATGTTGTGCGTTTGGTTTCTGCCAGCTGATTGGTCTGGACGGAAGAGTTCCTCCTCTATTAAAGCTCCTAAAACACTGATTTGATGTATTACAGAGCATCTGATTCCAGCTGCACACAGTTCAGAAGAGCAGTTCTGCCCGCCAGATCTCAGTCCAAACAGTGAGAGGTATTTTGAAGAAAGAAAACACCTGGAAGAGTTTATAACAAGCATAGGTGAGCTAGCAGTCCAATACAAATCTCTAAAAACCTCAACTATATCAGTTTGTCACAATTGTGATTGATGCGCCATCAGATATGTCAACAGGGAAACTCTTTTTAATGTATGTCACATTATTTATCTAGATACTGTAACTCTACAAAACCTGCAGACGGTCATTGATCGAATCCTGGTCTTTCACGAGCGGACGCAACTGCCTCTGTCCAGTCCGGCCCGACTGGGAGAGCAGGAGCTGTTTCCGGGGAGCGGACTCTACCTGCCGCACTACAAACTGGCGTCCATGCTGCAGGAGTCCCGGCAGGACAGCATGAGACTCTTCCACCTGCTGTTCGAGCACTTCTTCAGCGAGGAGGATCTTAACGGGGCCGTCGCTTTTGGGAAGAGGGGAAAAGTCCCTGACGGGAAAAAGATCTTGGACAGAAGAAGAGTGGATGGGATTATGTGTAAGTATTTGAAATGTGACAGCCAGCTTTTACTGAACATCTCAGAATGATTTAGGGCTGTGTGCTTTTTCCATTCCACTGATTTACTTTTTTCTTTTTTTCTTTTTTTTTTTAAAGAAAGGTTTACTTTTTTTTTTTTTTTAGTAATGATACATTTAGTTCTATTCATCAAAGAACCCTGACAAATGTACTATACTTTCCACAAAAATATGAATGTCAATATTAAAAATATTAATATCAGTTTCAATATCAATAATATTAAGAAATGAGCATCAAATCAGCATATTATTATGATTTTTGAAGGATCATATGACACTGAAGACTGGAGCAATGATGCTGAAAATTCAGCTTTACATCACAGGAATAAATTACATTTTAAAATATATTCACATAGAAAACAGTTATTTTAAATTGTAATAATGTGTCACAATATTACTGATATTTAACTGTATTTTTGCTGAAATAAATGCAGCCTTCGTGAACAGAAGAGACTTCTTCCAAAAACATAAAAAAATATTACCGATCCCAAACTTTTCAACAGTAGTGTTCAGCCTTCAATATATTCAATATATATCTTAATATTTATGCCTGTTTGCTCTGAATGGCTTACATTTTTTTTTCAGAACCATCAAGTAGATTTAAAATGTTACAGGCCAAAAAAAAAAAACGAAAAAAATTTAAATGAAGCATGTTCTATGCTGTTTTTCACTAAATGAGGAAGGAATATATTTTTTATGTATTTAATTACGCTGATATAACAGTGCATAATAGCAATAAACAGTAATGTTTACATATATATTTTTATTGAAACATTAAAATACGTGAGAAATGCCACAAAGCATTGATATTTTTGAGTGATGATACAAAAGAATCGAGTCAAAGTTTGAATCAATTCAAACTTATTGATTCACAGAACTGATACAACTTTAACACCCATTTTTTGCTACTGAAATTTAAATCAGACTATTAAAACATTACTTTAAATAACATTATTTAAATTTTAATAAAAGTGCATTCAAATATTTTACATAGTTTGTGAATATTATTTATATTACAAAGGCTTAAGTGACTATTGTTTGTCTCAAAGCCTTCACTCAGTTTTTTTTTCCAGTTTACTAAACTTAAATTTCCTGTTGTTTTCCCTAAAATATTAAATATTAAAATGTAATTTTCCTTTTTTTTCGTCACAGCATATGTTCTGCGTTGTTCTACTATAGACGGATGGACACCTGTGGAATCATCTAAGCTGAAGAAGGCCTGTATTAATAAATGCAGGCTTCGAATCGGTCAGAAAAAGAAGCAAGAAACTTCTCAAGAGTCCTTTATTTTTTGTGACGAACAATCTTCAGGCAAAAATGACCCTTCCTATATGTAACTGCTGACCCCCAAAAATTTCCATCCAGACAAATGCTATTATTATACATATGGCTGAAAAGAAAAACACTGTGGTTGAATGGAAGCTACCGATCGGTATCCTGGACATGAACGATTCAGTTTGGAATCGTTTGAAGTTGATTCAGTTTAGCTACAGCACTAAGAGATGAACGATTCACGGTCAGACATGAACTATTTCCATTCCATTCATTTCAACAAAACCAATAATATCTATACTGTGATAGTTATTGACTATTGACTCGTTTAGTCAACACAAACCTGTTTATAACCATTTAAACCTTTAGATTAGTCTAGTGCTTATTCATGTTAGTCATGTAGCATTGTAACAATCAAGACAAGATATTTTGAGTTTTGTCAAACCATTTTGATGGTTTTTACTCGTACCCAATATCTTTAAATCTAAAAATGTGAATTATCACTATATCAAAACCACCTTAAACTGTATTTTTTGCTTTTTCTTCCTTTTTTTCCTCTCCTGGTTCCATATGATGATTTGTTTTATCAATCAGTATCACACTAAATTGACAATAATGTCATTCCTTTTGCATGACTGAGAGAAAAATTGAGATTTTAGACATTTATAAGCATCCCACAAAGTTTTATTACTCCGCTGTTTCGTATTACATTTGTAATTTTTACCTAAGTGATATCATGTAGACCAATCAGCATTTAACAGCATATAAAATTGACTGCCAGAAATGTGAAATTAGGTTATTCAGTATAAACAACCAGACAATTAACAACTGTGTTCATGATATTTCAGATTTTTTTACTTTGAGGTGTTGCAATGAGTTTGTAGTGAAAACACTCAAGGGCTCACACATTTACAATTTTTAATGGAATTCTTTGGATGGCATTAGTAAAGCAGACTTTAGAACATTGGAAGGCTCAGTAAGTCAGATCATTTTTCACAACCAAGTATTATGTTTCTTATAAAAACTGGCGTTTGGTAGGTATATCGCATTGTCCACAAGTGTTTATTGTAAAGGGAAAAATGACATTAGCATTTATTATGGTTATGAAAGGTCAGTCTTTTCATAATGGTTAGGAAGTCTTCACCTGACCAGTTTTAAAAGTGTCTTGTTTTTGTACCTACACACTGACACTGAACTTATTTTAGCACTTCTACAAAGACTGATGTTTATTTTCAAGTGTGTAAATACTCCATCATCCTGGTGTGTCTTAAGTGGTCTTATTTGTCATTTTCTGATGCGTTACAATAAAATCAATGACCAAATGTTGTTTGTGATCCATTTTTGCCTTGAATAACTGATGTAATTATTTGGCTACTTTTTTATGGTATATGTCCACTTCTTTTGTAAGATAGGAGATTTTTAATGACTGATTCTTAATTCAGTGTATTTTTGTTACTCAATTTTGCTTTTATCAGTCTGCATCAATGATTTGGTGGCATTACTTTGAGGAGGTATTTTTTTTTTTTTTTTTCAGTCTTTAACTTTTAGAAATGATGCTTTTTAATGAAATCACAAAATGAATGTATTTGAATAGGTCATGGTAGAAGTAGCAAAAATAAACCCACTAAAAGAAACGGCATTTAAAGAAATATTATAAAGAAGATCTAAATTTAAACCACTCCAAATATAGGCAAATAAATCTATCTAAAAGGGTAGTTTTTATCAAATAACAAAAACTAACAACAAAAGCAATGACAACTGCATCACATTTGAAGATTCTACATGGCAATCAGTCACAATAAATTTTACTGGAAAGAGAAGTGGCATGTTTTGAGATGTTACTACATTGAAAAGATTGAATCCAGCTAAGTGAGATGCATTGGAGTTTAAAAAAAAAGATACTTTTTAAATGAATCATACTAAGCATGTACAGCTTTGTGCTGTGATAAAAAGATATGCGATACAAATTTTCAAGAAGTTGCCTGTACTATAACTTACTGCTACAGTGCAGTAGTGTCAAGTGGCTAAAAAACAATCATGATGTAAGATGCTGAAAAAACAGTAAGATGCATATGAAACAAATATGATAGACATTGCATACATAATAAAAGAATGTCCTGTGTAAACAGCTCCAAGATCTACCAAGGATAAACTTGACTGCTGTAGATATACAGTATGTAGTTATTAGTGATTAATTTGGCTAATTAAATAACATACTATGTAAATAATTCAATTAAAATTTCAAATCAGTTGGCAGTCCTAAATATTCACCACCAGCCACATTTTTCTGTTAACTATTTCTTTTTGTATTAAATTTCAGATTAGCCCACAAAAATAACATTTAGATTTATCTTTCCAAAGGTAGTAGGAACTCCTGAGGTAAAGCTCTGTTTCTATTTCAAACAGTTTCTCCAGCTGTGTATGAAATAGAGAGACTGAAAGCACTACTGCAGGATGAGAGAAGCAAAAATGAGTTGATGGGTGAAACCATCAGCAGCCTGAAGCAAGACAAAGAGCTTCTGCAACAGGAACTCACCAAGAAGGCTGAGCTCATCTGTGACTTCCTGCAAGACCAGCTACGGCCAGGTGACTATTCCTTATAAACCCATTATATTCCATTTCTGGAGACCAACTAGATTGTATGATATGAAAGGAAGCATGGAAATCAGAATGCAGGTTGTAATTTGGATAAGGATTGTCTTGTTTTCTCTGACTGGTAGATAAAAGGAGGACACTTTCATCAAGTCAAATGGAGGCAGGAAGCTCACATCAGATTATCACCCCCATTCCTGAAGAGGGCGCTGCGTTTGACTCACCAGCACTCTTCGACTCTTTTGAGGAAGTGGAGTTGCATCCACTGGACAGGCAGAGGACCATTAAGATTTCGTCAAAGAGAAGCAGAGATGGCGAGAACACACGTGTCCGAAGTAAGTAACGTAAGACCGGGATTTGGATCCAATGTCTAGCTATCTCAAATGGGCTCAATAGATGAGCTGGGATTTGCTAAATTTTAACTATAACTCATTATTAATAAATAATAATGCTAGATTTTGATTGTCGTTCAAGTAAAATTTTTGTTTCACTAAAGAATTATGTTACTATTTTTCAGTGAAAAACGTTGTGGGCGTGATTGCACGATATATGGCGGCACTGCAAGAGTTTCGACGTAGCGTATCCATGAAAGTGGCTTTTGATAGAGTCGGTGTTGACCGCAATACCATTTCGAGAACAGCAGCCATTGCAGAACTGAGCTTGGCGGCTCCTGAAGTCTTCCACGCCCTGCCTCCATGGGACGAGAAGGAGGAAACATTGGCCCACTATGCAGTCAGATGCCGCCAGGCCATGGATGACAGCATCAAAGCCAAGATTAAAAGCATGAAAGCAAAGGGGGAGCTTCTACCAATCGTCAGCAAATAAAACATTTACCTTATCTGATTTACAGTGGACATGTGACCACTCTAAAAGAACACTTGTATTTCTCATCACATTTCGGCCTTGATTTCTTTTGTCCTTAGCCATGATCCATCACAAAGTGAGGGTTGTTGGAAACTTTCAATCAGTTGTTGTGTTGTTCTTGGCCAATCTTGCTTTTAAATGAAATCAAATAATTGTTTTGTATGCCTTGTATCAGTATCATTTTGCCTGACCAGTATTTACTTCAGTGTTAAACATTAGGTAAATAGGTAATACTGATATTAATAACTGTACGATTGCATGCTCACTACTATCACAAACTACAGTGTATGTTTGTACTTTTTGACAGGACACCTCTTCCTCTCTGAATACCAGATTAGTGTTATGTAATAAGATTGCCAAGGTGTGGATTGTGAAAAATAAGTGCGTAATGATGTTACACTACATTGTATGAACCAGTGGGTTCAATGACTGTTACTGTGAGTAATAAATAGAATATCACAATGTCAAACCTATTTAATGCTTGTGTATTTTGTTGGGAAAAAATTATTTTGCCATTATGTTGACAATTAATAACTCAGTCGGCAATAAAACCAATACAGAATCAGAGATTAGAAATCTTTACCTAAAGATTGGACTATACCTCAACAGAATCTGTTTGCTCCAACAATACACCTTAGTCAGGATAGCCCCCTTAAATTTAATATATGCAACTAAAAATGCGGCTGGAGAGATAGAAGTACAGTCTGTTCAATGGATTGTTCCTTGAAAATCTTGTACCTTCAAAACTTTTTCTTTCCAATAAGATCCTGTGGACAAAAAGCTCTTGATGGTTACTTTAGACCAGGGGTCAACAAACTTGGTCCTGGAGGGCCGGTGTCCTGCAGAGTTTAGCTCCAATCCCAAATCAAACACACCTGAATCAGCTAATCAGGGTCTTACTAGGTATACTTGAAACTTCCAGGAAGGTGTGTTGAGGCAAGTTGGAGCTAAACTCTGCAGGACACCGGCCCTCTAGGACCAAGTTTGGAGACCCTTGGTTCCCAACCCTAGTCCTGGAGTGCCCACAACAGTACACATTTTGGATGTCTCCCTTATCTGACACACCCATTTCAGGTCTTGGAGTCTCTACCAATGAGTTGATGAGTAGATTCAGGTGAGTTTGTTTAGGGAAACATACAAAATGTGCAGAGTTGGGAGTACTTGAAGACTAGGGTTGGGAACCACTGCCTTAGACCAGTATTGAACTGTATGTGTATCCCTTATGAGAGACAGAAATGCATTTTCATTCATGTCAAACTAAATATGCTGTCTACCCTGGCTATACCAACTTTGTTTTCTAAGCAATAAAGTTTTTGACATGAAAACACTACCTTCTTCCCTTTCAGCAGACATGGATGAGAGAGCATACCGAGAACAGAATGAGAAGACCATTCGCAGCACCCAAACAGCTCTTCGCAACTTCCGGGACTTCCTGGTTTCTAAGTATCCAACCGAGACCAGAGAGATATACTACATCCCCTGCCAAGAGTTGGACATCTACTTGGCCTCCTTCTTTGTGGATGCACGCCAAAGGGATGGCTCGGAGTATGAGCCCAACAGCCTGGCCAACTACCAGTGTGGCCTGGAGCGTTATCTGAAGGAGCATCACTACGCCTACAGCATTACAAGAGACCGGGAGTTCCAGAGATCCCAGGATGCCCTCAAGAAAAAGCAGTTGGAGCTCAAGTTCAAAGGCAAAGGCAACAAACCCCACAAGTCAATGAAGCTGACCCTTGCTGACGAGCTGCTCCTTAGGAAACGGGGGCTTCTGAGTCGCTTCAACCCTGAGGGTTTGCTTAACCTGGTGTGGCTCAACAACACCAAGGCTTTTGGCCACTGTGCAGGCTTCCACAGCTCCACACTCAAATGGGGCGACGTACGCTTGCTCGCCACAGAAACAGGACTAGAGTGTCTGGAGTGGACCTACCAGGATTTTAGTGACCCTAATGCCAGAAACCGAAGGTCCACAACCGAGTGCCGCATCTACGCTACCCCGCATGCTCCTCAAACCTGCCCTGTGCAGGACTACAAGGAATATGCTCAGCGCAGACCTCAAGCAATGCTCTTTGAAGATGCCCCCTTTTATCTGTCCATCAAGCCTGTGGTCAACCTTGCCGCCTTGCACTGGTACAACTGCCAAGCTCTGGGAAAGAACAAATTAGCAAAGATGGTGAAGACCATGTGTGAGAAAGGTAACATTCCAGGGAGAAAGACCAATTTCAGCGTTTACCAGAGTTGCAGCACCTTGTCCGAGGTCCAGAGCAATCAGCTAGTCCTGATCTGCAATGACCTCAGGCAACAAGCCGTCCAGTCAGGGAGTTCCCATCCTGGCAGCACCAACTTCGTCATTGCTGGTTCTTTCGACTCTTCTGACTCCGCTTAAAGCTGAAGTGTAATTTTTGAGCCACTAGTAGCATTAAACCGATCTGCTGTTTCCAACAATTTTCCCAAATGCTTCTTCTGTCTTCCATTTTTTGGACAAGCAGGTACTCCCGACCCAAATGCATGGCATTCGTTGAGCAAGAAGTTGATGTTTTGGACAGCTTAAACCAATGAGTCAAGGTTTGGGATGATTCAGTTAGCCACATTTGACAGATGCCTACACCAGGAGTTACCAACCTTCTGACATTAAGTGCCATTTTTATTTTTTCCATTTGAAATGAGCAGTTTTCTGTTATTCTTATATTTGCCAAGTGACTTTTTGAAGGGCTCTTCAAAGCCTCAAATGGACTTACATTTCCCCCCCGTCTGCTGCCTTTTGTCACTCAGGATAGTCGTTTGTGAAGGGCTTGGGACTACGTGTGTTCTTGTGGTGCCATCAGCCAATCAGTGTTGTCAGCATGTCTCAGTGTAATTTTGCAGTGGCTCCAGAGTTATTAGTCACATGGCATTCACAGCTCAAGAGATTGGAAAAAATCTGTGTTCATGTTCAAAGATAGTGGATATTTCTAGAGGTCTTTTGCCAGCTGAGCAACTGCCATTTGGATAAATGGGAATGCTAATGGATATCTCTCTCTATGTATAGCTTGAATAAACCAAGGAAAGGGCCACAGAGCCACTGTGTTTACACACTCCTCAGAAGGTCAGTCTACAAATGGCTGCATGGTACGGGAGGAAGTAGTTTATCATTGGAAAACATACGGCAGCTTTAAATTCATGTATGACTGACTTAGGCCATCTAGTTTCATGTCTCAAAGCTCTTTTAGCAAAGTCTTAATTGTTGTTTCTGTTAATATGTCAATGAAACTATGATGTGTTTTTGTCTTGATTATATTGTAACTACACTTGTCTTATGTGCCATGCAAAATGTTCTTTATCCAGTGCAGTATTAAGTCAACTTAAGTCATTCGGATGCTAATTTTGTGTTATGGTATTTTTACTGTGTACGCCAACAATTACGAGTTTGACGATGAAGTTAAAATGTTGATCCAGTTATTCAATATATGTTGTAGACATATGAATGCAGTGGAATGTAGCGTATATATATATCTTTGTTTTGGAAATGTTCTGTGTTAGTGTAGATGTTCTCTTCAATAGTAAGCACTTATCAGATATGTTACATTGTTAGATACTGTATGTGTTAGATATATTACAGATATGTGCCTGTTCAACATATGTGCCTGATATAATTTATTCTCTTGAACATTCACAACAAGGATTATTTAAGGTTACAAAAACAAACAAAATGGTTAAAAAAATAAAGTCGAGAAACAAATATACTACCATAAATAAAGCAACCCTGTAATATGAATACAGTCAGATTTCCATTTTTTTTTTTTATCTCACATGGCTCAGTTTTAGAACTAGGACATTATTTGTGTACCAAATAATTCTATGAACATAACATTTCTATTTTACAGCTCCACTGATTATTCCATATCACAATTAGTCGCGAATATAAACTGTATTACAATCCAATTTTGCGCAATTATTGACTTTTGCATTTGGAATTGTGAAAAAAGTTTTGTTTTTGTAAACTATTGTGGTCATTAGATGGTACTGGAAGTGGCTGAAAATAATGGCGGAATTATATTAATATATCAATCACATATATTAAAAAAAATGACAGAACAATAATAGTTATTTTTTTCCTTTTTATACAAAATCACGAAAAACTACTGACTAGCGTACAACAATCTAAAAAACAGAAATCTTTACATAAATGAAAAACCGAAGTCATCTAGCATGTCCACATTAAAGCTTTGAGTAACAAGAAAACAGTAAGTCAGTCTATGTAGCTGATTGTTTATTTACTCTGGGTCTAGTCTTGGTAACACGGGCAGTATAAGGTTACCGAAGGAGGAATCCTGAGTGATGAAGAAGCCGGATGAGTGTGCATGTGCATGCTGAAACCAAACCAGAGAAAAATACTCATCTAATGGACATGATCAAGAATAGACGAACACTGAAACTCCCAACTTGAAGCTTACGGTACCTGTAAAGCTGCTTTCTGCTGTGCTGCAATGTGCTGCTGTTCGGCCTGATCCCTGAACTCTTTATTTACTGCCGGACGAGAGAGGGGAATGCTGGGAAAGAAAGAGAAAAATATGTTATATGGCATAGGTTATGACTTTTTACGAGTATGCAAATAAATTGATTATTGCTAGGACAGATACTAACTTAACAGCAGGATTTTTGAGAGAGAGAACATTGAAAAATACAATACTGTAATAGCGGCATGTTGTTAAAACAGTACCTGGCTCCTGGGTTATTCATAGACTGACTCTGTATCAGGCGTCTCTTCTCCTTATCCAGCTCAGCTAAAATAGCAACCCTGTTTTTATTCTGAAATCCTATTGAGATCAAATTTACACATATAATAGTTAATAAAACTCACAAGTCTACCAAACTGATTAAACGACTGTTTGATGGGCAACCGCACTCAATATTTTCTTATATTTAGGGATTTACTTTGAAAATGATTTAAACACTATATATCGCATTCCATGAGCTTTAAATTTCAGAAATGACAGTCCATCTGTTTCTGTTTATGCTACAGTATTTACCTTGTCCCGGTGGATTCGAGGCCATTTTATGTATGCTCTAAATCTAAATATGAAACAGGAGAATCTTCTCTAAAAATATACACCAAAGGAATGAATTTAATCTAAAAGGGATGCATGGTATCCTATCCTCTGATGAATGAAGTAGCAGCTCTCGTGTTCTTCGGTAAGCGCTGGTCGCGTGGCAGCTGTTTTCTTGCTTCTTCTTCTTCTTTTGATGTTTTATGGCGGTCGGCAAACCAGCTTTTGATGCATAATCTGCCATCTACTGGGATGGAGTGTGATATCAAGAGAAATGCTAAAACTTCTACCTATATTTTGTTGTATACATTTATTCTTTTCAGGAAATTTACACAAGCTTTGTAAGCTTTATGAGAACTGTTTAACACATTCTGTAAAGTCAAAGAATTAATGCCAGCATATTTTAATTCCTCCTTTAACTGGATTCTTAAATATATGAGAAGATATAGGCGAACTACGATTATATCAGACATTTCACAGCAAATGTTGCTAGCTAGTATTACATAAAAACAGAGGGAATTCTTGCTCTCTACAGAAAAATGCAAATCAATCTTAAACGTTCTGCTGTTATTATTGAAATTCATTTGAACTTATATTTTTTCGAAGAACTGGTTTTAGCAGCTTTTATATTACTGGTTACAGTAATCAGCGAGCTGTAAAAGACCTAGCTAAATCTATGCAAAAACATTTTATTCAAATGTTTACCTGACATACAAATGAAAATCAGTGATATCTATAAAACAATGAAATAAGTGTTTATAATGAAGTTTCTTCATCGCTCTAGTGAGTTGGACCAGACACTGAAAATAAACTTTCCAATGTAGTTCAGAGGGATTTTAATTCTGATTGATATGTGGTGTTTTAATCACGTGGTTAGACATGGTATGTGTTAAACAGAAAAGCAAGGAGAAACTGAAAAAATGAAGAAAGTCAACAAATCTCAAACACTTCAGTCTGCCTTATACAACTCATCATAACATGGAAACATTTATACATTAGTGAAGAGTTTCATTTGTGAAAAAACAGCAATTTTCAGAAATGTACAAAGAAGCACTAATGTTCATTTACATTTATACAAGATAACATTGACTGGCTATATACGTACAAAGATATGAACTCATTGTTCATTATCTTCGTTTTTGACATAAGTACAACCTGAAAATCATTTGCATCTGTCAGGAATTTAATGGAGGAAAGGGTCTGGAATATGAACAGCGTTTATCACCATAAAATATGAAAAAGATGATCTATAAACAACTAAAATTGGAAAGATATTAAAGTTTTGGATGGCACAGGTGAGGAACCCTGCATTATCATGTCTTCTCTATAGCAAGTAATAGCAAAAAATATGCATTATTTGGAAGATGCGTTTATGACAATATTAAAAATCAAAGACAGCTATATCCAAAACAGCTGATGAGAGAGAATAATGCATTAATGTGAATCAGGAGTCATCTAGCAGATTGCTTGCAGTCATGAAGCTAATAAAATGTTTACTATTAGTTATGAGGATATTTACAGAAAAAGCCCTGAGTACAGAGGTGGTTATTAAGGCATAACAAGGTGCATAAGCATTTATTTTATGAAGGTCTTCAGGAAACATTACCCTATTCCACACTTTCATTACATGGTTTGTACAGGTGCACACTTTAACCAGCTGTTTGATAGCGAAATATAAATATATGTGCTGTGAAATGTAGGGGAGATCAGAAACCTTCAGCTATAAAATGTCAAAAATATCACATGGCTTCATGACAGTGTGATGGTCTGTTTAGTGATGAATTCAATAAGCATATTTGAGAGTCTGGGAAAGATAAGATTATGAAGTTCCTTCATAATTTTATTAACTGTCTGATATTATAAATAAAACTGAGTGAAATCAGACTAAAAATATTTTTGGCGGATTACATGCAGCAGGTTTTTCATTTTTCATCTATTGTTGATGTTTAATCTGTGTTTAAGAAAGCAGATTTCCACTTAGCACAGTGAAGAATCGTTTGAGCTTTTATGTGAGAAGGCACTATGAGAAAAATGAAGTCCTAAAAAGTAGCCTGTCCTCTAGTGCTCTTAATAATGCTTGAAAGTCTGTATTAACCACCTGTGCCAACCAAATCATGGCTTCAACAAAACCTGAAGACCACCTTGGGTTGATTTTTTTTTCTTATAATAATTTGATGTACCATAGAACTCTTTTAATATCCCATAAGATACATTTTACTCACAAACAGGACATGTTCATGTCATATTTCACCCCAAAATCAAAAGGTAAAAAAAAAATTGGTAATGCAATATACAGGACCACAAAATTACCTTTAAATGTTATTCACTAAAAAAAAAAAAAAAAAAATAAAAAAATAAAAATTTGATTGTAAGTACTGTAAAAGAGTTTTACATTCTACTAAATACATTTTCATGTATGTGTGTATGTCTATATATATATATCAAACTGTAATAATTAAATTATTATAACAGTAATGAGATTTTCCCTGCATTGCACATAATGATTGTATTATCCAAGATTATTTTATATACTGTAAAACACTCTGTATGAACAAAATAAATCTAATTTTTGATTCTCATTACTGCAAATTATGCCACAAAAAAAAATTCAAACTGTAATATAACTATTTTAATCAAAGTAATTATAATTACAGTAATGAGAATGGGTTTCTGTTAATAAACATTTATTTATATATATATATATATATATATATATATATATATATATATATATATATATATATATATATATATATATATAGTGAAAATTACATATAAACAAAAACTCATTTTGATTCTAATTACTGTAAAATAATTTTCCACTACTAAAAAAGTAAAAAGAAATCTAACTGTAATACTTTAAGTAAATTAAGTAAAAATAACATTTACGGTAATGCAAATGAAAAATTTCCTACGTTATGCTTAGTGATTGCAGTTAATGATAATGGGGGGAAAAAAATGAAATTATCATGAAAAATCCTTAAGGGGTTAGTTCACCCAGAAATTTGAAATTTTTTTTTTTTGCCATTTACTCACCCTTATGTATACCCCAAAACACTTTTGGTTACTATTGACATAAAAAAAAAATAAAAAATAATCAATCAAAAAATAATTCTCCCAGATGTCTCAATTTCTTCTTTTATGGTCCAAAAAAAGAAGTCATACAGGTTTGGATCAACATGAAGATGAGTAAATGACAAAATGTACATATTTGAGCCAACTATCCCTTTAATGGGTTCTAAAATATTTTCTTTAAGTAATACACATTTGATTTTGGGATGTAATATGAACCGGACATGATCTTGACAGGTTTCGTGAGATTCACTCATGAGGTGTTTTAGTGACTACACATGTGTAGACTCATCAGACTCTGAGTATGGAAAGGTTTGGTTTAATTCGGCCCTGACAGAGCTGATCAACCATTAACTGCAAATAAAACCCAAAACAAACAAACCTGGAGAAAACAATCATTGAGAAGGTTCCCAACTGATCTGTGGACTGAGATGAAGGAGCTTTAAGACTCACTACTGGATTACAAAGCTTATTTAGCTGCTTGTTTTTGTCAATATTAAAGATTCAAATCTAATCTTAGATTTCTGGAGTACAGGAAATCTGTACCGCCATGCTCTGCCTCAATCTCGTGCGGCCCTCGTCCCGTCCACCGACACGAATGAAACATAAATGGAACGATGAAGACTGAACCCGATTCTGGTCAAGGAACAAAATCTGCTGCGAGCAACTAAATAGAATGAAGCTACAGTACAGGCTACTTACTGTATACAAGTCATGATCAGATGGTTAATTACATGTGCAGGGAAGTTTCTTCTTCATCTCGACTATCCCGAGGTTATTAGTAAGGGCTTTCAGACGACAATGAATGATGACATGAAAATCCAGTTTTAAAAGAGAAACAAATGTCATGATTATGCAGATTTAAAAGTGGAAAAACATTGCCAAACAAAACAAAAACTACCTTAAAATTGTATCAATTGTTCTAAAATAAACCCCTTCCAAAAAAGCAAACAGTGTTAAGTCCGTCGCAGGGGCTACAATGAAGTACTGTAGTCCTCCTACTGAATATAATGCGTCCTCCACAACACATCTCAGGCCAATGGGAAGTTCTGGTTTGTGTCTTTTTATTAGAAGGCCCATGAATCCATGTGAGGGCCGGTAAAAGTGCCCTCAGTGGAGCCCAAGTCTAGGTCCCAAACGGGCGGGAGGGCTCTCTGAGTCAAGGCTCTAACAGTTGATGGGACAGTCCGTCTTGGCTTTGCCAGCAAAACTGATGATTCTCCTGAGGCAGCGACCAAACTCCTCCAGAATGAGGCGTTCTGCCATGGCCTGAGGCTGGTTGGTGAGTTCGGCCTGTTCGGCCTGCTCCAGCAAACAGTCACACGTCGCCTCGGCCACTTCCTTTGTTATGAATGTGTATGGCAACCTGGAAAGAGAATTACACTTGAATTAGGACTGGGGGATAAAACGGTAACAATAATTATCGCGATAAAATTTTCCTCGATAAAACCATACAAAAGTTTGATAAGTGTTCGATATAATGTTTATGCACCAAAAGCAGAACAAAACAATGCTACTCATTTAAGCCGTGCCACACGGACCATTTATCAAAGAGCATATGCGTTTACTCGCTGATGAGTCAACAAATCGCCATTATTTACTATGGATTTACTGTAGTAACACTAACTGCACCATGGTATTGTAGCAGAAATGTGGGATATTTATATCGAATTTTATTATACTTTGTGATTAAGTTACAGCATTTGTGAATTTATACTAAGGGTGCCTTCACACTTGGTTCGCTTGCCTGGTCCGAACCCGAGTTCGTTTGCTCCGCCTCCCCCCGCTGGACTGCGTTCATATTATTTTATTTGGGTCCGAACCGCGGTTCACTTGCGTCATCAAGCCAGCAGCTGTTTACTCTGTTGCTTAGTAGCGACGTCGAAAGAGAAGGCAGCAAAATGCATAGTTGCTCTCTTCATTTTTATATATTTATGTTTTTGAACCGTTGGTTTTGTTTCCAAAGCTTCAGTACATAATGACACTTACGTCTGTCTTACGAATGTGCTGCAAATGCTCTAAAGAATGCTAAAGGTGAACAGAAATGAGACATACAGCTCACTGCTTGCAGCGTGTCAGTCACGTTCATCAGGAAAGTGAGTGAAACGCACACGTATCAAATAATACGTCATTAATAACGGTTCACTTCCACGACTTGGTACGATTGCATTCATATCAGCAGCGAACCGTACCAGAGTTCACTTGAACCATACCCCAGACCACCCTTTTTAAGCATACTCTGGTACGGTTAGCGGGTGCTTCAAGCACCCGAGTTCGGAAGACAGCGTTCACATCATCCAAACGAACCGAACTCTGACGTCAATCGAACCCGATTGCGCACTAAAAGTGCTAGTGTGAAAGCACCCTAAATGTATTTAGACTACTGTTTTGCATACAAATAACTAGAACCTATATAGTTGCATTTTACCATTGTATTGAGGTACTGTATGTGTGGTTTTAAGTGTGGTTATCATGATCTAAATGTATGCTACTATGGAAGACCAGTGGTTAATGTTAATAAAACTCAAACAGTCAGAATAATTATATATCACATATAAAAATGAGCTTGTTACAATTTTTACAGATGTTACCGTTTTTGTTAATGAACATAAATTTACAATATGCATCCAAACCCAAGCTACTACTACTGTCAACTCAAGCTACTGTCAAATGAGCATTTCTAAGAGACTATCTATCTATCTATAGATATAGATAGATAGATAGATAGATAGATAGATAGATAGATAGATAGATAATGTAATATTATTAATATTGCAGCCTGCATGGCAAACTGCGCTGAAGATACATGTCAAAGTGAGGCAACGCAAACATGTTTCATGCTTTGAAACAATATCACTCATTAGAACATGCAGAAAATAAGAAATTAAATTTTTCTATTAAGATATTTATTTTGTCAAGGAAAAATGACAGTAAAAGTGTCAAAAACGTGAACTGTTTATCATGTTCTGACCATAAAGAATAGTTTAAAACCACAATTAATGGTCTGGTTTCTACAACTTCCACTTAGGAGCAAAAATCTGTTTTTAAACTTGAAAGAAATAGAGATTTGAAATGTATTGTGATAATGATCGATATTGACTGATATGAAAAATTATCAGAAGATCATTTTCGAACACTAAAGGGACACAAAACGTGTAGGTTTTCCATGTGGTTTCTGGACAGTTCCTAGAAGAATGGCAAGGCATTCACAGGTCATTTTTACATAGTATATTGCTGGTATTTTAAGTAGTTTTTACTTGTTAATTGCTGTTAGGTGGCTGCTTGGCAAATTGCTAAGAAGTTGTCAAGGTGTTCTTGGTTGTTGCTGGGATAATTGGTGGATATATGGATGGCTGAACAGACTGAATGGCACAAAACCTTGTGATGGACAGACATCATAATGCAGAGCTGATAAAGGTGGGACTTACTTTCCGCCTCCGCTGGTGACGGCTGGTGTGGTTCTGGTGAGCAGATCTGAGATCTGTGAGGAAAGTTTGGTTTTGGCTGCGGTTTGCTGCTGGACTCGCACCTCTGCAGCGTCTGCCAGGTGCATCAGCGTCTTCCTTTCAGGACTCTCCTCAAAGTTCTTGCAGCCCATGCATTTGCAGATGGACGAACACATGATCTTTGCCTAAAGTGAACAGACAACAGAAAGTGAAAACCAACCATATCTTCTATATGACACTTCCATATTCTTTACAGTGTGCAAACCCTCACCTCATAACATTCGCAGTAGTTTTTCAGACAGCCAGACTTCTTACAGTTGCAGCCTTTGCTGTGTCTCCTGTCTGACTCTCCTTCTTTGCCTTTGCCAATCTTGGGCTTGAAAGCCACAGGGTTTCTGTCTAAACATGCCTGGGAGAAAATACATTACTTCATACTTCACTTGATGCCTATAGATTTTCAAAGCATTACAGGAGAACTGTCCTGTACAGCGATACAAACAAGATGTCGAGGACATTACTATGCTATTGCTAGGTGGTTGTTAAATGGCAAATAGCCCACCTCTGATATTCTAAACCTTGCATCTGAACTAAAAAAAAAAAAAAAAATCATAATGGCATATTTGAAGTACTACGTTTGTAGTAAGATGGAAAATAACAACAAGGACAAAAAGACAGAACAGAAAGCCAGTAATTCATTACCTTGATGGCCTTCAGTCTTTCACTCTCATGATCAAGGTTGTTGAAGCAATTAACACAGTTGCAGTTATTACAGAACTCCCCATTGGCAAAGCAATCGCAATACCTGTGAAACGAGAGATTACACTCTTATAGAGTGAATTCAAGATATAATAAAAACTGCAGCTGCCTTAAGAATACTATTGTTCAAAAAGTTTGGGGCCTGTAACATTTAAGATAAAAATGTTTTTGAAATAAATCTCTTCTGCTCACCAAGGCTGCATTTATTTGTTCAAAAATACAGTAAAAACAGTAATATTGTGAAATATTATTACAATTTAAAATGTGATTTCTGTTAATATATTTTATTTTTTATTCAGTGATTTAAAGCTGAATTTTCAGCATCATTACTCCAGTCTTCAAATGTCACATGATCCTTCAGAAATCATTCTAATATATATATGCTAATTTGATGCTCAAGAAACCAATATTATTTTCAATGCTGAAAATGGTTGTGCTGCTTCATGTTTATCAGAGAACCTTAAAAAAAATAAGTTCAAAAGAACAGAATTTATTTGAAATAGAAATTTTGTAACATTATAAACTTTTGATCAATTTAATGCATCTTTGCTAAAACAAAAAAACATTTACTGACCCCTAACATTTGAACGGTAGTACATGTGATGCTTCAAGCAAAGCTTAAAGGGTTACTCCACCCCAAAATGAAAATTTTGTCATTAATAACTTACTCCCATGTCGTTCCAAACCTGTAAAACAGTGCGCAAACAGCGTATTCTGTTTTGTGTCAGCTGCGCCACACGGTGGTCAGTGGATACTCTCCTAAATGGCGCTACGGTGACACGGAGGAGACGAATTGTTGAATAAAGTCGTTTTTTTTTTCTTTCCGTACAAAAAGTATTCTCGTAGCTTCGTAAAATTACGGTTGAACCCCTGATGTCACATGGATTATTTTACCGATCTCCTTGCTACGTTTCTGGACGTTGATCGTGTTAATTGCATTGCTGTCTATGGGAGGGTCAGAATGCATCAAAAATATCTTAATTTGTGTTCCGAAGACGAACGAAGCTTTTATGGGTTTGGAACGCCATGGGTTAAGTGATTAATGACAAAATTTTCATTTTGGGGTGGAGTAACCCTTTAAAAACAATAAGTGCTGCAAATGTGTAAACTGCTTGACGGGGTGCTTGTGAACAATACAATTTCAAGTTATACTCGCACCCCTGATAATCTGCTTCCTGTCTGTCAGAATGAACTGTTCTTGCTGGTGAATTTGACAGTATGAGAACTGAATTGCAGATTGTTAAAAGGAAGTTCTTGCAATATTATACAACTGGATCTGGAAACTATGAAAGCGCCTGCCAAATGTAGCAGCTGAAACAGATTACACCCTTAATATGGGCCATTTTCAATTTTCAGAGAATGGACAACATGCAGAGTGATACTTACAATTTCAGACACTGTGACCGTGTGCAGTTGCAGGGTTTTCTCGGCCTTGAAGTTGCTTCAGATGTTGATAAACTAATAAAACACAGACAGAATGTAATCTGATGGTTAATTTGCATACACACACACATAACAGTGTGGCACGTGGCGTTCAGCTCACCCGTTGAGTGAAAGCCTGGCTTGAGTCTGTATAGGGGTGGCTGTTGAAAAGGTGGAGCTGCTGGTCAAAGTCACGAATGCAGGCTGAGGGATCTATGGGAACAAGCAAGGTGAGAATCCCACAAAAACAACCAGCAAAACTCATACGTCCTGCTCCATTGCTGACATACGGACCTGTGTAACGTACGGAGCCGGTAACACAGCATAGCCCATGTTCCCAGAGCCATGGGCGGGGGCGAGCACAGTGCCTGGCGGCAGGTTAGTGAGGTTGGGCTGGATCTGTGGCAGATGTGTGGCTGGCATGATGAGACGCTGGGGTGTCTGACTGGTGGTCACAACCTGGGCTGCTGACGTCAAGGGTTTGGGTACAACCTGTGTACAAGTACAACAAGATGGTCAAGCATGTATGAAATGTTCCTGATGAATTACAGATAATCAACTTCAAACCAAATAGCAAATAAACCAAAAGCTGCAAGATCATCCATAACAATGGCGTCATTGTTTAACTGTATGTGTGTAGTGAAGTATGTGTTTGACTGTGTACCTGTTTGACGGTCTGCGCTTGGACGATGGGTACAGACATCCGTACTGCAGCGTTCATCATCACAGGCTTGGCTTTGTAACAACATAACAGTAGATACGTTATTGGATTTTCTTAAATCACTTATGAGCCAATTCATTTTCAATCCTATCATTAAAGTCACTCTTAAAAATGGATCACTGCAGTGCACCCATTATAAAAACAATACTGTGTGATAAGAGGGATGCATATCTACGGACCATCGCCTAAAACAGGAATGTTCTGAAATATTTTGAAAGACTGTCACAGGGGTACGGTTGGGAACTGAAAACCAGTTCTTATACAGGAAAAAAAATCTGAATCTGTAAAAGTGTAGTTTGATCACAGAATAAAAGACTCCTCTGGTTCTTTTTACTAAATCTGACACATTTAGGGTAACACTTTAATACCCGAAAAGATGAACCTTATGCGCGGATTCTCTTCAATAAAAACAAAAAACAAAAAAACATACAGCTTACAACTATCTGAGACTGAAATCAGTGTACATTTTCATTTAGTTATTTAGCAGACGCTTTCATCCAAAGCGACTTACAAAGGAGGACAATAGAAGCAATCAAAACCAACAAAAGAGCAACAACACGCAAGTGTTATGACAAGTCTTGGTTAGCCTAACACAGTACATAGCAAGGTTTTTTTTTTTTTTTTTTTTTTTAAGAAACAAGTAGATAGAATAGAAAAAAAAGAAAGCTAGTGTTAGTTTTTCAAGAAAAGCTAGCAGTTAGAGAATAAACAGGGTTCCCACTCTTTCTTGACCACCAGATTCAAGGACTTTCAAGGACTTTTTAAAGCACCATTTATTTTATATGAAGCACCTATCAAATTCCCACCCCAGCATATGTAGTGTCATGAAAGACCTTACAGTACTTAACATTTCACTTACACTTAACATTTACATTAAAAATTTCAGAGTAAATATGTTTTGAATGTGTAGGTCTCAAATTTAGACCATTTTGAGCAATCGTGTTTAAAAGAATTTAATGAAATCCATTATCAATACTGGTAATATTCAAATACAATTTCTAAAATATTGATAAAATATGCATCAAACTGGTTTTTGCTGTAGTTCTTGTACAAAATTTAAATTTGAAAGAATTTCACAATTTTTAAATTAATAAAAAGTAGTTAAATGTTGTAATAACACGGTAAAACCTGTTAACATTAAGAATTTGCGCATTCTCTCAATAGAGATGTTACTCATTAATAAACTCAAGTCAAAATTATTTTGTAAATCACTTATTGTAAATCCCATTTTTTCATCTTTGCCCTAGAGGAATGCAGCTGCTCAAAACTTCAATATTTTTTGAAAATATTTCATGAACATTTTAAACCTTGTACATGTGCAAATCTGCAAAAAAATATAAAGAAAAGAAATAAAAAAAAAATAGGACTTTCTATTTGCTTTTAAACTGTAAACGCGTTTCACTAAGCTGTTTTTCTTATTTTTCAAGTTCTACTTTTTCTCCTTATCTCCACGTTGCAGTAAGTTTTGGGAGTTCATTTTTAGTCTATCTCCTATCCTGAAAAGTCAGTCTTGCAGAGATTGACTAAAAATGAGCTCCTAAAACTTACTGCCAGATTCTGGAAGATAAATTCTTCAAACAGTTACAAGAGGATGCGGTGCTGGTCCTTCATGAGTCGCTCTCAACTTATCTGTCTATAAAGTCAATAAAAAATTAGTCTTTATGTATTTCACAACACTTCAGCATGTTATTCTTATTAAGTGAGGGTCATTTTTTAGGATTTTTTACCCAAGCAAACTCTCTGAGAACCTGACACCTTGTAATTCTGGAGACTCCAGGAAGGTTGCAGTTCTGGCAAATGGTGGTGCTAGAGACTAAATAGTTCCCGATGGTTTTACACCTAATTCTTCACATTAATTCTTAATTATTTTGCAGTTAACATGCGTCTTTTCTTCTCCACCTGTTTTTGTCTGACCCCGCTGACCCAATGAGCATTTTGCTGTCCAATGGTCATGTCTTAAATTTGCAATTTTGAATATTTCTCATGGGGATTTAATCATTTTTGACTTTTCAGTCTGAGTTAAATCTCTGTTTTGGCTAATTTCATCTGTGAAAGAAAACCTGCCTAATAATTCTGCACACCTTGAATATAAGGAGTGTTTCACTTCCAGCCTTCATGAACAATTATAAAATCACTCATAAATGATTAAATACAAAATTAATAGTAGTCATTAAGATTGATGTGGTTTGGAATTGGTAAAATGTGCTTGGAAAAAAAATATGATCAGAATATCAACGTGCCTAATATGCACCCACTGTAAGATGTGCTCACTTTACACAGAGTGAGCATGATCACGAAATTGAAAGTGAACAGCGAACGCTCATTCAAATGTGACTTCAATACCCCGCATATTGATAGCGCAAAAATTATACACAATACTAGAATGCTTGCGGGAGCGGGACACACACGTTGCGGGAGCGGGCGGTAAAGGCCAGAAACTCAGCGGGAGTGGGCTTAAGAAAACTGTCCCACGCAGGGCTCTAGGCTGCACATCAACACGCATGCTAAGATTTTTTCGCACAACTCCATCTCCACCCCAATCATTAGTGCTGTTTCGTTCTGTCTTTGACAGCACATATAGGACAATTTTTGAAATAGTGCCATAAACAAAATTTATTTCAAATTTAATTCAAGCACTTTCAAGGACCTATGCTTATTTTCAAGTACTTTCCAGGCCTTGAATCCATTTGTCTGAAATTCAAGTACTTTCAAGAAGCGTGGGAACCCTCAGGGCTCTAGAGTGCGACCAATTTGGTCGCACGTGCGACCTAATTTCTCAATGGTGCGACTAAAAAAAATCTGAGGTCGCACCAGTGCGACCAGCCATTAGAGGGAAAAAAAAAAAAAAAAGTCTCCGCAACTCTGAAAGTCTCCCTGTGGTTCAACAACAGACACACATTAGGCCCATATCGTGGTCTAAACCAATCAGAGAAAGTGAAGGGCGGACGCCCCCTCTGATTGGCCGTGGTCCAGATATTCCTGTACGTGTGTGTACATTTGAAAATGCATGTGCTGCAGTCAGACAGAGAGAGGTGAGTAGCCTAGGCCCGTCAGATAAACAGAGTGGATGTAGCCGCGGATGATGAGAGAAGATGAAAAGAACGATTGACAACTTTTTCATTAAAAATGTTAAGTTAAGGCCTTATTTTTTTAAGTTAAGGCCGAAATTTTATCATTTGCATGCGTTTTTAAGCCTTGTTAATTTAAAAATTCAAGCGATTAAAAAGCATTTGGGCGCAAAAGACAACTCCTTTCAGTTCTTGCGTGCTGTGTTCTGTTCTGTGTGAACAGTGTGCTCACAGACAGCCGCGTCTCTGACACGCGCGAGCCACCTGAATAGGCAAATACATACAAGAGTATGTCAAAATACCGCTCTTGCAAGTACCTTTAACAATGATAAATCTATATTGAATTTATACACCGAGTACAGATGCACCGATCGACCGGACATTTTTTGTTTCATTTGAGAGCATCTTTTGTTCCGTGCTTGCACACAAACTGCACTGCAATCATTTTCCCAAATGTAATTTGTGTGGAAATATTACGTTATTTTTATAATTACTCTGTAAACGGCCGTTAACAAAGGCCAGAGAAGACGGACACAAAAAGGAGAAAATACTGTAGCACTAGCAGGCAGAACAAGATCTCTTCTTCGCGATGCGTGAAATATAGGAAGAAAATCCAAATATTGAATTTTATATGAAAGTGTTTCTGAAGGGAACTGACTGTTTTCAGAAATGGCGTTTTCTTTTCATCTTGTCTCCATATAATGCATATTAAATTGGTGTTAATATGCACAGCGCTGCTGTGTTTACAGCGGTAACCAAGGAAACGCTTTATCACTGTTCCATGAGCGCCGCCTGCTGTCAGAGAGTGAAACTGCGTCTCATTCAGCCCGTCTGCTGTTTCTGTTTAGTGCCCATGTTTTATATAACCTTAGCATAATTTCACAAAGCTAAAGATGGGTCTTCGGTTTTTGCGTCAGATTTTGAACTTATACAGTCTAATATTAATCAAACATTGCACATGTTTTTTTTTTTTTTTGTGTGGATTAATCCATGATTAAAATGCAGTGGCTGCCTCTAATTTAAAATTGCTATGACAAATCAAGGTGCAACACAGAATGAAGAATATTCAAATGTTATATGTGATTTTTTTTTTTTTTTTTTTAAATTTCTGTAGCTGAACATCTCCAAACATAAAACCTAAAGCATCATTTCATTTCTATCTTTGTGCTATAGGCCTATGTTTATTTGTGCTATTACTTGTAATTTGTTCATTTGCTCTTATTTACTGGCAGTCACTTGTCTTTAATAAATGTTTAAACTTTATATGTGTTTATTTTTGACTAGTGATTTTTGCTGTGGTATTGAAATTGAAATAGAGAATTGTAAAATTTAATTGATATCTAAAATATTGGTGTCATATAAACTTATTTATTAGAATACAAGATAACAGATCACAAACAATGATAACAGAAACTATTTTATTTTTTGTGGCAGGGCCAGTGAAAATGTTGGCAGGGCAAGTAAAAATTTCTACCACTCCGGGCCAGTAGAAAAAATCCTTAGCGTTGATCCCTGCATTAGATAATGAGTCCCATACGATCGAGTCCAAGCCAGAGCCCACTGAAATTAAAAGGGGAAAAGTGTATACATTTTGAAGAGAGTGGCTTGACCAGTTTCCCTGGCTAAGATACAGTAAAGCCGATAATATAATGCACTGCATTTATTGTAAAGAGTGTGGGAAGACCATGGCCGGCAATAGTGCATTTGTGACTGGTTCTAATACATTTCAAATTGAAACGCTGAAAAAGCACAATGCATCTATAAAACATCTATGTTGACCAGATTGTTAGTTAATCATTTACAAGTCAATATTGCCTATATGGACAGCGAATTTTTTGAAAAAAAAAAAAAAGAAAAAAAAGTGAACTTGTAAAACTGCGGTGTTAAATGCGATGCGGTCAAAAATTTGGGTGCACCTAACTTTTGTGCTGGTGCACCTAAGAAAAAAAGTTAAGCTTACCAGTGCAACCAGTGCAAAAAGTTAGTTTAGAGCCCTGACCCTGATAAATATGCAATTGATAGAGGGTCAAGTGTGTGTGTGCGTGTTTTTTTTTTTTTAAATAAAAAGAAGACCGATAGATAAAAACAGAATTAGAAAAGAGTATTTAATAGTGTATAATAGTGTAGTTACTGATACTGTTCATGACAAAGTGTACTACTTATGACGATAATTTTTTTTTTTTTAAATTTAACATACAGTTTAGACCAATTGATGGATTGCATTTATATACCTCTAAAAAGACTAAAAACTTTAGTCTTAATTAGTCATTTCTGTATTCTGTGCTTCATGGTTTAATACAAATTTTTAATAAATTCTGAAATTTATTTATAAAATTGGTACATTTTAATAAGTATTTTAGAACAACAAAACACTTTTTTGTCTAACATGATGCTGCATAAAAGAACTTCTATACCGCATAAATTTAAATAAATGAAAAAAATATCCTGGTTGTAGGAGATTTCTTAAAATAGTAATAACTCAATGTAATGTGATTGAGAAGTATATGATTTACTATCAAATAGTAAAATATTTCTGTAGTAAATTTAAGCAGGCTTATTTTGGCAGTATTTTGTGAAGACCTTTGAATTGTAGGGTATATTTGACAGCTTTCATTAAATGAAATAGTGGACTGCTGGTGAAATGACTCTCAGAGCAGCTCTAGAGATGAAGTTCATGTCTTCATGTCCTCATAATGTGAGATGACAGATGCTGAAAACACCATAAGTATCATGTGCTTGAGTATATATAGACCAAAAACAGCACAACTCATTTACACATAGAACATGCAGACTTGCAGATTTTTCAGTGACATGAACCTAATTATCTATATGTAGGCTAAATAAATTGTTAAAGTGATTTTTTTTCCACTAAATACTAATTTATTGCTCAGACCTATTTGGCAATGAAATTGTGTTTCTTTTTTCCAGTTATTTATTCCATAAATGTATTAAAGAATTGTTAAATAGAAACAGAATCATTAAAGGGGTCATGAACTGAGAAACCAAAATTCACTTGATATTTTGACATATAAGAGGTCATTGTACTATGAAAATATTCTGTAATTTTCAGAACTCAAAACTTTCTCGTTAGTCTAAAACATCTTATATTGAAGGCAGTCTGCAAAAACAACAGCTTGTGGATTGTTCTACTCTATGATGTAATAGTGTGGCTAAGCACCGCCTCAGAAGAAGATAATCAACGCCTGCTTCTACATCACTGCCTGTTTAGCCCCGCCCACCGATTCTACATCACTGCCTTTTTAGCCCCGCCCACTGATTCACGCATGCAGTGTTTAAAGGGGTCATATAATGCTATATCCACTTTTACAAGTTGATTGTACTGAAATGTGTGTTGGCAGTGCCTGTACACAACCATCCTATAATGATAAAAATCCATCCAGTGTTTTTTTTTTAAATCTCCTAATATGTTTTCCCCTGTCTCAAATCGAGCTGTTCGTCTTGTGACGTCACAAGATCGGAGGCCCCTCCCACGATTGTTGATTGACAGGAGCGTTTCAACACAGATCCGCCCTGAGCGAGCTGTCATCATAGTCCGTCATTGTTGATACGCTGGAGCAGAATGGCGTCTAAGCGATCGTGGTGTTCTGTTCTTGGGTGTAATAATGAACACAGCAGTTGTTTTGATGTTCCTAAATCAGAACCGCTGAAGACGCAGTGGCTGAGTTTTGTTTTCGAAGGGAATAGTCCCCCAGATCAACCTCAATTCTTTCATGTTTGCGTGAATCATTTCTCACCAGACTGCTTTTTAAACGAGGGTCAGTTTAAAGCTGGTTTTGCCAAGAAGCTGCTCCTGAAAAAAGGATCGGTATCAACTATTCGTGTTCCTGCTGCACCTCCAGAAGAAGTGAGTGTAACCTTTTATTAACCTTTATATTAATCTTTGCTAATCGCTTGCATGTTTCACCATGAATGTGGCTAAAGTTTACACTAACTTTCATTACGTGAAATCAAGTGTTCATTACGTGAAATCAAGTGTACATTACGGCATGTTTTCTATGTACGACGTTCTCAATATAATTCATAATCCCACGTTTGTAATGAACAACGCGTTATGGTTATTGTGTTATTATAAACTGTTTACACTGTGGTAAAGTTAACGTGGTAACACAGAGCAGAGGGGTGGGGTGAGCAGAGGTCATGATCATTTAAAGCCACATGCACTGAAATGGCGTGCTGAACAGAGAGCTGTTTTTGACCAGGTAAAAGGAGTGTTTTCTTACAATACTAACGAGAATTTTTAATTAAAGTATATTACAAACTTTTCATTTAGACCCTAAAGAATCATATTAACTTGTACAAAAATGGCATTACATGACCCCTTTAAGAGAGAGGTGAATGCACAGGTCTACACAGAAACCAAACAATACAGATGCTCTGAAGACAACAAGTCGCAGTGCAGTGCCAAGTTGTGGAAAAAATAGTGTTTGCATTGCCTTCCTTCTGATCCCAACGTTAGGAAAGAGTGGATGAACTTTATTTTTAATGAACATCCAGACTGCGTCAGTAAGGACTCTGTCCTTTGTTCACTTCATTTTACCATGGATTCATTTACAAACAAGAAACAATTCGATGCAGGATTTTCAGAAAGATTAAAACTAAAAGATGATGCTGTACCGACTATATTGGATCCGACAGTAATGCCGCAACACAAGTGTGATCATTACGTAATCACTATTGCTTTGTCTGTTAAACAGATCGTTTGTTATGAGCATTTATGCAGTTTTAAAGGGGTCATATGACGTTGCTAAAAAGAACATTATTTTGTGTATTTGGTGTAATGCAATGTGTTTATGCAGTTTAAGGTTCAAAAAACACATTATTTTCCACATACTGTACATTATTGTTGCTCCTCTATGCCCCGCCTTTCTGAAACGCGTCGATTTTTACAAAAAGCTCATCGTTCTGAGAAGCGAGGCATGCTCTGATTGGCCAGCTATCCAGTGTGTTGTAATTGGCCGAATACCTCAAGCGTGAGATGGAAATGTTACGCCCCTCACCGTATTGTGATGCCGTGTCCCGGCACGACGACACAAAAACAATAAAACCCATTACAAATGAGGCATTTGTTGCATCCAGTGGGGACATAATTACTGATTATAATGACATATACTGTCTTTTTATGTGTCGCGTTGCATCGCGCTGCCTAAACATTACCATGTCTGCATTTGTGATCGGAGAAACGACAAACAACAAGCACTACTCTACACTGCTCAAAACTCGCGTTTGAATAGTCAGTGGCAAATTCTTTAAATATGAAAACAAACATACAGGCTGTGAGTCAGAAGCGCCAGACTGTCCTTGCAAAGTTGGAATTGCCCCACTTTATAGAAACAGTCTTTGAGCACAGCTGGCATTGTAGGCTACTCTCCCAGGTTCAGGAAATAGTCCTCCGTAAAATCCACTGCACACACTCTAATATTTGGGTTAAACTGTTCTGGAACAGTGTTGTAAATACAACTTAACCACAGATTTCTAGTTGTGTCCAATTTTGGAAGCCCAAACAAAGTAGCTTCGCTTTCACAACGAAACACAGCGTCTTCAGGACATGGCGCCGGCGGCAGCAACAACACTACAGCGAGAATAAAAGTCTCGCCCTCTTTCTTTGCGTGTACATTTGGGCGGTGTTTTGCAAATCTCCCCACACCCTGACGTAGACATGTGGGGGCGTGTTTGAATGAGCCGTTTTAGGGGGGCGTGGTCGAGTCTTAACTTTTATAAAGAATATCTCTTTGGTTTTGAGACTTTAGTCTTTGCAACTTCAAGGATCTTATCTATGCACAAACAGCTTGTAACACTCCAAGGAGAAAGGAAAACTTGAAATCGCATCATATGACCCCTTTAACCTAAATCACAGCAGCATCCATCTGTGAAGAACGTAGGCTGTCAAAAATACACAACTATTGGCCAATCGTAGCAGTGGGCGTTTACTTCCGAGTCTACAATGTGCCACGCCTATTCAAACAGAGCGTTCTGATGAGGGGGGTCAATACAGGACAGAAAATAGTCTATTATTTCTAAATTATGATATTATTTATGTAAAAATCATGATAACATAAGTGGACCTCAGAGAACAGTACAAAATAAAAAACAAAGGCAGTTCATGACCCCTTGCAGAGAAAGCAGAATCAGAATGGGAATGGTTAAATTCTTCTGTGATCTCTCTCATGGGTTGACTGTGTTATACTCACCTGACTGGATTGAAGGGTTGGTGTTGGTGCTGCCGCTCGACTGTGCGGTGCTGCTGCCGGTAGTGGCCGTTACCAGACGCACGTAATGGAAGCGGCTGCCCGGTACCTGGATCTGCTGCACGTTGGGAGGTGTGGTGAGGGGGATGATGGTCTTAAACTGGGATGTTCCCACTCCTCCCACCGTCTGCACGGGCTTTACAGTCTGCACACAGAAATCAGCATTAAAATGTAGTACTGTTGTTGTACACAAAATTAAACTGTAATACAGGCTGTTAATGCAGGATGGGGCCGTTAAAATCTATATTTGACTGGATAGCAAACTGGTTTGGTTTGTGAGGGATCTAGTTGGACATACCTGTGCGGTGGACTGGCTGGTTCCTGCTTTAGCTGGAGAGGTGGCAGCAGACTGCTGAACAGTGAGGATCTGCTGGCCCAGAGCCACATTGAGAGGCAGTGTCACAGACTTCTGGGGCGAGTTTGGAGACTGACTAGCCACCGAAACCACAGTCAGCTACACGAGAAGAGAAACATGAGGAAGATTGTGATAATAGAAACCAGAATGGCCATCATAGAGAAAAAAAACTGGCATCACAAAGACAGGTGAATCTAATTGTGATGTCAGTTTTTACATTTGAAAGATTTAAGACCTTGCTGGGAGACTTGAGAGGCGAGATGGCGACTTTGCTGTTACCAGACGTATTCTGTGGCACAGCGCTGACGGTCTCACCAAAGGCGATGGTGCGTGGAGGTGTTACTGGAGTACTCTGGGTAACAACTCGGCCTGTGGGCAAAAGAAAGGATTCAAACTTAGATATCACAACCGTGCTGTTAAAAGAAAAAGCACTCTTGCTCATGGTATATTTTATAAAGACAGACAGAAGAGTACCAGTCACTACAGGACCCACTGAAGCTGGGCTGGATAGTCCTTTATTGTTCAGGGCTTTTGTGATGATGAGCTTTGTTATCATCGGTCCAGCTGTAGATACTGGGGGTTTCTTTGTGATCTGTGAGGAGAAATACGATACTTTGCAATTATTTTAGCTGCCTATGATGGACACTAGGGATGGTAAGATTCACCGATTTGTATCGATGCATCGGCATAAAAGTTAACGGTGCGATGTATTGATTTAAAAGAAAAAAAAAAGTGTGCATCAGATTCAAGTTGGCATTTGTATCACGATACATCGTTTCTAACATATTTGCGTCAGTAAAAACTGAATTATTTATATATGTTAATTAGCAGATGTGCTATAATTTTATTATTCAGAAAGTGACCAAAAATTTGTGACCAATATTTTATATGTAGATTGATTTCTCCTCTCTAAACTGTTTTCAAGCGTTCAAGCTCTCAACACCACTGCTGCTACAGTACATGATCGTATCGCATGAATCGCATCACATCGGTAGCTGCTCCATATGTATCTTTAATGTATCAATGTTGGCTATGCATCGAGATGTGAATCAGTTATGGAGATGCACATCCCTAATAGACACTGAACAGGAAAGAAGATTGCACTTTAAGCTCATTAAATTAACTAATACAATTTTTCCTTATATTCAAACATGGCTATACGTTAATATATTATTATAAACAATAACAATTAAACAATCTATGACTTTAAAAACACAGTTAAACATCATTTTTTCTTTTCTTTTTTTAAATTGTTTTTTAAATATGACTATAAATATCATCAACTCATAATTCATTTTAATTATAATACCTCATTTGACTAGTCATTATTAATAATAAAACAAATTATACATTTTAAAAGTGTCTATAAATATTATATTACTATAAATAATGATAACTTATTTTAAAAATACAGTAATAAAAGGCATTTTTCCTTATAGAAAAATATTTACAAATATGTAACAACAATAATAATAATAATGATAATAATGATGATAATAACAACAAATAGTAATAGCTCATTTGAATTATACTATTAAAAATAACTAATTTTGGAATATATATATTTGAAATATTACTATAATGATAATTGCACATTTTAACAAAGTAATAAAAACAGCCTTTTCCTTTTTTTTTTAAATGACTATAAAGATCATCAATATTAACAATAATTCATTTCAAAATACAGTAACAAAAAGCCATTTTCCTTACAGACAAAAACAAAAAAAAAAAGTTATTTGTTACCAAAAACAAACAAAAAAAAAAAAAATATGGTTTTAAATAGTTATAATAAATGAAAACAGCTTGTTAAAAATGCAGTAAAACAGCATTTTTCCTTTAATTTTTAAAAATGACTATAAATAATAATAATAATAATAAAATGTTTTTTACCTTCCTAAAAAAAAAAAAAAAAAAAAAAAAAAAAACACAAATATGAAGCTTTTTCTATTCTTTACATGCCTGAAAGTGACTAAAAACCTGTTGACTGCAGCAATTACAGATTTTTATATTAGGTAACACCTTGGGATTTCTTATATATATATATATATATATATATGTATGTATGTATGCATGCATGTATGCATGTATGAATGAATGTATGTATGTATATATATATATTATGAGAAACCGTGGCCAAATTAAAGACCCTTGCAATTAAAGTGTCTCTTTAGGGTCTTAAAATGAAATGGTAATACATATGCTTCATTTCTGCAATGTCTGCATGATCAGTGTTCTGATGAAAGGTTGTTAACACCCACCTGAAGTGTCTTGAGCTGCTGGGCCTGCAGTGTGGTGGAGGTGCCCATCAGCTGACTTGCTGAGCTCACCGCTATCACAGGCTTCCCCACTGTCGTCACCATTTTGATCTGCGTCGGCTGGGCCTTGGCGTCCCCTGTGCCCTGGGTAGTGGCGGGCTTGTTCCAAGTGTGGGGCAGAGCCAACATAATGGGCTGCCCTGTTTTACTGAGGCCGGCAACCAAGAGTTTCTGGCCCTCTGGCTTGAGCACAGCAGCACCTGGAGACTTGCCATCCGCAGCGGGGGCGCCGGCCACTTTGTTGATGATGAGCTGGTGGTTGGCAGGGACAGTAACGCTGGAGATTTTGGGGAGGCTCTGAGTCACCGCAGGACTGGAGGTTTTGGCAGAGGTGGAGGTGGTGGTGCTGGCTATGAGGCTGGAGGGGGCGAGGAGGAGCTGAGTTCCCGAGCTGGTGCTGCACCGAGCGTCTGTGGAGGTGGAGATCATCTGCATAGATGTTGTGGCTGGACACAGGCTGACGATTTCAGGCACCTCTGTTTCCATAGGGACCTGCGGCAGCTCTGGTTCAGGTTGGGGAGGAGCGGCGAGGTGCTCGGTGGGGAGCTCCTCTTCCATCGCAATGGCTTCTGTATCCATAATCTCATCAGGGAGGAGGCTGTTGAGCTCCGGTGAAACCACATCCATCGTGTATGAACTTACTGAAAACACACTGGGGGGAAAAACACATTTCTTAAATGACTACACACAAAAACATCCATAAACAAGAGATAAGACTATATTACTGATACAGTGTAAATGTATTGTAAATACACTACTGTTCAAAATTTTTTTTGAACTAGCTATTATTTTCACCACGGCTATTAGAAATCATTTTAACATGCTGATTTGCTGCTCAAGAAACATGTCGTCTTATATTATTAATGCTGAAAATAGCTGTGCTGCTTAATATTTTTGTTGAAACATTTTTTTTTCAGGATTCTTTGATAAATAGAAAGTCCAAAATAACAGCATTTATTTGAAATAGAAATATTTATAAAATTGTAAAATATCTTTGCAGAATAAAATCATATTTCTTTCAAAAACAAAAATTAAACAAACTTGAGCAGTAGTATTTTATTACTTCTAAAAAAAATATTGGCTTTTTACAAGTAATAAACTATATAAAATGTATATATTTAACACTATTTAACATTTAAACATTATTTAACTATATCTTTTTAATTTTATTAACGTGTGTTTGTGTATACTTTTTACAAATAATAGACTATATAAAATTATATATAACTAATATATTTAATATGATGTAACATTAAATAAATATATTTAACTATATATTTTATTTGTAATATTAACACACAAAATGTTGCCTTTCTACAAACAATAAACTATATAAAATTAATGTATTTAATATAATTTAACATTAAACAATACTTAACTATATATCTTGTTTTTAACATTATTCACGTGTGTGTGTAATATATATATCTATATAAATAATGTTGCCTTTTACAAGTAATAAACTATATCAAATTAATATTGTTTATATTATTTGACATTAAACAAACGTAATATTATTTAACTACACATCTTATATTTAATATTATTAACACACACATAAAATGTTGCCTTTTTACAAATAATAAATTATATAAAATTAATATGTAATTTAGCATTAAACAAATGTAATATTATTTAACTATATGCAGTATAGATTTTTTTTATATTATTAACACACACACATTATGTTATAACAACATAGCATTATATTAATATTTTAGAGTTCTTCCAAATGTTTCCCATACAATATTTCCATTTTCCCTTTAGATTTGCAATAATTCTATTTTCTGGGTAAAGAAAACAAGTTAAATATACTCTGAAATTACAGGGCTTGTAGGAACCATGTTTCCCTTTTCAACATGTCTAAACAGCCTTTATAAACACTGAAATGTACTGTATTGAGAACAACTGTAACTAATTTTGTTAATACATATATTTTGTTTATATAGCAGTTTGGAGTGAAACTCCTGAATAATAGTTACATATTCCGCTACAATCAACTGGCGGGCCATTCAAATTTCCATATTTACTAAACACTTTACAAACTGTGAGCGACGCGACCATTCATCCCATTCACTTTCAATGTAGAAGGCTGTTTATGCTAACTAGCACAGGAGCTAACCAGCAGTTAACACACAGTTATACATTAAAAACAGCTGTCACAGCTAACATGAACTAGCCAGGCTGTGCTTCAGAAAACACACAATCTGCAAATACTGGCACACTAAAAAAAATACACTTTTATGCATGTGTTTAGACGCTCAAACGAAACATTTAACACTTTTACAGCCGTTTTAAAAACAACAGCAGGCCTCTCTGGATATGCCTGACAATAACAATCCGTGTTTAATCCTTTACCTCAACAGTTAATTCAGTGAAACCAAACAAGAGCGTCTGTCAGTTTCACATCAGACGGAGTTTGTTGATATTCCGCGCGCCCGCTTTCCTGTCTATTCTGTTGCCATGGAAACATCTCTATTTACAATGCATCCATATGAGTTACTGTAGACAGGGATGTTTTCTGCTGAATTGAGTCCTGTTAAAGAGAGTCTATTATTTCAGGCCGGGGTTGGATTTCGAAAGATCCGCCATTTTCATCTCATCATCAGTTCAGACACGAGAAACAGCGGCAGAAAAACAGCAGGATTTGTTGTTTTGTCACAAAGGAGGAGCAGAATAGAGACAAACGACGTTCACAATTATCATTTTAAGACTTAAAACTATTAATCAGTCGTTATTCGTATCAAACCCGCATAACTTTTCCTTCACTGAAACTAAAAGTGTTTACCAGCCTCAGTTTCCATTCACTATCACCGCATGTTTTTCCGTGCAGATTAATGAATGACTGATTTTTGTCAGCTTGATAACATCTTTCTGGTCTTAAAAAGAAGAAAAATAAGCCATACAGGGTTTAAACAACAAAAATAAAAATAACAACAGAGTTTTCGCTGCAATCTTCTCTTCACCTTTGTGCACTGGTATTATTTTAACTCAAATGAATCGGTTCAATCACATCTACATCAAAGACAAAATAATAATAACATTGCATATTAAAGAGTTCGTCCCTTAAACGACAGCCACGTAAATGTTTTATTGCCAAATATCAACGATATTTATATAAAAAGCGACTAAAATTAAAATGAATGCGTCTACAATACTTAATATTTATAATTATTGCATTATATGAATCTGTGCAAACATAAAGCATGAAGTAAACATCACGAGCGCAAAAAGTCAAACTTACACACCGTTTATAACCAAAATGCTATCTGTTTAATTACAAAGAAAACAACATGAGAGGACCACGTCACTCTGCCACAATATTATCTCTCTTATTTTATACACACACATATATATATAAACTAATTTTATCACACAAGTTAAAATCTCACAAGTCTTAAATTTAACTAATACTGCTGTGAGCCAATGATTTTGCAGAATTAAACTCTGAGAGGAGTGTGACAGGGCCAGCAGCTCGCTGTCACTGCAGGTTTAGCCTCGGGTGCTAACTAGTTAGCCACTAATAACTAACACCGTGAAGCTTTCCCGTGTTTGCTTTATGATGCAGAAGTTACCCAGACATTATCATTCGTGATCACAGCTGGGCGTGTGACGCACTCTGGAGCGAGCTGACACACACACACACACACACACACACACTGCTAGCAGCTCGGCTAGCTAGCTGAGATCATATTGCCCCTCGCTGAACACACACCCGCGCTCAAAGCACTTCTTACGCTCGCTCGAGACGAGTGTCCAGACGCTCTTCTGAAGTCCTCGAGGTTTCCCACTCGATCACGCTCTCTTAAGCCCGACTCGGTGCTGCATCGCGTCTATCATCGGCTCTCAGACGAAGACGATTGTTTAAAATACCGCGCCGAGCGCCATTTCACCTCTAACATCCCATAATCAAGCCACGCCTTCGCAGGAAACAACAAATGACGTCACGCCGCAACTTCCGTGCACCCGTGCGCTGAAAGATTATTTATATAGAGTGTGATAAAAAGTATAATTTTGTTTGCTTTGTCATCATGTCACGCTAATTCCTATGTTTATTTTAATTCTGAATCAAAATACATATTTACTGGCCAGGAAAATTACTCAAAAAACAATCAGTTACTAAATGACATCACTTACAGTGTAGCTTATACACAAAGTATTAAATATACAGTAAACTATAAACCTGTGTAAGGACGAAGAGTGCAATAGAAATACTGAAGTAGCCATCTGGATCACATATGCATGTCAAAAGATGAGAAAGTGAGTCACTTTACCTATATTTCACCTTATATTAAAATATATTCAATTTAAATATTATTATATTATATTAATTATATTTGTGAATATATAATATAGTAGCACAAGTTGCAGTAAAATGTAGCCTATGTATTTATAGGATCTTTATAAACACACTTCATCTATAGCTCTAATATTATATTATATTATATTATATTATATTTACATTTAGCTGTTTAGCAGACGCTTGTCATAATAACGCAGTACACATAGCAAGGTTTTTTTTTGTAAAGAAAACAAGTAGATAGAATATAGAAAAAAGAAACAGTGTTTTTTTTATTTTATTATCATATTATATTATATTATATTATATTATATTATATTATTTTATATTATATTATATTTATAGCACATGTTATTGCCATAAAAAATTCAGGCTGTTTACTTAAAGGATCTTTCATAAATACGCTTCATATACTGTAGCTCTAATATTCTATTCTATTCTATTCTGTTCTGTTCTGTTCTGTTCTGTTCTAGTAGCCCATGTTGTTGCGAGAAAAATGCAGGCTGTTTATTTATAGGAGCTTTTATAAATACACTCCATTTAGCTCTGAAGCCACAGGAAACATTGGGTCGATGCACAGATGCACAGGTGTCTGCTACACTTTCCTTTCTCTGCAGACACTCTGCACTTTGCCACTGGTCTTTATGTTTGTTACTATTTATAGATGTGAAATTGGCTAGACTATATAGTTTATAACACATCATTTAGTAACTGTCTCAGACAGAACATTACAGAATAGTATAGTAGAAATTGGAAATATTCTCTAAAGAGAAGTCCTTTCGAATTTTTTTTTTCTTTCAATAATACAGTTTTTGATTTTATATTGTCCTCGGAATTAATTAAATTGGAAATAGGTAATAATTATATTAATATAGAAATACTGATAAATTCCTGGGATGGCTGTGTGGGAGGGTATAAAGGTTGGAAACCATACAATTGAATAAAGGACGCAAACGCTTAAAATTATTTTGTTATGTGAAATGTAATGAATTTTAAATTTGTTTTACAAATTCCTATAAGAAATTCGTTTGTATTCACGTAACAAAGCAATAGCATGAGTGAAACAGTGGCAGTCCCTCTGGCGGCCCGCGGGTGGAGTGCAGCGGCGCCCTCTAGCGGCTCGCGGGTGGAGTGCAGCGGCGCCCTCTGGCGGCCCGCGGGTGGAGTGCAGCTGCGCCCTCTAGCGGCCCGCGGGTGGAGTGCAGCGGCGCCCTCTAGCGGCCCGCGGGTGGAGTGCAGCGGCGCCCTCTGGCGGCTCGTGTTGTTGTTGTTTGAGCGCGGAGGAAGATGGCGTCTGGCGTGAGACAGGAGCTCGCGCAGCTGATGAACTCCAGCGGGTCTCACAAAGATCTAGCGGGGAAGTATGTCATTTCAAATCATTTACTGAAGTTGTTTCTTACTGTGTGTCTGTTGCGTGAATTAACTGTTGTGTAGGTTTTCCTGTCTGAAAGATGTGAAGCTGCAGATGAGTGCAGGCTAACATTAGCTAGCTGAGGAGATGCAGTGCTGATGATCTACCTGTCAGCATGCCTAGATTATTTTTATAACTATCGAAGTACAAAATCTTTATTATTAATGGTTAGTAGCTATTAAAATAATTAATAACTAGTCCAATGATAGGGTATTTAATGGTAAATTTAGCAAGGGCTGGAGTAATGACAATAAGTTAGCATAAATAGCACTTATTTACTGAATTAAAGGCGCCGTGAAATCAAAAATTTAGACTTTTAGTAAATTTCTGTTTGCTTTGAGGTCATTTATATGCTAGTGTGCACCTAAAGGTGGACAAAATTGTCTTACATACACAATATTTTACAGTCTTTGTTTTTTGGTTAAAAGTGACCAAAAGTATTGATGACTCATCTTGCATTTAGGGGCGTATTTAAAGTTTTGTCCAATCAAATGTTCTAGAATTAACATGCCCCGCCCCCAACACCACTTGCTTCTGACTAAAATAGCAAGTAACATATTGTCGAACTTTATTTTGTTAGCCAGATTTATGTATTAAAAATGTTTGTGGTTTTTGCAAACAATTCTAATAATTTTAAATCTAATGAATGTGTTTTTATGCACTTATCTGACAGATATCGTCAAATATTAGAAAAGGCTCTACAGTTTATTGATGCAGAGCAACTTGAGGCACTGAAAGCATTTGTTGAAGCGAGTAAGTACACTAATATTCAGGTACGCTAGTCTGACGATTTAAATAGAACAGATTCAGCTTGATATAAGAACATACACATTCCTTTCTTTACATTGTCTAAATTGACAAGCTTTGCTATTTCTCACACGTGTGCAGTGGTCAATGAGAACGTCAGCCTGGTCATATCCAGACAGCTGCTGACAGACTTTTGCACGCACCTTCTGAACCTACCAGACGGCACTGCGAAAGCCGTGTGCCACTTCACCCTGGAGAAGATCCAGCCCAGAGTCATCTCATTTGAAGAACAGGTATGTGTCATGAAGAATGATCTCAGCTCAATGCTGGAATCATATGGATCACGTGTGAGCAAATCTTATATACTTCCAGGTGGCTTCGATCAGACAGCATCTAGCCACAATCTATGAGAAAGAGGAGGACTGGAGAAACGCTGCACAGGTTCTTGTGGGAATCCCGCTGGAGACGGGTCAGAAGTAAGATCACTTTTCTCTTGGAACAAACTGAAGCATGGATGTCACTTAAAACCACTGATGTTGTTCTTTTTGTCTGATTCTACAGACAGTACAATGTGGACTATAAATTAGATACTTATCTGAAAATCGCCCGTCTGTATTTGGAGGATGATGACCCAGTTCAGGCCGAGGCCTACATCAACCGAGCATCTTTACTTCAGAATGAATCCACCAATGAACAGCTGCAGATTCACTACAAGGTGCACTTTATAATATGCTTTATATGAAATGCACAGTATCCAGTAGGGCTGGGTGGTATTTCAAATAAGTATGTGATGATTTTGGTGGAGTTTTAAAGAATTTTCAGAAATTAATTGAACAATTCGTTTATTTGTCCAAAAAGCATACTAATAAACTTTTATTACCTGTCTTGTAAGCTATTTATTAATAAATATTTATTAATAAACAGCTTACAACTGTTCTCATATTGTTTAAATAATTATTTCAACCTTCCTAAGTTGATATACTTAAAATATACACACACATAATTTAATTTTATGTACAATTTTATATATTTAAATAAATATTTTGTAGATGTTTTATATATATATATATATATATATATATATATATATATATATATATATATATATTAGTGGTGGCACGGTACACAGATGTCACGGTTCGATATGATTTTGGTACTACAGGAAAAAAAAAATCTACTATGCTCAGTTTCTTTTCATTTATATTGAACAGACTGTAGTAAAAATTAAATTTTTTTCCACCTAGATGTGAAAATACTAAATATTATTACATTATATTATATATATAAAATCTGCAGTACATGTATACATACAAGGAATAAATTCTTCAAGTATATTTAATTTAGTTTACAGATAAACAAGGGGAAAAAACAGTGTGACACATAACGTAGCCTATATACGCTGAGTTTCAGTTAATTTTTGTGCTGGTATAAGGAAACAGTTGAAGTGATCGCGCCGGAGCGTGCACACACACACACACACACACACACACACAAAACACATCAGTTCTAGCATTGCTAACCTCACAGCACAGTTGGTACTTTATCAAATTAAATACAGTGAACCAAACACCAGCGCGCCTGCCTCTGTGTCATCTCTGGAACGCAACTGATGTACAAAGCCTATAATTTACATAATAAATAATAGTTTAGCATTCAAATACGTTACATCGCAAATATGGAAATATTATGGAATATCTGGATTTGTGACGAATGAGAGAGGTAGGATACACGAGCACAAAGCTCCATTTTGCAAACAGTTGAGTGCACAAGCCTTTAAAGTACACTCTTTTGTCAGTCTATGTGAGAGACGCATTCAGGATCAGCACATAGTCACTAGGGTTTTTTGTTTGCAAGTGCATGGCATTCGCTGTTCTTCTGCTGGCGGTTATCAAACAGCGTTGCATTACTGTGGGCGCCCCCTTCTGGATTGAGGGTGAATTGCCTGTATTTGTTGTAAGGCCTCATGCACCGAACCGAGATGCCCGTACCGTGACGGTTCGGTACGAATACATGTATCGTTCCACCCCTAATATATATATATATACTTTAAATAAATTAATATGTATATTATAACAGTTGAAATGTATGTATGAATGTATTAATAATATAAATAATTAAATTATTACTTTTTATATATACAATTTTTCTCTCTTCCTCTCTCTCTTTAGCATAAATAAAAAATACATTCAGGGTTAGGTTGAAATGATGGTTCCAAAAAAAAGAAAAAAGAAAATTGAGACTGAAATTTTTTTGTGGCCCAAACATCCCAATATAAAGACATTGTATCCAAATACTAAGTTTTGTTAGATTACTTAGTGGACAGTGTGTGATTTTGTAATATCTGGCTGCTTTATGATCATTGTGAGACTGTAAAATGTAATATCATGTTTTGCAGGTATGTTACGCCAGAGTTCTGGACTATCGGAGGAAGTTCATTGAAGCAGCTCAGCGCTATAATGAGCTTTCTTACAAATCCATCGTCCATGAGACGGAGCGTCTGGAGGCCTTGAAACATGCGCTTCACTGCACTATACTGGCCTCTGCAGGTACTCTTCATCTGTTACATCACTAATGTTAAACTGCTGGAACTGTGGTCAACCAGTTTCAGCCTCACATTATATAATCAGTTCTTAATATGTCTAAAAGGTCAGCAGCGCTCGCGAATGTTAGCTACGCTCTTCAAGGATGAACGCTGTCAGCAACTCGCCGCCTACGGCATCCTGGAAAAAATGTACCTGGATCGAATCATTCGGGGAAACCAGCTGCAAGAGTTTGCTGCCATGCTGATGCCACATCAGAAAGCCACCACAGCCGACGGTATTTCATATTATGGTTTAGTACTGTAATTTATTTGTGATCTTTGCTAGGAAATACAATGACTAATACTTGTCTAATGTTTTCAGGTTCAAGCATCTTAGACAGAGCAGTCATTGAACACAACCTGCTTTCTGCTAGCAAACTCTACAATAACATCACATTTGAAGAATTAGGAGCACTTCTGGAGATTCCACCTGCAAAGGTACAGCTGTGCTGACTGACTTTGTGTGGAAACTTCTGTTAGAAATTAATGTTTTTGAAAGTAATCTCTTCTGCTCACCAAGGCTGCATTTATTTGATCAAAAAGTCCAGTAATATTGTGAAATATTATTACAGTTTAAAATAACTGTTGTCTATTGTAATAAATTTTAAAATGTAATTTATTCCTGTGATTTAAAACTGAATTTTCAGCATCATTACTCCAGTCTTCAGTGTCACATGATCCTATTCTATATACAAATATCTTTGTTTTCCCACAGGCAGAAAAGATAGCGTCACAAATGATTACTGAGGGCCGCATGAATGGATTCATTGACCAGATAGATGGCATTGTCCATTTTGAAAGTAAGTTTGGTTTTTGACTGAATATGTTGGATAAAAACTGTATAACCATGACTAAAATTATATTAATGAAATCTCTTATTTCCATCAGCGCGAGAGCCGTTGCCCACCTGGGACAAGCAGATTCAGTCATTGTGCTTCCAGGTGAACAACCTACTGGAGAAGATCAGTCAGGCAGCTCCGGAGTGGACGGCACAAGCCATCGAGGCCCAGATGACCCAATAAAACCCCTTCATACTCTTATGAACACTTTGCTTTCTCTCTTCTCATTGGTCAAAACAGAAAAGACTCCCACTGAACTTAATTCAACCCAGCACATATATATTAATGCTCTGTTAAACTTGACTTTTTGGCTTGTAAGTTTAATATTTTCATAGTTATGGTCTGTGAGTATCCGATGTCGAATAAATGCTGTGAATGTCTCAAAAATGTTGTCTCTGTTTTGCTTCACATCTTTATGGCTAGAAACAATTATTAATCATAATGCCTTCATTTTCATGTTTGATTTCAGTGACAAAAGATACAGATTCATTTTGGTGTTGATAGTGTTGCTGTAGAATTGTATAATTCTGAGTCGAGGACATGACCAGCTCAGAGTAGAACATCACGGGTTGTCATCTTGTAATTACGACATGGACCGAAGGCAGGTTGGGTCAGTTCATGCTGCTGTTGCCAAATTCTTACCCAACGTTCGAGATTCATCAGACAGAACTGTTTTCCAGTCTTCAACTGTCCAGGTTCGGTGAGCTTCAGCTTTGTTCTTGTATGACCGGAGTGAGTGGAACCTGACGCTGTTTCCTGCTGTAGTTCATTCAAGGTTGACTGAGATGCTGTTCTATTCACCACAAATTTTGTTTTTGGTTCCACTGTGAGTAAAACTATGTATTGCTGAACATGAAAATTCTAGGAGATGAACAGTTACAGAAGTACTCCAATGAACCTGACACCAATCATATCATGGTCCAAAAATGGTTCTTCTATGGAATCGCTTGAAGAACCTTTTGAAGCACCTTTATTTTTAAGAGTATAACAGTGGACGGTTACTGAGAAGCCTTAAAAGACCCGCCTCTTAAAAACAGCCTGTTTCTGAGAGAGGTTCAGAATGAGTGATGAAAATAATAATTTTTCTACATATCTGTTTTTTTGTGCAAAAAACTTTATTAACATTATAAGTAAACCTTAAGGAACATATTAAAATAATAATAAAAAAAATCCAGGTCCTGACCCGTTAAACACGAAGATCTGAAAAATATGAAGTAGTCAGTGAAGGCTGATCCACTCATTCTCAAACTAACATCGGGTTATCACTTTCTATTTATTCTTTTTATATATAATTGTGAGAGTAAATATATATTTAGAGATTTGGCATGTGAACCTGACACCAACAGATAATGCCAAAGTTTCATGTCCACAAATAGAGATCGGATAGTACTGTTTATTGAGTTTATTAAAACACAGCAAACAGATGTGCTAATAAACAATGTATCACTACTGTTTCACTACTGTTGATGCACTGAGCAGCCTGAAGTCGGGGTTGTTGCAGTTCTTCCAAATTTCCCAGTTGCAAATCTGACTTTCCTATCAGATGTCAAATGTGGCAGATGTATGTGTGCTATCTGGGTAAGTACTAATAAATAGCCAATATGCTAGTAATATTCATGCTAATAAGCAACTAGTTGATAGTGAGAATTTGTCCCTATACTAAAGTGTTACCACTAGTTCTTATTTATTAGATACTGTACTTATTCAGTGGATAGGCTACTCACACCTATTAAATAGATAGATACTACTGTTTATTTATTACATACAAGTATTAACTCATTAGATACTAGTTCTTATTTATTAGATATTTTACTTATTCATTGGATACTCATACTTATTCCAAATGTTACTAGTAAGTTTTTTATTTTCATTTTACTTACTTGGTCATTCTGACTAGTCATAACATAACATAAGTAAAAAAGCAGTTGCGACTTGTAAAATACGATACTAGATAAATAATTTCAGCACTTTTACTTTCCCCATTAAGTTCTATGCAAAGAATGCAGGGAACTACTTTTGCACCAAACAGTATAACCCCCAAAAGAGAGACCAATACGTCCAATGAAGACCAGGAGTCAAATTTGAGTTCACTTAGTTCACAGATGTTGGATCACGCCATGCCAGAAATTATATATCCAGCTCTAGATGCCATATCCTGTCAGAAAATATTTGTGTTTTTTCAACTAGTCAGAAATGTTGTCTAATACCCAAAACCCATTAACAGCAAATCTTGTCTGGTACCCAAAACTGTTTTAACAATCTTCTATCATTCAAGAAGTTGACTGACTGAGTAAAGCCAGAGAAGAGCGGAAGCAGGAGACAAAGCAATGATGGTAAAAAAGGAGCAGAGTTTATTAAATAATCTTGCACCTGTTTCAATGCTAGGACTCCGTCTAACCAACACAAATCCAACAAGTGTTATTATACAACAAGCAATAGCAATGGAAAATTACTGCTTTACAAAAACATCCCATGACGTTAAAAACCTTGAAGTGGAGACTAATCAGTGAATGAATCAATTAAATAAGGTTATAAATGATTATTATAAATAAATAATGATTAAATGGAATAATAAAATGATGAATGAATGATTGAATGAAAAAGTAAAATACAACACAAATGCATGGTTGCATGGTCATTTCCAAAGCCCATAGAAAATGAGTAGAAGGAACCAGCCTCAAGCTAACTTAGAAACACAGTGTTTGTAAAACATGTGGTGCGTTATTGACTTTTAAGTCGTAAGAAATAAGAAGGAAACATCAGACTCTACACAAATCATGATTCATTTGATTGCATAGTTGAATTAATTAATTACAAACAAAATGTATATTTACACTCTGGAATTCAGGCTTAATGCACTGTTACTGCATTCTTGGCATGGGTCAGACTTTTAGTCAACTCTCAGATACCAAATACAGACGCTGCTTAATATTAATACCAGAATAGATGCAATAGATTTAAGAAAACTATGATTCCCTGTTATAACTGAATCTAGTAGATTGCAGATTTTAAAGAATTACAATAAAAAGAAAGAATTCAAATCATTCAATCAAACATTTTTGTTGTGTAGATCACAAATAATATATAAAGTAAATTGTACAATATGTATTTTCCCATACTTAATCAATATATTTTCTTTAGACCTAAGCCAAAATGTTATTTCAATATGACATTTTTGTGGCTTTTTAGAACTTAATTTCACCATAAACAAATAAAATATAACATGAAATATAACATATAGCCTAACATGAAAGTGGACTTTTAACTTGTGAGGAATTTTGTTAATCTGTGTTTAATTTAGCTTACATACAATAAATAAAGACAACTTAAATCAACATTTTTAAAATATGCATATTTTCTGAAATGCACTAAAAAACACCAGAAAATGTTATATAACCCATAATAATTTTTGCAATCGGTAAAGCTAGCCAGTATGTGTTTTGAACATCAACACTCTGGTGTCAAGTGAAACTCTTCAAACAAATTTATTTATTTATTCATTTATTTTCTATTGGAAGTGTTATTTGCTTTTAGTCAAACTGAACAAAACTGTGATTAGACCAATAATACACTTTAAATAAATGACACAGCCTTTTCACTTTTTTCCATGTAGTAGAGGTAGATTGTCAGCTGTTTCCCCAAAATGCTCTGATGATATAATACATGAATCTGAAGATTGATCTAGCTTCTCTGGGTTTGCTTGATCAGATGCAGCCTGTGATGTTGATTGCAAGGTTCTTGGTGGAACCCAATCCAGCTGTTGCGGTATTTCTTGAATGTCTAGCTGAGAACTATTAAGTTGTAAAAAAGATTTGACATTGTGTATTTGTTCCTGTACTCTTGTCTTTGCATTGACTTCATCCAGTTTTTTCAATTCCTCTGTTAAATGGAGGTCAGCCTTCTCCAGAAAATATTTGTTATACTGATATGCAAGAGGTCGCTTGCAGTGAGATTGTCTTACAGATGTGATTGCCCAAAGGACACTTACTCCAAATAAAACCAAAATGGCGATCTCCTTAAAAAGAAAATATATGGATTAATGGCTAAGATAACAGGCAAAAATTAGTTCAGTGACTACAACAATACTGCCTGTGATTCAAAATTTTATATTTATTGAACTTAAAAATAAAAAGTGGGCCAGCAATATTTAAACACCTTACAAGAAAATATTATTATTTGCATTGTATTATCTGTTAACTATAGTAACAAACAAAGCAGGAACTGTCACAATGAAACTTTTTCTGGAACCTTTTGACATTTTCCCCCTCAAACACTGAAACTACTGTTTATACAACACGCATGTTTCTGTGACTGTCCAAAGCATGTGAATATGAGGGACACGCTTGGCTGTCAGTCGTTAACATCAGGCTGTAACATTCTAATACTGAATTGTTTTACACAGTACACATTTGGCACCATAGTGTGGTGCTCCAGAGCATGGTTTCATATTCCTGGGTAAAACGTGGTGTCAAGCCAGCTTCTACATCAAGTGTGAATTGCCTTTACCTGGGGTTAATAGTATGGGTTTAGAATGACGATAACACAGACCCAGTTGTTCAAAATTAATCTGATCGGATTTCGGCTGTTGCATTGGATACATTTTGAAAATGGAATGTTCAAAAGAGAGAGAAAAAAAAGGATACTGATGTCGAATAAGCAACAGAAAAACAAAAAACAAAAAAAACAAAAAAACAACAACACTACATTTCATAAAAACATGTCCTTGCTAGTATTACCTGAAGAAATCATCCCCCACTCCAAGAAGCAATAACTGTGTCCAATTTGTGAAAGAGTGGATTCTTTTCAATTAACCTGTTAAATAGGTTAGGAAATCACACTGAATGATTCATTAGTGAATTGGAATTATTCGAAGTCAACAACTCAAAATTAGCCAAGTACAGGAGATTATTGAAGATTCATTTAATTTTCATTTCATTCATTTCGTTTTTTTTTTTCTGACATACAAAAAAGTAAAGACTCGTAACTCCAAAACTATAGCAAAGAGAGTCAAAAGGTTGGTATCATTTGAAAGGAAACTTTTTACATTAAATAAATAAATAAATAAATAAATAAAAAATTTAATTTGGACATTCTCATGGTGAGAAGCTGTTAATAAACAGCAAAAAAAAAAAAAAAAAAAAAAAAAAAAAGTGTGTACAAGGGAAAATTTACATATCTTTCTAATTTGACATGCAATATCTCATGAAGGAAATAAGGTAGGGGGATCATTCTTTTTGGTGATGTTCCTCTGTATGTGAGCTGTATCTGGATCTGAATTTTGTGGTGATCACATAAAGAAATCAAAAGTTACAGCATTTGGAACAAAGATAGGCATTTAAAAAAAAAAAAAGTTTTCTGAGTGACATGCACCAAATTAATGACTCATAACTCCAAATCTCTAGCAAGGAGAGCCAAAAGGTTGGTATTGTTTGAAAGAAAACTTTGTACATTTAAAAAAATAAAATAAATAAAAAAATAAAAAAATAAATAAATAAATTTGGACATTCTCATGCTGAAAAACTGCTGATAAAAGACAAAAAATAAAAGTTTGCTCAAGGGAAATTTTACATATCTTTCTTATTTGACATGCAATAACACAGGAAAGAAATAAGGTGGGAGGACAATTCTTTTTTGGTGATGTTTCTATATGTGAGCTGTATCTGGATCTGAATTTTGTGGTGATCGCATAAAGAAATCAAAAGTTACAGCTTTTGGAACCAAGGTAGCCTTTTTTGTTTAGCCTTTGTCGCCCCCTAATGGGCATTTTTAAAATCGTTCTTTCACTGATGATCAATGCATGGGATTATGTTGATCTTGGACTCATTTCAATCAGGAGCATCCACTGTAAATGCCATTTTCTATAATCCATGCATGTTTTATGAAGTTATAAGCGAAAATGCCACGTGATAGCTACATTTTAGTTTTAGTTAGCATCTGTGCGCCTGTGGGGTTTTATGTGTCGTAACTGCGTGAGCAATATCTCGTGATTGATTTATTGGATTATGTTGATGTTGGACTCATTTTAATCGTGATAATCTGCTGTAAATAATGATGTCCACAATTTTCCACAATTGGAGAATGTTTCATGAAGTTACGATCCAAAACGTGACATAAATGCTACATCGTTACATTATTTACATTATTTTTTTCGTTGTAATCTCAGTCCCTCCAGGATTTCACGGCACTTTTTTCTGATTTTTGCGGCCTAAAATGACTGATTTTGCTGCGGTTTTTCTCAAAATTTGCGGTGATATTTGCGGCATTTCTTATTGTTTTGCAGTGAAAATATACCACAGACAACATTCTTCTAACATTATGACTTTTCTGACTTTGAGAACGATAGGGCTCCAGACTAATATCTGAGGACACTAGCACAAGTGGCATTAAGTTCTACAGAAGGTGGCACCAGCACCTGACAGTAAAGCACTCACCCTAATCGCACATGTACATCTCGGAGATGTCTATTTGATGTCTGCATTTACATATGCAAGATGTATTTTTTAGGGTATTTGCTCATCTGCAATACGTCTCCAAGACGTGTCCTGTCAGATGTCAAATAGAGATTTATTAGAATGCATGTAAAACTGCTTCTGAGATGTTTATCAGATTACAAGCCAGATGTTTCCCAGATCTTTAGCAGACGTCTTACAGATGTACTTGTGCTGTCTGGGTAGTTGAGATGCAGATAAAATTAACTTTTATTACTGTCATTCATAATGTCTAAATATAATTTAATAAATACAAAAAAATATATATTAGGGAGTGGAAATGGCTAATAAGCCTATACGTCTCTGCAGCCATATAGTGGTAATTTAATTTTTTATTTTCTTTTGGGGTTTTTTTTATTTTTAAATAAGTGTTTGCTTTCCTACATTATGAAACTTAGTTTTATAAATGGAGGCAACATGAAGGATGAACAAATAATGTCATCACATTAAAAATAACTTTCAAATTTGGTTACTTAAAGCTTTGAAGTGCTGGAAAAAGTTGTGTGAAGCATTTAAAAACAATTGTAGACATTAGACCATTTCTGCCACAAGTTGTTCCTGTAGTTATGTTAAATCCATGGTGAATGGTGGAGATTTGTGTTTACTGAAAGATGCTTTTCCTGGTTTCCACATCAGTGGCGTTTGTTCTGATATCCGTAGCTTTAATAGAATTCTGCGCTGAATTTTAATGCTTCTCACAAGATTTGACAGAGATGTTACTGATTCTGCAGTGAATTCGACTACTTTCTTCACTGTATCTCCGGAGCAGCGCTGTGTATAACGGTGTCGCGTGATCCCCGAGCAGATAAACGGCCTGCGCCGCGTAGCGCGGATTAGCTCCGCTTTAGGTTCGTTTGTCCAATGCAGCTCTAGTAAATCGGTCATGATGAGAACACAAGGCGGTTCATTCCATTTTTGTAATTAAGAAACAACCTTTCTTTGACTGTATGCGCGTTGCGATGACGTCACAGGACGCGTCTAAACCCAAAATCTGCGGAAAATTCGCGGCAATTACGAAAAGGAGTTTGCTTGATTTTACAAAAAATTCAGCGATCGCAGAATCGCGAAATCCTGGAGGGACTGTAATCTACTCGTGAGAGCTTTCAAATGACATATGACACATGACTATCTGAGCTTTTTTATGTTTTTGACATATTACAGTAAATAGTACAAAAATAATATTTCACGAATTATGATTTTTTTTCCCCTCCAGTTTATCAACAAACAACTCAGCACTACTCAGGAGTTTTTCCACATGCATTGTAAAGTTCAGACTCTAAGCTTTCAAATGACACCTATATTGCGTTGATCAAGGCTGTAGTTTTGAAAATATGATTATTACGCACAGCTAGGGGGCGTCCCGCCGGCGGTGCAGTCAGGTTTAGAGGGACTTCTCAGCACTCGTTAAGAGCTGACCAAAATGATTACATTCATTAAAAAGCTGAGAGTCTTAGCTTAAAAAGATACCTAATTAATGTTACTCCATTTAGTGGTCGCTGAGTAATATGATTATGAATATTTTTTTTGGGGTGCCGACGCTTAGTTTTTAAAGGGTTAAGCCCATTGTATGAAATGCTTGAATGTGGACATGTCCACATTTACATATGTATCATTATGTATCACGTACCATCTGAACTGGGTAGGTTTTAGGTAAAAAACTAAACTAAACATTAAAATAATGTAGATTAATGCTCATGCATTTTCTCTGCTGTCTTAAGAGTTTAAAATATTATAAAATGCTGTGGTTACTAATGTAACCTTGGTTCCTTGAGATAACGGGAATAAATGTTGGGTGAAATCACTATGGGGAAACTCTTGTTTACTCTGAATACTGAAGCCTGATTTGTTAACATTTGTGTAGCTGTATGAACAAATGACATTTCAGCCCACTAAAGCAAGCTGAGCTGACTGCCTATATAAGCTGGGCTAAATGCCATTTCATCAGAATCTTTTGACTGATACACGACAGTCATTATTTCAGCAAACCAAGGTTACATTAGTAACCATAGTGTTTCCTTAAAAAATGGGCTCTCATTTTGTGTGAACATGCTATTGGGAATGAGTCCAATAGCGTCATGTTAAGCATAGACAGAAAGCCGCTCTGCAAGCCCAGCCCCTGTGCACCCGTAGTGAGGGTCCTAAGAAAGCATGAGCTAGTAAGGAAACAATAGGCCCAGAATCAACAAAACCCAGGCCAAAGGCCGGGGTCATCTGTATAAAAAACCCTGACCATTCAGCAGTGGAGCAGTATGACTAGATGGACAAGACCTGTTCCTGAAGGGTAGGGACGTCCAGGTTGTAAAACCTAGCAAATATAGACGGCGAAGACCAGCCAGTTGTCGCACATATATCTATAATAAAGACTCTGCTGGACCAAGCCCAGGAGGAGGCCATTCCTCTGGTGGAGTGAGCCCACACTTCAATAGGACACTGTGAGCCCACTGAGGCATAAGCCAGGGCTATAGCATCAACCAGTATCCAACTGCTTCATAACTGGCAGCCCTTTAGAGCAGCCTTTGAAGTATACAAAGAGCTACTCTGATTGCCGAAAATGGCCAGAGCGCGCCACATAAACTGGTTTATGTGTTTACAAACATAAACACATAAAAAAGATCGGGCAGAGTAAATCCTGCTCGTCCTCTGAGTTAGTAAGAGCTAGAAGGGTAATAATCTGTGCTCTGAACAGAGTGGAGAGCACCTTGGGTACATAGCCATGTCTTGGTTTGAGGACAACTTTACAGTTGTTAGGCCCAAATTCAAGGCAAGAAGCGCTGACTGAAAGTGCTTACAGATTGCCCGCTTGCTCAACCGATGCTAAAGCCAACAGGAGGGTGGTCTTAAGTGACAGGGGCCGTAAGTCAGCAGACTGGAGCCGCTCAAATGGAGGACCTTGAAGGACCCTTAGGACTGTCGACAAGTACCTCAGTGAGCACAGGTTGCACTGTGCCCATAAAAGGAGAAGTCCTGTAGAGGGACCGTGACCTGAGACTGCCCTGGGGATTTATAAAGGCTACAACCATCATATTGTCCAAATGGACGAGGACGTGGTGCACCCTTAGGTCTGTCAGGAAGTTTTTAGGGCCAAAAAACCACCATCATTTCAAGATATGTAGGTGTTGCCAACAAGTAAAACCCAAGCCTGACCTCAGCAGAGAGGAGAATTACTCTCTCCGCTATAACAACAATAGATTTCATGGGTGGAAGCACATCTAATTTAAGGTACTGATGTTTGCCTACAAGGCAACAACTGGCGCTGCACCACTATACCTAAACTCGCTAGTTCAAACTTGTGCGCCCTCCAGAAGCTTGCGTTCTTCAAGTGAACGACGCCTTGGGGTGCCATCCCAAAGAGGCACAAAATCAATCTCACAGACCTTTTCCTGGACTGTTCCCAGCTAGTGGAATGACCTGCCCATCTCAATTCAAGCAGCTGAGTCTTTAGCCATTTTCAAAAAACGTCTAAAGACACATTTTTTTTTTTGCCAGCACTTGACGAATTATACCTAACACTTACCTATTCTTTCCTATCCAAGTCTGTTCCAAAAAAAAAAAACCTTAGCTATGTGTACTGTGCTAGACTAACAGAGACTTGTCAAAGCACTTGTATACTGTTGCTCTCTCGTTGGTCTGATTGTTGTGCTTCAGTCTGTTCCTGTCTGTTGTGCTGCTGAGAGGTTTGCGATTGTAGCTCCGCTTTTTTATTGAAACTTTACCTTACTTTCACTCTCTGTTGTTTAAAGTGATAATATATAACTTAATTCCCACCATATTTCTGGTATTATCTATCAAATTAATCTAACTAATTTGATCGTTCTCTTTTAAAACCGCGAGTGCAGCGCATTAGCATTCGTTAGCCGGTTAGCTTGTTACTCACGGTTCCATTCGCGTTTCTATTCGCGCCTATTATTGTTTTCTTTTTTCTCGCTCCGTTTTTCACAAGTTCATCAAACAACAGTGGTAAGTGGTAAGTTAAGTTGGTATCATTCATCTATCACGGTGAGTAATGGCTTCTCCTTCTCTTGTTGTTTGAACTTCATGTCACATGTACAATTTATCTCTCTCTGTCGGCGACGAGGGATTCACATGTGATAAATGCAGGGAAATAGTTAGTCTGACAGAGAAGATTTTGGAACTAGAGACACGCATCCAAACTTTAGTTGAGGATAGTAAGAATGTGAGGGCTGTAGATACTGCTTTGGATGCGACTAGCTCAGGGAGTCCTGTACATTGTTCGGTTCCGTTATTAGAGCCCATGCAGCAGGGCAACTGGGTGACTGTGAGGCGGCATAGTCGCGGGTCAAAACACCGCTCTTCCGTTCTGATCAAAACATCAAACAAGTTCTCCCCACTCAGTGACGCACCCACCGAGAAACCTGATGTAAGTGCTCTAGTTATTGGCGATTCTATTGTACGGAATGTGAAAATAGAGACACCAGCCACCATAATCCAATGTTTACCGGGAGCCAGAGCGCCTGACATCTTGGCAAATTTAAAAGTGCTGGCTAATGCTAAATGTAAATTCAGTAAGATTGTTATCCACGTCGGCGCTAATGATGTTTGACTTCGCCAGTCGGAGATCACTAAAAATAATGTTAAAGAGGTGTGTGAACTTGCAATTACGATGTCAGACACTGTAATATGCTCTGGTCCCCTCCCTGCTTACCGGGGTGATGAGATTCATAGCAGACTGTCATCACTCAATGGCTGGATGTCTAAGTGGTGCCCGCAGAATAACATAGACTTTATAGACAATTGGACGAGTTTTTGGGGCAGACCTGACCTGTTGAAAAGAGATGGTCTTCATCCCTCCTGGGGCGGTGCTGCTCTTCTCTCTGCTCTTCTAATTTTTTACAATACAGAGAAACAACTGATAAAATTTGGCTTACTGAATATCAGGTCCCTTTCTACAAAAGCACTTTTTGTAAAAGATTTGATCAATGATCATAACCTAGATTTGCTCTGTTTGACAGAAACATGGCTAACACCAGATGAATACATTACTTTAAATGAGTCTACCCCCCAAGATTACTGCTATAAAAATGAGCCACGTCCAAAAGGTAAAGGGGGAGGTGTTGCTACAATTTATAGCAATATTCTCAGTATTTCTCAGAGAGCAGGCTTTAAGTATAACTCGTTTGAAGTTATGGTGCTGCGTATAACATTATCTAGAGAAACACGTGTTAGTGATAAATCCCCTGTGATGTTTGTACTGGCTACTGTGTACAGGCCACCAGGGCACCACACAGACTTTATTAAAGAATTTTCTGAGTTTCTATCTGAGTTAGTACTGGCTGCAGATAAAGTCTTAATTGTTGGTGATTTTAATATCCATGTCAATAATGAAAAAGATGCATTGGGATCAGCATTCATAGACATTCTGAATGCTATTGGGGTTAGACAACATGTTTCAGGACCTACTCATTGTCGAAATCATACTCTAGATTTAATACTGTCACATGGAATTGATGTTAGTGGTGTTGAAATTCTGCAGCAAAGCGATGATATCTCAGATCATTATCTAGTCTTGTGTAAACTCCATATAGCTAAAACTATAAATTCTACTCCTACTCTACAAGTATGGGTGAACCATCACTTCTACCACAAAAAACTGCTTTGTAAATAATCTTCCTGATTGATCTCAATTCCTCAGCATATCCAACAGCGCAGAAAAACTTGATGATGTAAACAGAAACTATGGACTCTCTCTTTTCTAGCACTTTAGATACAGTTGCTCCTTTACGCTTAAGGAAGATCAAAGAAAACAGTCTGACTCCGTGGTATAATGAGCACACTCGCACCCTAAAGAGAGCAGCCCGGAAAATGGAGCGCAGCTGGAGGAAAACAAAACTAGAGGTATTTCGTATAGCTTGGCGGGAAAGTACCTTATCCTACAGAAAAGCATTAAAAACTGCTAGATCTGATTACTTTTAATCTCTTCTAGAAGAAAACAAACATAACCCCCGGTATTTATTCAGTACAGTCACTAAATTAACAAAAAATAAAGCATTAACAGGTATTGGCATTTCCCAAGAGCACAGCTGTAATGACTTTATGAACTATTTTACTTCCAAGATCAATACTATTAGAGATAAAATTTTAACCATGCAGCCGTCAGCTACAGTATCGCATCAGATAGTGCACTATAGATCCCCAGAGGAACAATTCCACTCATTCTCTATTATAGGAGAGGAAGAATTGTATAAACTTGTTAAATCATCTAAAACAACAACATGTATGTTAGACCCTATTCCATCTAAACTACTAAAAGAGCTGCTTCCAGAAGTCATAGATCCTCTTGTGGCTATTATTAATTCATCATTGTCATTAGGATATGTCCCCAAAACCTTCAAATTGGCTGTTATTAAGCCTCTCATTAAAAAAACACAACTTGACCCCAAAGATCTAGTTAATTACAGACCGATCTCAAATCTCCCTTTTCTGTCAAAGATACTAGAAAAGGTAGTATCCTCACAATTATATTCCTTCTTAGAGAAAAAAATGGTATCTGTGATGAATTCCAGTCAGGATTTAGACCGTATCATAGTACTGAGACTGCTCTCATTAGAGTTACAAATTACCTGCTTCTATCATCTGATCGTGGTTGTATCTCTTTATTAGTTCTACTGGATCTTAGCGCTGCGTTCGACACTATCGACCACAACATTGCTTTGAATAGACTAGAAAATTTTGTTGGCATTAGTGGAAGTGCCTTAGCATGGTTCTTATTCTGTTTCTCAGTCCGTGTCCGGATCAGATGGTGGATCGGCGCCGGGAGATGATGTCTGTGACCCTGATCGTCGGCGGAGGCCCAAGGTTTTTTTTTTCTCCATTCTGTCACAGAGGGAGTTTTGGTTCCTTGCCACTGTCGCCTCTGGCTTGCTCAGTTGAGGACACTTAATTTCTAGCGATTATCGTCAATTTGATTTCATAGATACTATTTAAACTAAACTGAGCTGGACAATGACATCTCTGAATTCAATAATGAAATGACTTTAACTGAAAATTGAGTGTTTAATCTTATTGTTATACATTACTGACACTCTATCCTCCAATTTGATACTATTAAGTGCTTTGACACAATCTGTATTGTTAAAAGCGTTATATAAATAAAGGTGACTTGACTTGACTTGACTTGACTTGATTGCTTCTATTGTTCTCCTCGTTTGTAAGTAGCTTTGGATAAAAATGCTAAATGATTAAATGTAAATGTATATCTAATGTGGCAAACCCAGCATTGGCAATAACACAATGCTCCAACACCAGATCTGGACAGTGGTTGGGAGGCAAAGCTATACAGTCCGATCTTGCTGGAGCAGGACGCAACCTTCTCTTCTTTGCTCCTTATGCATCAAGAGTGCTTCGGCTGTGTCAGGGTCCAACTTTATCTTAGATGGGGACCCTGGTGTTCATGAAAGGAGGTAGTGCTCGTTGCTACAGAAGTGTTGTCTGAAATGAGGCTCAACTTTAGGTTGAGGCTGAGCAGTCTTTGATGTTGGTTGCTGAGTCAATGAGGCCCTCTGGTGATTTGAAGCAGCAGCCAAGCTAGACTGATATGATAGGAAGCGGCATATGGCTTGCAATGACTTCCAGGTCATTGTAAGTGCTCGGCGAAGCCAGCCACCAGAGGGCCAAACAGACCTGTGGAGAATACTGGGGAGTTGATGAAGGCTTGTCAACATCCTTCATCTCTGTTAACGTTAGCCAGAAGTGGTGCTCAAGAGCTGCCATGTAGGCCATTGTTCGACTGACTGCTTGGATAGAGCATAGAGCAGACAGGTTGCACCATGCAGCTCCATAAAAGCAGAATGATCTGGGGAGACTCATTCACGGTGTGGAGGAGTTTGGCCAGGAAACCTGGAGGGCCACCATCGTATGGCTCTGGCTGGTATTGTTGGCTCTGGCCGCTGTGGCCAATGTAACTCTGCAGGGCTTTGAAGGGTGCACAGCCTTGGTGGTCCATCCCGGGGCCCTACAAATGCAAAGATGCATGGCAACGACAGTATAGATTCCCTCTACTTTGTTTACCTCCCTCCCCAACTCTGTTGGGTCTTGAAGTAGGGATATTGCTCCCCTTTGGTTGGGTTTAAGCATTTACATCAGGCTCTGAGACTGGACAGAGGATGTAAGAGATGCGGAATGCAATAATCATCTAATAGGTTTAGTACATTCCAGGATGTTAAATTGCTGCTGAGGTAATGGATAAGAAGGTTGATTGCTGTGAGATAATTCATGGTCTCTCTTTATGAGGTTTGAGACTAGTTGACCACTATCCTTGTCACACCTCATCACTTGCTCCCTCTAGTCAAGGATTGAGCAAGGTAAATTGTTAGGTAGGGAAGTATATGTTCCCTCTACTTTGTTTACCTCCCTCCCCAACTACTTTTGGGTCTTGAAGTAGGGATATCTCTCTCCTTTGGAAAGGTGCTGTAATTTGGCTTTGATTTGATAATCCTAATAAGTAGAGGAAGTTCGCCTGTGAAGGCATCACTCCTTGCTATCTGTTGTACACTATGGTCTAGTGCTAAAAGAAAAAGATGAAGCACTAGCTATAAAGGGTCTTAGTTAGAGTGCCTTTACTCAAGGCAGGGTTGATTTGCTCTCCCCAGTTACATTGGGATCTTTAAGTAGGGCCTAAGCTCCTAAGTTGGGCCTTTAAGTAGCCCTGTTGAAAAAAACAGCATGTGCTGGTTAGGTATATTTTGAAGCATGGCAGCTGGTTTGAGCTGGCTTAAGCTGGTCCTGAGCTGGTTATGAGCTGGTTTAAGATGGTCATGTGCTGGTTTAAGATGGTAATGTGCTGGTCCTAAACTGGTCCTAAGCAACTAGCTCCAGCTCATGACCATCTAAGGACCATCTTAAACCAGCTCAAACCAGCTAACATGCTTGAAAATGAAAGTATTCAGTGGCTTGCAGTCGTTTTAAAAGTTGCAGAGCAATTTTATTGGCAATGTCACCTATGCTCTGCTCACTGTATTGTCTGTCAATGTCAGACAATCTACTTTTTGTGCCACTTCTTCTCCAAATAATTCCCTGACAATGTCTTTAGTATCCAGTAGAAATAATGCTTTGCCAACTGTGTGTGGCTTCATAGCAAGAACGATGTGCAGGGATTCTAAATATGATGCCTTTAAACTCCTCTCAAGGATTGATGCTTGTTTCCAAAAAGGACTAGTCTGCCAGGCCAAACACAACTCCTGATGTTTGAAATACTCATTGGAGTTTCCTGCCTCATTGGGTTGTTTCTGTTGTAGATGGAATTTGCACTTTAATGGTTTCATGCACTCGTTGGAGAGTCTCTACTTGGCTTAACATGCACATAACCCGTGACCCCACATTGACTATGCTACCTGTTGTTCATTATATAGTTAAAAACCTACACTGTGAAATGTAACCCTATTTGGAGCACTGGTAATCCAGATTTGTTAATCTGAAAAAGTGTGTATCTGGATTAACACGACACAGTCCAATTTTGCTTTGAAAACAAAAGTAAAACAGATTACCTGATTCTGGATAGCAAAACATGCGATTTCCAAATCTAGGTAATTCTGATCCAGGTTAAACTTTTTGAACAACTGGGCACTGGGATTAAGCATTGTGTGAAAAGCCCTCATCTCTCTAACAAGCACATATTTGATTCAAAACAACATATACAAAAATATAATGCGAGTTATAATTCCTGTTATACTGCTTATCTTCCTTCATAACTGGTATAACCAGTATAACTTTCTACTGTGAAAAGGCTAATGAAGACTGTTCAAAACAAAAAGTATTAAAGTAAAAAAACAAATTAAAGTGAAAATACTTACTCGTGACAAACTTTTTTTGAGTCTGATTTCTGCAGCTTCAGCAGGGGTTTTTTTAAATTTGCAAAAGATTTGCTCATAAGGAGGCAAGTCGTAGTTAGTTGTGGTAAGGCATACATACCAGTCCCCATCCATCAGTACTGTAATTATCCACAGGTTCGCTACAGAGAATGCTTTAATAAATGACATTAAAATAATAATGCACTTGTATGTTTTTCCTGTTCCATTTCTGCAGAAAATACTCCTTATGTGCTTGTCAATAATCATCACTAAAATGAAAAGTGAGATGGCGGGACATGTCATGTAAACTGCGCAGACATGAATATTTTCCCCAGGGTCACAAGGACATTTAAAATCCATCTTGAAAACATACTGGAAAATATGCAAATGCACTGCCAGCTGGTTCAAAAAGTTTCTTCAGGTAATCTGAGGTCAAATGAGGTGCCATTGTAAGTGGAAATGGTCCTTCAACAACACAAAGACTTAACAACTGAAAAAGCACTATCTGAAAAAGCAAGTATCAAGGAAGGGATGAACTCTTTATATCATCCTGAAAGATGAAAGAAGTAAAGAACTGGTCACATGGTGAAGACACCTCCCCTTTTGACAGCTGTTTTTGGAGTTGCTGAACGGTTCATCAGTGACTATTCAGTTATTGCATCTGATATTTACTTCATCGTTAAAAAGATCGAAGTTCGTACAGAGTTTTTAAAAAATAATTTTATTGTGTAATATTAAATGCTATGTTTTAGTTAACACAAACGTTTTCTAAAAATATATTGTATGTGCTGCTTATGGACAGCAGACAGACAATGATTGATGCAACAGATGCTATTAACAAAACAGATAAATATTAACGAATAAAAACACACAGGGAATCTTTAATGAAAGATCTTTAACACGATCTTTTAATGCAGACCTAAATTATATGTTAAATTATACAAATACAGTTATAATTTATTCAGTTGTTTATATTTTTGCCACATCACTCGCTAGCTAGTGTTGCATTAGAACATATTTGCATAAGACTAAACAACAACGGAAAATATAATATAATATAATATAAACAACTAATCAGTGAATGAATCAATGAAACGAATATATACTGTAAATGGTTTAAATGAATTTTATAAATGACTAAATGGAATAATAAACTGTTTAAATAATAAAGGATTATGAATGAATTAATGAATGGATGAATAAATAAATGAATATAAAAGAAAGTAAAACACAACACAAATGTATGGTTGCTCTCTTGTTGCTCTCTCTCTCACACACACACACACACACACACACACACACACACGGGTTGCTACCAAGAATCCTTAAGTCTTCACAGAGTTTACTGAAGACAGATTTATCCACACTTCCAAAGACCATAGAAAATGAGTAGAAGGAACCAATTTCAAGCTAACTTAGAAACACAGTGTTTGTGGATACATGTGGTGAGTTATTGACCTTTAAGACCCTAGTCAAAATCATCTTCATCATGTCTTGTACAGCTATCATGAGAATAGAAAAATAAGAACAAAAGATCAAACTCTACATAACTCGTTTCCTTTGATTGCATGATTGAATGAATTAATTACAAACAAAAAATGTATATTTACTTTGGCATAAATTAATAAACACTGTTACTGCATTCCTGACATGGGTCAGACCCTCAGTCATCTCTCAGATACCAAATACATACACTGCTTGTAACATTAATACCAGAATAGATGCAGAATAAATATAAGAAAGATATTACAATTGAACTGAATAGAGAATTACATTAAAAAAAGAAAGCAAAGAAATCTAATTTAGAAGAGAAACTTTTTTTTTGTGTAGATCACAAATAATATGATTAATTCAGAAAATATATGTTTTCTCATAGTTAGTTAATATATTTTCTTTAGACATAAGCCAAATATGTTACATAATGTAGGTCAATATAATAATAATAATAACAGAAAAATGAATAAAACCCACAATAATTTTTTGCACTCAGTAAAGCTAACCAGTGTGCTTTGTCAGCACTCTTATGTCAAGCAAACTATTTAAACTTTTTTTTTCTTTGTCAAACTGAATGAAATGGTTTAAATCAGAAATCATGACTTTCGATTAGCCCAGTATAATGCACTTTAAATAAAAACACGGTCTTTTCACTTTTTGTCTTGTAGTAGAGGTTGTTTTTCCTCTGTTTCTCCAAAATGCTCTGATGATGTAGTATGTGTGTCTGAAGATCGATCTCGCTGCTCTGCGTTTGCTTGTTCAGATGCAGCTTGTGGTGAAACCCCCTCCGGCTGTGGCTGTGCTTCTGGAATATCTAGGTTTAAAAAAGATCTTACATCGTGTATTTGTTGCTCTCCTCTTTTCTTTGCATTGTCTTTAGCCAGTTTTTTCAGTTCCTCTGTTATATAGAGGTCGGTCTCCTCCAGAAAATACTTATTATACTGATATGCAAGTGGTTGCATGCAATGAGATTGTCTTATAGCTGTGAATGTCCAAACAATACTCACTACGAATAACACATAAATGGCCATCTCCTTAAAAAGAAAATATATGAATTAATTGTGAGATAACAGGCACAAAATAGTTCAGTGAGTACAGCTATACTGTCTGTGATTCAAAATGAACTTAAAACAGTGTTGGGTGTAATGCATTAATAAGTAATTAAGTACTGTCTAATTATTTTTACCTTGAAAAAGTAAAGTAGGGATTACTCTCAATTTTTCTGTAATTTAATTACAGTTACCTCTGATGTAATTCATTTAAAAAGAAAATAGTGGATTCAACATCAAAATTATCTAATTTTGAAATGTATGTTTTTAATGTGACATTCTTCTTCTTTTTTTTTTTTTTTTGGGTCAGTTCAAGAATAATTTATGCAACTTTATATTATTTATTTGAAAGAATTAAAAAAGCGCTTTCATGTCTTCCTGAAAAGAAATTTGTCCGGAGTGCATCTCAAAATGTTTATTGGTATATACTTTGCAAACCACACATTATATGAACTGTATTCAAATTGAAATATTAGCTGGACCTTAAAGTTAACAAAAGTAACCATGAAAAGAAATCTAGGTAAATGGCATGTTTTTATATATATATATATATATATATATATATATATATATATATATATATATATATATATATATATGTCACGTTCCACTGGTGCAAGGAGCGAGGAGCGAGGAAATGAGGAGACGTAGGAGATTCTTCAAAATACAATATCTTTAATGATATAAACCAACAGGAAACATGGAACACAGGGGTGATACAAACAATACTGGACACTAAGGCAGGGAAACGCAGGACTTAAGAACACTGGGGAAAACTAGATAATTAATGAAACACAGCTGGGGACTAATAAACTAATGATGAACCTAAATGAGGACAGGAACAGGAAAAACCAAATAAGGACATGGAAATACAGGTACACAGGGAGCACATGGAAACACAAGACACGGGGACACAAGTCTGACAATATATATATATATAAATATGCACACACACACACACACACACACACACATACACACACACACTGTTTAGGGTAAATCTAATAAATATAATAAGTTTTGTGCTGGGAGGAACGACGGAACAGGATGAGCCAGGTGGGACCCAGGCCACAGCCATAATGTCAACCCACAGTGGAGCCGACGGAGGGAGGAGCCATGGAGGAGGAAGAGCTGACGACTCCAGGGGGCTGACCACCGGAGACGGAGCAGGTGACGGAGGAGCCCGAGGCAGAGATGGAGAGCCGATGAGCAAGGGCGACGGGGAGGATCCGGAGGGCCAAGGCGGAGCAGATGGCTCAGGTGACTGATGCGGAGGCGGGGATCCAGAAGGCCATGGTGGAACCGGAGTGACAGAGGATCAAGGTGGAGCCGAAGGGAAGGAGGAGCCTGACAGAGCTGGAGGGACAGAGGGACGAGGCGCAGCCGGAGGAGTGGAGTCCTGAGGCAATGGATGGTCGACGACAGACCAAGATGGAGCCGGAGGGATGAGGGAGCCCGGCAGAGCCAGTGGACAGATGGGCCACGGCGGAGAGGAGGGAGCTAGGAGCCATGGTGGAGCCGACGGGTCGATGGGCCGAGGCGGAGTCTGAGGCTTAGAGCTTGGAGGCGGAGGCAAGGGATTCTCCAGCCACGGTGACGCTGGAGGATGGCAGTCCCGTGGAGCTCACACCGTATAGATGGTGGGCTGAGGGTGAGCAGAGGGGCTGCCAGACGACAGCAGAGGAAGAGGCAGGAGCGGGCGGGAGGGCAGGGATTTGTGAGCCTCCGGGCTCTCGGGGCTGCCCTTGAGAACAGAAACCCTCTCTTGACAGGACTTAGGAACAGAGTCTGTCTTTGGGCTGGACTTGGAAGCAGGAGCCCTCTCTGGGCTAAACTCAGGAACAGGAACCCCCTCTGGGCTGGACGTGGAAACAGGAGCCCTCTCTGGGCAGGACGTGGGAACAGAGGTGACAGAGGGCTCCGAAGAAGGAGGGAGGAGAGGGGGCAGGTCAACATCCCAGTCTATTAGGTCTCCTTCCACTTTCCCTTTACCCAGATCCATAGACAGCTCACCTTCAGCCATGTTGTAGTGGGCTGAGCTCCTCTCCGTGATCTCACTGGCCACAGCTTTCTCTCTCTTGGCGGGAGTGGTTGCCGGCTCTCGCACCTGGTCTGACGGTAAACACAGCTCTGGCTCCTTGGCGGTCCACAGCTCTGTCGCTCCGTGCAGCGATGGCTCGTCGGTCGCGGCGGGCTCGGGCTCTCCATCGTCGGTGGGCTCAGGCATGCACTCCGCGCAGCGGGGAGATGGTGGGCTGGGCACTGGGTTGGGAGTGGAACTGGCAAGATTCTCCTGGGAACAGACAGGGAACAGAGATCTGTTTTTCGCCAGTGTTCACTCCACAAAGGCGGCGAAATTCGCTTGAGGACCATTCTCGGAAGATGGCGCTCTGCACGCGGTCTTCAAACTGGCATCGTAGAACGCACAGAGCGCGTTGTCCGGGTAGCTGGTGAGACTCGCGAGGACCAGGAACAGTCTGGTATGGCCCTCAAGTGATCTCTCCCCCTGCTCCAGCAGGAGGAGGAGGTATTCAGAGCGGGCGAGGGGATCCATGGGGAACAACGGAAACAAAAAACACTGAATAAAATTTATAAACAAAATGGAGGGGGAACACGCAGTAGTACTGTTAGTCAGTCAGGTCTTCTGTCATGAACTGTGCTGGGAGGAATGACGGAGATGTGGATAAACAAAACAGTCTTTAATAGATCCAAAACACAAGGTAAATCCACACTAGGAGCGGGAAGAAGACAAACGTACAGAACTTGGTAGACCCGACAAAGGAGGAACGCACAGACTGAAACTTAAGTGCATGGGGTAATAAGGGGAACACAGGTGCACAGAGTGACTAATCAAATTAAATGAGAACAGGAAGAACCGAATATGGGCATAGAGAAACACGGGGGGAAACTAGGACATGGAGCACGTGGGGAGGAAAACAAACACAAAACAGTCCATAGGCGTGACAACGATCAAAAAATCAAGTCTTTCTTTTGATGTAGATCAGACCATTATTTTTAAGTAAGATTGGGATACCAATTTGAATTTTTTTTTTTTGTAACATTGAGATTCCTTTGATTCCAAAATAAATAAATAAAAATACATAAATAAATAAATAATCATAATAACTGCATCATGTAATATATACACAAATTTATATATATTTAAAAGCCATCTGTCCAGTTCGACCATCTCAACATTTCAATACTGCAGTGAGTTAATGTTGTCCTTAAAATCGTCCATCTTCTTGTATTGAACTGTCAGTAATACTAACACACTCAGGGAAATCATTGACTACTACAGCTATGCTTTACTGTAGAGCAGCAGGCAATTTTCAAGTTGAGCCCACCTCTGTACCCAACCTGCCACCTGATTACAATGATTTAATTGAAGCCTTCAGCAAGACCAAAGCTTTGCAACTTCCACTTCATTGCCCCAGTGACTGTGCCATAGAATTGTTAATAGGTCATCAGACCTTCAACTTCTCCAGCATCAGTTGTCGTCTTCTTTGTGAGCAAGAAGTACGGTGGCCTCAGTCCGTGCATCGATTATCAAGGTCACTGTGAATGAAATCATTGTCAAGTACCACTATCCCCTGTCTTTGGTTCCAGCAGCCCTTGAACAACTTCGAACAGCCAAGTACTTCATTAAGCTCGACCTATGCAGCACATACAATCTTATTGGCTTCTGAGAGGGAGATGAATGGAAAACTGCCTTTTCCACCAGCACAGGGCACTTACAAATACTTGGTGATGCCGTTTGGACTGGTCAGTAGTCCTTCTGTGTTCCAGGCCTTCATTAATGACATCTTCCGAGACATGTTGAATCAATGGGTAATAGCGTATATTGACGACATCCACATCTATTCCAATACTTGTGAAGATCATATTGAGCATGTCTGAAGTGTCCTACAGCTACTCATCACCATCAACTATTCGCCAAGGCAGAGAAATGTGAGTTCCACCAGATGTCTGTATTATTTTTAGGCTATTTAATCACTCTTGATGGAGTGGCTATGGATGACAACAAGGTACAAGCAGTGTTGAAATGGCCGCAACCCTTCGACCCTTTGCTGCCTGCCTTTTGATTCTGCCTTGCCCGCCTGGATATTTCTTGAATTGTTTAATGCCTGCCTTGACCCTGTGCCTATTTTGTGACCATGTCTTTGTTTTACCTTGGCAATTACAGTTGTTGGTGATTGACCCCTGCCTGTTTGTACTTCTGCTTTTATTGTTAATAAACCTGCACATAGATCCCAACTCCGCTAACTTGTCATCGCTAGTATACATTATTTAAGGCAATTCCATTGTTATGGGACATAGACATAGCAACTGTTGTTGTCAAGTAGGCCAAGTGTTACACAATAAACAACACACTGATATCTTCCCTCATAACTGGTATAACCGGTATCACTTTCGGCAAGCCTTATGTACACAGTTCCAAACGAATAAAAAGCATACTTACTCGTGAAAAGCTTTTTTTGACTCTTATATCTGCATCTTCAGCATTATATTCAGATAATTTTGCAAAAGGTTTGCTCATAAGGAGGCAAGTCATAGTTAGTTGTTGTAAGGCAGACATACCAGTCCCCATTCATCAGTACTGCAATTATCCATAGGCTTGTTACAAATAAATTAATTACATTAAAATAATAATGCCCTTGTATATTGTTCCTGTTCCATTGCTGCAGAAAATACTCCTTATGTGCTTGTCAGTAATCATCACTAAAATGAAAAGTGAGATGGTGGGCAAAGTCACATAAACTACACAGACATGAGTATTTTCCTCAGGGTCACAAGGACATTTAAAATCCAGGTTAAACACATACTGGAAAATAATCTAAAACAAAAAGGCAACAAATGCACTGCCAGCTGGTTCAAAAAAATTCTTCAGGTAATCGGTGGTCAAAAAGGTGCCATTATAAGTGGAAATGGTCCTTCAAGAACACAAAGACACAACTGAAAAAGCATTGTCTGAAAAAGCAAGTATCAAGGAAGAGGTGAACTCTTTATATCATCCTGAAAGATCATCAAACAAAGTAAAAACCTGGTCACATGGTGAAATCACCTCCCCTTTCATAGCTGTTTTGGGAGTGAGTTGCTGAACAGTTTAACAGTGACTACATTCTGTTATCACATCTGATAATTATTGCTTCATTGAAAAGATCATACAGAAGTTCATACAGAGACTTTTTCCCTCAATTTTACTATAGTAACAAGAAATGGTAAGTTTTCTTTGGTCTTGTTTACCATACTATCACCTGCTTTAGCGCATTTCTTTGAGAAGTGAACCATGAACCAATTTGTTATCATACCAGTAAACACATAGTCACTTCTCTAGACTACAGATAGGCTACACCTGGAGGAAACATGGGGAGAACATGCAAACTTACACAGAAAGGCCTCCTGGTTAAGCCGAACTCAAACCAGGGACCTGTGAGGCAACATTGCTACTACCCACTAAGCCAGATGAAAAGGACTTTTACAGAAACAGAACATAATCATCATGGGATTTGCATAGTAGTCATGTCTCGCGCACTTAAAAGGGATAGTTCACCCAAAAATGAAAATTCTGTCATTAATTACTCACCCTCATGTCGTTCCAAACCCGTAAGACCTTCATTCATCTTCGGAACACAAATTAAGATATTTTTGATGAAATCCGAGAGCTTTCTGACCTGCATAGACAGCAACACAACTGAAATATTCCCAGAAATAGTCCATGTGACATCAGTGGTTCAACCATAATTTTACGAAGTTATGACTTTTTATTTTTATTACTTTTTGTGTGCAAAGAAAACAAAAACAATGACTTTACTCAACAATTTTTCTCCTCTAAAACACGTCTTCTGGCATCATCGAGAATACCTCTGCACATAAACAGCGCACATGCGTGGTGCTGCTGATGTAGAACACGTATGCACTGAGCCTTGTTTGCGTGCAGAGGAACTCACAAGCATGCATCGTGGGACTCTCTAAAATGGCGGAATACGTGATATGGAGTGATTTGAAGTCGTTATTTTTTTTCTTTGCACACAAAAAGTATTCTCACAGCTTTGTAAAATTGGGGTTAAACCACTGATGTCACATGGACTTTTTTTTTTTTTTACAACGTCCTTACATTTCTGGGTCTGGGAATATTTGAGTTGCATTGCTGTCTATGCAGGGTCAGAAAGCTCTCGGATTTCATCAAAAATATCTTAATTTGTGTTACAAAGATGAATGAAGGTCTTATCGGTTTGGGTGAAAATTCAGCACATCACAGGAATAAATTACAATATATTAAAATGGACAACAGTTCTTTTAATTTGTAATAATATTTTTCAATATTACTTATTTTTTGATTAAATAAATGCAGACTTGGTGAACTGAACAGATTTTTATTTTTCAAAAACATTAAACATTGTAATATTTCAAACATTTTGACAGGTAACTGTTAGCTAGTGCTTATATTGCTTAAATACAATTAATTAGATGGATTTGTGACCGAAGATGCCGGGAAAGGCTTTAGCCCCCATGACCCTAGAGAGGATAAGTGGTAAGGAGAGTGAATAGATGGATGAACTTGCAAAATAGCACTTTGACTTGCTTTAATTTTGTTTCTCTTCTTACTGCTGTTCAGCTTAGAAAATACCTTTCCATTATCTTTGTTTGTCATTTTGCATCGTTACACCTGTGCTAAAACTACGAAAATTGAGAAACTAATGAAAGTGTTTTTTATTTATTTATTTATTTATTTATTTATTTTTGTTACAGGATCCTGTGTAGCCAGCCTCAAACATTCATCAGAAGGACTGTGAAAGTGGGAACTCTTTGAACCACCAGAAGCAGTTTCCACGGGATGAAAAAAGGGTATTGGATGATGGGGGTACTGACATTAATCTGCTGTATTCACTGTATTACACACTAGTGATGGGCAGTTTTGTCAGTTTTTCATTTCAAGTACTAATATGTCTTTATTTTGATGGTCTGGAATGCTGAACGCTGCTGACATTTTAGACTCATTAAGAACTGATTATATAATGCCACCAGCTTCAAATGAGGCTGAAACTGGTTGACCACAGTTCCAGCAGTTTAACATTAGTGATGTAATAGATAAAGAGTACCTGCAGAGGCCAGTATAGTACAGTGAAGCGCATGTTTCAGGGCCTCCATATGCTCTGTCTCAAGGATGGTGGATTTGTAAGAAAGCTCATTATAGCGCTGAGGTGCTTCCTCTGATAGTCCTAAACTCTGGCATAACATACCTGCAAAACATAATGAAATATATTACAGTTTCACAATAATCATAAAGCAGTCCAGTTAGAAATCTAACAGAGATTTAGGATAAATTACCATTTTGGGACAGTTGGGCTAATTTTTGTTGTTATTGTTGTTTTCTTTCTTTCTTTCTTTCTTTCTTTCTTTCTTTCTTTCTTTCTTTCTTTCTTTCATTTCACCTAAAGAGCCATTATTGCCAAGTAGATTACATTAAAATCAAGTAACTATATAAATTTATACATATAATGTACTTATATTTGAATTTATTTTTTAATATATACAAATGATATATTAGATACACTCACTGGCCACTTTATTAAATACACCTTACTAGTACTGGATTGGACCCCCTTTTGCCTTCAGAACTGCATTAATTGTTTGTCGCACAAATTCAAGAAGGTTCTGGAAACATTTCTTAGAGATTTTGGTCCATATTGACATGACAGCATCACACAGTTGCTACAGATTTATCATCTGCACATCCATGATGCAAATTTCCCATTCCACCACATTCAAAGGTGCTCAACTGGATTGAGATCTGGTGACTATGGAGGTCATTTGAGTATAGTGAACTCATTGTCAAGTTTAAGAAACCAGTTTGAGATGATTTGAGTTTTCTGACATTACGTGACACGACTCCTTCACATTAGCATCTTCTTCTTCCTTTTTGGTGTTTTACCACAGTTTGGCACACATCAGCATTTGAAAACTCTGTAGCTATAAAAAAAAGTCTTGCTAAAGTCTCCAGCTGCACATGTGCTAGAAGTTCAAACTGCACATGCGCTGACAAGAAACACAAGCTTCAATGCAAATTTGTTGAATTAAATAAATATGATGGATGGAACACTTCCAATCAAAAATATCTTGGTTCAGTTTACTTAGTTTGTTTGGAGAACTTTTAAATAACTATAGAGAGGAGCATTTTGATAAATATGTGCATTATATTACATATTCATTATAGTTTCACTTAACCTGTTATATTATTTTTTAAATGTATGTTTGAATAAATCTGTTTTGAAAACAAGTTTTCATTACAAACACCAAATATTTATATTTTAACAACAAAATGGAGTAGAAATATAATTCTGTTAGTAAAACTTTGACTTGAAAACTGCCTTATGTGCAATTTAAAGGTTTGTACAAATCTGTTTTTATTTGTGTTGATTATTAAATAAATTTGATCAATCAATCAGATGATTATTAAATAGAATTTACTTTCGGGTTTTGGCTAAATTAAAACTTCAGTTTCAGTTTGGTGTGTCAGTATCCATTTCGGTGCATCACCAATTAACATGCTTTGGAATTTTCCATTGTAAAAATGTCCATAGTAAGTTCTTTATTATTCGTACATCTAAGTGTGTAGCCCAAGCAATGTGAATGGCATCTCAACCATAGATATGTATAAATGCAGATGCATTATTAGCAGCTGTTTCTATGGGCCACTATACGTATGCCATCTGCCATAATGGAGCAGTCAAAGCAAGTCCCGTGAAAACTTGAGAGCAAGTTGACTGCAAGTGTCTGCAACCATACACGTGTATCAATATCTACATCTATAATAGACTTCAGCAGGTGATTTTGCTGGTCAAAATGCACTGAGATTACCCATGACCCAGACTAAGACTGCTTTATCAATGTCTTTATTGAATTTTGTTAATGAGCATAAATATATGTTTGATTCAGATGATTTCAGAGATTTGACATGTAATTAAACAGAACAAGATGTGAGTGTACCTGAGATGTTTTTGTCCAATGAATACATGGAGTGAAGCAAACTATAGGCCTATAATTCAGTGTTAAGAAATGAATCTAATGTTGGGTAAAGCCAGTTTACTGTTTATTCAGTATACAGATTATTATTTCTGTCAACGTATGTCTAATTTTAAAAGGATAATTTGCAAACTCTAACTACAAGAAATGTAAATCTGGGTTATCTTTAAGTATAATGTATAACATTAAGTTTGCTTGGCTTGCTCTGATGATGTAGATGTGTTTGATCCATGTAGCAGCTCTGGGTTTGCTCGATCAGATGTGGGCTGCAAACTTGCTCGTAAGAATTTTGGAGGAATCTTCACCGTCTGCTGTTGTTCTGTTTGTTTTGCAGTGATTTGAATGTTTTTAAGCATAAAATTCACCATTTGCTGTGTTTCTGGATCGTTGTGTTGTATAGTTGCCAGCTGCTGCGGTTCTGATGTCTGGGCAACAAGTTTAAAGGAAGCAAGCATGACGCACTCTGGCTGAGGACTGAAGTCTAAAAATGTCTTGACTTTTTGTATTTGTTCCTGTCCTCTTGTCTTTGCTGTGTTTTCAGCCATTTTTTTCAATTCCTTTGTCATATAGAGTTCCGTCTCCTCCAGGAGAAACTTATTATACTGATATGCAAGTGGTTTCATGCAGTGAGATTGTTTTATAGCTATGAATATCCAAAGGACACTTACTACAAATAAAACCAAAATGGCGATCTCCTTAAAAAGAAAGTATATTAATTAATTGCGAGACAACATGCAAAGATTTGTTCAGTTATACTGATTCAAAATTGTATTTAACTTACATATTATTATTTAGAAGTCAATATCAAAACACTACCACAATATTTAATTTCATGTAATGTTCTCTTTTTACCCCCCAAAATGAATAAAAAGCATACTTACGCGTGATACTTTTTCGGATTTCCGCATCTTCAGCAGGGGTTTTAGTCTTTTTGCAAAAGATTTGCTCATAAGGAGGTAAGTCATAGTTAGTTGTCTTAAGACACACATACCAGTCCCCATCAATCAATAATGTAATTATCCACAGGCTCGCTACAGATAGTCCTTTAATTACTGACATTAAAAAAACTGCACTTGTATGTTGTTCCTGTTTCATTGCTGCAGAAAATACTCCTTGTGCTCTTTTCAGTGATGATCACTATAACACAAAGTGAGATGGCAGGTAAACTCATGTAAATTGCACAGATTTGAGAATTTTCCTTAGGGTCACAAGGACATTCAAAATCCACTTTAAACACAAACTGGAAAATAGCTTTGGATTTCATTATGGGTTTGTCTCCCTCTGTGGGTAATTCAGTAATTCTAATAGTTGTTGATCGCTTTTCAAAGGCAGCCCGTTTTATCCTCCTTCCCAAGCAGCCTTCCGCTAAAGAGATGGCGCTAACAGTGTTTGATCACGTTTTTAAGATCCATGGGCTACCCTCTGAGAGTCCTGATAGGGGGCCTCAATTTGTCTCTCAGTTTTGGAGGGAATTCTGATCGAAGCTATGGCCAGTCTGTTGTCAGGATTTCACCCACAGACTAATGGACAGGCCGAACGCGTCAATCAGATCTTCAGTACTCTAGCTGCTCACAACCCCACTTCCTGGTGTGAACATCTGGGTTGGGCCGAATACGCCTATAACTCATTACCGTCGTCATCTACTGGGTTGTCTCCGTTTCATTGTTGTTTGGGATACCAGCCACCTCTATTCACCTCTCAAGAATCTGAAGTCTCTGTCCCCTCCGTCCAAGCCCTAATGAAGCGCTGTCGACGTATCTGGAAAAGGGTGCGTAATGCATTGTGTAAGACAAGAGAACGCACCTGTCGGGCCGCCAATCGTCACTGCTCTAAGGCCCCTAGATACGTTTGTGGCCAGAGAGTGTGGTTATCCACTCGTAACCTACTCCTTCAGTCTCCATCTTGTAAGTTAGCGCCTAAATTTATTGGCCCTTTTTCAATTGTCAAGGTTCTCAGTCCGGTGGCGGTGCGACTTAGGTTACCATGCTTTTTACAGCAGGTGCACCCGGTCTTCCATGTCTCATGTATTAAACCCGTTATCCGCCCACCCTCCCATCCTTCCCCACCCTCCCCCCGTCCTTGTCAAGGGTTCTCCTGTCTATAGAGTCAAAAAGCTGTTGGCTGTCCGCCCTCGCAGAAGGGGTTTTCAGCACTTGGTCGATTGGGAGGGGTACGGCTCAGAGGAGACAAGCTGGATCCCGGCCCGGGACATTCTGGACCGCTCGCTCATCGAGGACTTCCTTCGCTCTTGCCAGTCTTCTTCCTCGGGAGCGTTTGTAATATACATACTTTTTATTATTATTAAATTAAGAGCCACTTTCTGTGGACTGACTTGAGTGACATGGACTTGATTTTAGAAGACTTGAGTTGGAGGAGTCTGAATTTATAGAGAAATGCATTATGGAAAACATTGTCCTGGGCCTCGTGCTGAAGGGGGAGAAATGATGTTGCAAAAATGATTCAGATCTGTTATTTTAAAAATTCTTAATTATAATTGTATATTTATTTTCCTAGCATGGAGAAACATGGAGCTCAGTCAAATGCCTTCAGAAAGACAGGAGGCTATTCTTTTCTACATTTTTGCATTTTATTTGTCACATTGGGAAGGCTTTATGAAACTTTACTCTAGTAAGGCATTTACAGATCATATATGCTATTGCATGACAATAACATGATACTACTACATATTTACAATTTAATGCCCTTTCTTATAATTTAGTGACTAAAAAAATGTAAAATGATGCAAATTATACAACTGATGTTGATGCTGTTAATTACACAAATTAATTATAAAAATAATACAAAGTGCAACTATATTCTATTCTCTTAAGGACAGACACTTAATTTACAGGTACACATAGTCTCACACCACAACCAATATGGCATAATCTGATAAGATAATCAGTGTTCTTTCTACATACTGGACCTCTATTATAAAATGAACCCTGGAAGCATGATATTTAGCAATGCTCATTTTGAGTAACATGATGGCTGTGGTACAAAAACTGTTATCAATCTGATGCTCATTAACAGCCTGTACTTTCATGAAGCCATAAAGTTGATTAGTTTAAAGTATTTGCATATATAATATGATTTTTATTTAGTTCCAAAGGGCGATAATTAAGGACTAGATGACAGTGTACTGAAGATTGACTGCAAGATTAAATTAACATAGAACAATTAAAAAGCATAGAGCAACTATGTTCAGAGCTTTTGTTCCTTGTAAGACAAAGATTGCTCAGAATTGTCCAGTACGTTTCCTAATGTCAATGTCTCTCTTCAGTTGGCAGGCTGCACAAGGCATGCAGAAGTAACCGACACAAAAGTCATTACACATGGATCCCTGGAGAGAAAAGACAAAATATACATATAATCATTTGTGGTAGGTAGATAAATAGATATATAAAAAGTTTGCTTAATTGTCTACACTTGTACTTCAAATCTTAAAAGTATATTTAAAAAACTGCAGATAATATAATATTAGAAATAAAAGACCACTTAAGTGTACTTAGAGATGCATCATTCATTCATTTAAAGTACAATATAAATCATTGTTTTAATATTCTTTTGTCATGCTTTATTTTGATGTGTTGACTAACATATTAAAGCACATGAAAAGTACTTGTACTTGAGTAAATCAGTTACATTTAAAGTTAAAATATTTTAAATAATACGTTGCAACTTCATCATAACAAATATAATTAAAAACATGACATGCAATTTCAGTTGAAATGTACTTTATTTTAAGGTGTCCTTGCTACACATTTTACATGTACTTACTATTATAATAACAATAAATTATGCATAATTACATGCAAGTAACCCTAAACCAAACCCTAATACTAGCCATAAGTAAGTACATGTAGTTAATTAATATTACTCAGGACCTAAATGTATATTTACACTGTAACAAGGACACCTTCAAATAAAGTGTAACCCAAATGTATATTTTATTTTAGCATAAATGCTTGTCAGTACATTTGACAGCACACTTAAACCAATTTAAAGACAATTGAAGTAATTATGAAAATACAGAACTACTAGATAGATAGATAGATAGATAGATAGATAGATAGATAGATAGATAGATAGATAGATACTAACTTGTATGTTGTATTTAGTCCTGTATACACTTCGGATCGGCATGCCTAAACCACAGCAGCAGCACTCATTCATGTCGCTGGCAATTGAACAGCCCAAACAAGTGAGACAGAAATAGCCATAACAACCTAATAAAAATATATGACTGATGTTAAAGTCACTTTAACAACATTTAAAAATCATTTCGACTTTATAGATTAGAATGTAGTAAGAATGTATGTGTTTAGTGCCATTGGAATCACTTACATACGCTTGTGTCTTCACAGCAGCTCATTAAGCCTGTGTGAAAGTCTCTGGGTGCAAATGCAGCCGGTTGAGATGTGACCTCCATAATCTAGAAATAAAGAAATGTTAGGCATAATAATAAATGTTATGTAAATTTTAAGTAGAGGATTAATTTATACAGCAAGTTCCCCAAAAATGAGGTAATATTTGAGCGTACGTACCTTTACCTGTTTTGTCGTTGAGTTAAGAAACTCCTCTACCCACTGAAACTGGCACAGAATGTCTTTATATACAGTTGGGACGTCACATATTCAGACACACCCTTCAAATACACAGTAAATGTCATAAAACTTTATACTAACAGTGTTATTGTGGAAATATATATTGCACTTCCTTTAGGTCCAAAGTTCTAAATTGTTAAATGCCATATTATGTTTTCTGTCACACCTTCCAGTGATAAAATGTACTGCAACATCAGCCATCCTTGTGAACCATTGCTTTTACAAGGACAACGATACAACATATTATTATAGTTTACTATACTCTAAAATATTATTGCAATGTAAAATAACTGTTTTCTATTTGAATATATTTAATTTATTCCTATGATCAAGAGCTGAATTTTCAGCTTCATCACTCCAGTCTTTAGTGGCACATGATCCTTTAGAAATCATACTAATGATTTACTTAATATTTTTGTGGAAACTGTGCAACACTTTTTCTTTTCAAAAGAGCAGCACGTGCACACACACACACACACACACACACACACACACACACACACACACACACACACACACACACACACACACACACATACATACATACAGAGCTGGGTGGTAACTGATTACATGTAACGTGTATTCCGTAATCAGATTCCAAAAAATTAAGTGCTTCTAATTAGATTAAATTGCATTTTAAAATACTCGTAATCAGTTACTTTTTTTATGGATTACATGAGTACATATTATTCTCACAATGTTCCTTTCTAAAATAGCTTACCACTTAAGTAGCCTACCAGAAAGTCTTCCAGTTTTGTGGACATTCGCACAAAAAACAGTCACTAGTCAGGTGGCTATAATTACACAGAAAACTGAAAGACCATACAGCATTTGACCACTGCACTTACAAAATTAATTTCAGTTTTAAGAAGTGTTTTCTCAACATTTCAACATTGCATTAACTACTGATGAACACAATAATTTTTGTTTTCTTAATATGTATCACTCAGTAGGTTATCACTCAGGATTAACATGTAATGCAGGGGTTCCCAAACGTTTTTTTTTTTCAGCCGCATCTCTTTCACCTAATATATTTATTTGAATTGATATATATATATATATATATTTTTTTTGATCGATTGATTGTTGTTAAAAATGATTTAATTTAATTAAAAAAATTATGATGTAATTAATTAATAGCTTTTTATTAAACTTGCAACCCCACTGAAGTTTTTATACAAACCCCAGTTTAGGAAACCTTGATAATGTAATGTAATGTTTAATGCACTTTATGTTGTTAATAACAACAAATGTAATATATTTTCTTTCTCTTTGCATTTTTATATCAATATGCTACAAGATTATCATATTCAAATCAATATGATAAACAAGTTAGGTCAAAATTAATTTAAAAGCAATCGAAAGGTAGTCTGATTATATTACCTAAAATGTGTATTGTAATTTAACAAATATTACTAACAACAATTTTTGTCATGTAATTTGGAATCAGTTACGGACTACAATTTTCAAGTAATCTACCCAGCTGTGTGTGTGTGTGTGTGTGTGTGTGTGTGTGTGTGTGTGTATACATATACAGTATATATAAATATATATATATATTAGGGCTGTCAGTCGATTGAAAATTTTAATCTAATTAATCGCAATTAATCGCAAAATACATTTGACTGTGAAAATACCCACAAAAGTTTATTTAAAGCTTTTTTTTTGTGTTATATGAGAAAGTACCAAGTAGACATTACAAATTGTAGCTTTAGAAATATCTTCTTTGATTCAACAAAAAATTGATTACACAAACATTTAGGCTACAATGGCCTAACATAAACTATGGACTATAAAAGAAGATAACTTGAGAAACATCTCAGTATTGTTTGTTCATACAATAAAAGTCACTGGTAACCAAAACAGCTTTGTTACCAACAGTCTTCAAAATACCTTCTTTTATGTTCCACAAAAGAAAGGTTTGAAATGACATGAGGGTGAGTAAATTATGACAGAATTAAATTTTTTTTGGATGAACTGTCCCTTTAGTGTTATTATTATTTATTATTATTATTAATTAAATTATACTCTAAATAAGAAATAAGAAATCAGCCATCAGGTGGCGGTAAATGTCATTCATTCGATTCGTTCAAACAGCTGATTCATTCAGGAATATATATATATTACTATTATTATTATTATTTTTTATTATTATTATTATTTATTTATTTTTTTGAAAAAAAGAAACTTATTGACCCTAAACTTTTGTACTGACTTCTTTATTAAAGAGCTCTAAGACATGAACCAATCCAACAAGCTTTGAGGTGAATCACGACATTACATTAGACCTAAAGCAAAATGAGGGGTTTTAAGAAAGTCTTTAATGAAGGAATGAAGGAATGAAGGAACTACAATGCCATAAAACACTGTGAATGACAATCAAATAAAAAACAAATGGAAAATATAGAACTATGGAAGTTCCTGATTGTAAGCATACAAATACACTAAAAGCTTATTGCACAACTTTAAAAGCTGGGTTTTGACAATCAGCTTACATTCTAACAATTTCTTGGCATAACTTTTTATCATTGACGATCAACAATAAAAATGTTGATTGCATAATAATGGAAATATCCAGTATACATGTCACAGTCAGACATGCCCCTATGATGCCTGATTACAGGATTCAACCTGGCCCAGGTTTACTGGGTCAGCAAACGTTTATAGCTTTACTGACTTACGGAAAATTGAGGTCACAACAAAGCAATTACAACACAGCTTTAGTATTTTTCTGTCTAATGTTAATATGTCTACATATGTATTTTTTTATATTTAATACAAAAACTAATTTAGTAAAATATTTAAAACATTTTGTGTTTCTTATCACTGTAAAATCAGATTATTGCTGGCAGCATTCCACATTCACTAGACAAAAGCAATGTTCTTCAGGACATTATCTGTGAAAATGTTTCAAGTCCAGAAGGAAACTAATAGCCTAAACTACGTGTAGTACAGGCTACTGCATGAAATATGCCAACACAGACCATAAAAAGACTAGGCAATTCACGCTGACATTTTTCAGTGTCATTGCTAATAAACAATATATTTAAATGCTCAAACGCATGGAAACAGGTGAAATCGGTAATGAAGATGACATAAATACAGAGGATAAAGGGTCAATGACATTAAAGTGTTAAGTTTTTCAGGCAAAGATTAGAGATGCAGATTTCTCCCCCTCTATGAATGGATCTTGGAATCCCGAATGGTTTGTTCAAGGATTTGGCCTCTATAAACCCTTCATTTCCGAGAACCTACTCTGCTCCGATTGGTCACATGGCCCAGACTGTTGTGATTTGTCTACAGTGTTGTGGAGTAACTAGTAAATAAATTATATAATTTAATTGCAAAATAAATGATTTTTTTTTTTTGCACACACATACAGATTTAATTGATTTCTTTCATAAATTGAAACTACTTTAAAATATGAGACACCAAATTTTCAGGAGTTTAAGACAAAGAATACTACATGCTTATTCGATAACTGTTTTATTTCTAGTTAGGTTTATGTATATGTTTTATTTTTTAAGATTAATTTATTTTTCTCCGTCATTGTTGATGCCAGTGTTTCTTGTCATAGCTATGCAAAGATTTGATTTCAAAAATATTATCATAACTACTAAACAATTTCTTGTTATGGTTTTAAATCTGTATTTAACCTCTGAATGATCTCAAAGTAAGTCTGATGTTGTGGTGGCTGTGCTTTAAAATTAGATAATTATAATCTTAACTCAAGTGAAGAAGGAAAGTGACAGTAATACTCAGTGTTGAATACTACTGTAAGGTTAACCCTGCCTGGTTTACATGCTTGAAAATGATTAACAGTTGAAAACATTAGCAATTTTAATCAAAAAGTAATTAAATGTAAGAGTTACGTTATTAATAAAGTAATTGAAAGTTACACTACATATTAAATTTTAAATAGGGTAGCTTGTAATCTGTAACCTATTACATTTCCTAAGTAACCTTCCCAACTGTTTGTCTACTGCTTACAGAGCGTGCCGGAAAAGAAACGCCCATTACGACATCTAAATAACAGCATCATAAAATTCCTCAGCACAGCAGTAGCTGAATAGTAAACACTTTCCCAACTAATAATGGTACTGTTATGGGACTGACGAGACGTAAAACGTGCGGATCCATATGCAAGGCTTTTATTTCCAAGAAGTGGTCATATAACAGGTATACTGAGGGCAAGACAAAGAGTTATCCAAAACGGGCGTAGCCGATCGGCTGCTAACAATATCCAGAGGGCTTGACAAGAGGGGTAATCCGACAATACGAGCAATAATCCAGGCGAGGTACAAACATAGTCCAAAACAGCAAGGCAAAGGGTAAATCCAAGAAACACAGGCAAGAATCTAAACACAGGAAAACGGGCTAGGCAAGACTATGACCAGACTAAGAAAAACTGGAACAGGCTCCGTAAAGTAGCTATCAGCTATCACAGTGATATCCGCTAAACCAGTGTTTCCCAACCCTGTTCCTGGAGGCACACCAACACTACACAATTTCCAACTTTTCCTAATCAAACACACCTGAATCAACTCAATAGCTCATTAATAGAGAATCCAGGACCAGAAATATATTGGTCAGATAAGGGAGACATCCAAAATGTGCACTGTTGGTGTGCCTCCAGGAACAGAGTTGGGATACTCGGCAGTGAGAGAGAGGAAGTCCATGGTTTATGTAGGGTGTGTAATTGGTTGCAGCTTTGTGCACTCAGTGCAATGGATGATGGGAAATGCAGTTCAGGGTGATGTGTAACAGTCTGCGTAGTGTGAGAGTCAATATAATGGGGTAGCGACCTCTGGTGGCAATCTGGCGGAAGACCACAGACTGGATTCGTGACAGGTACATAGTAATCTGCATTAATTGACATAGTTTTAGATAATAGTCAACCCACAGCTGATTAGCAAAGGTATTAAGACAATAACAATGAGTTGCAGAGGGCTATGTGCACTGGGTGTACACTGTTTACAATACAAGATTCATGAGTAAAGCCCCATTCACACCAAGAACGATAACTATAAAGATAACTTTAAAGATAAAGATATTAGCGTCCACACCAGCAAATGATATCGTCTGTTTATTCTAAGCGCATGCTTGTTTGCCGCTTTAAATTCTCGAGCTCGTTATAGCAGGATGGATTCTGGTTGGGTGTCAATGTCTGTATCGTTCGTCAGCTGGAAAAAAATCATTCTGGGGTGTGTTTCCCAAAAGCATCGTTAGCTAACTATGGTCGTTAGTTCCATTGAACTCTATTGGTAACGACGGAACTTGCGACCATAGTTGCTTTTGCGAAACGCACCCCTGGAAGTGATTCCAGCGATATCGTTTCTCTGTGCCTTTGTGGTTATAGCTGTGGTGTGGACTCTGCTATTCTCTTCTATTAGAGAATTGAGAATGATTTTTAGAACTATATCTTTATCATTATCTTTAAAGTTATCGTCCTTGGTGTGAACGGGCCTTAAAGGTGCAGTGTGTAGATTTTAACGGCATTTAGCGGTTGAGGTTGCGAATTGCATCCAACGGCTCAGTCCCCCGCTCTCCCCTCCCTTTAGAGAAGCTACGGTGGCCGATACAGGGCTAAGATGCCATCGTCTGAGACCGCAGAGAGCAATGAGGTTTCTTTACAAAAGTAAATTAAGGAATTATATTTACTTAATTATTCAATAAACTGATGTCATTGCGAATATTACTGTTGTTCTTGTTCATCACTGTGTCAGTGTTTTTTCGCAAGAACAACATAGTGACGAAACGCGCTCTGTAGAGAAGTTTGTCCGTTTAGGGCTACTGTAGAAACATGGTGGCGACTTCCATGTAAGGGGACCCGCGGTGTATGTAGATTTAAATTGCTCATTCTAAGGTAATAAAAACATAACGGTTCATTATGTAAGGTTTTTATACTCCTCTGAAAACGTAGTTATGTATATTATATTGCATTTCTGTCTATAGATAATCCTAAATATTGCACAGTGCACCTTTAACTTGCTGCCTGATCTACCTCAGCTGTTCTGTGTGCAAATACTGATTTTAAACTCAGTGCAGCGACTAGCAGTATGGACATAATGTTTCCCTCATCAGTTTAAAAAATGTTAGAGAGAATCATACTGCAACTGCACCATTATTGAATAGTCATACTTGTGATCTTAAATGCAAATGAAAAAAGAAAAAAAACTCATTTAGTGGTTTTACGACTGGCGTGCAAGAACAGAATGTCTAGTGCAGGGGTGTTAAATTTAGTTCCTGTTGGGCTACTGTCCTGCAGAGTTTATCTTCAACCCTAATGAAACATACCTGAAGCACCTCGGGATTAGAAACTCCCAGGCAGGTGTTTCTGGAGCTGGTTGGAGCTACACTCTGCAGGACAGTTTGACATGTGGTCTAGTGTAATCATTTGACTTCACACAAGTACTACTAATGTAGGAATTTCTCACAGACACCACTAATGTAATGCAGTGGGTCTTATGGTACGTGCACACAAAGCGAAGTAAAGATCGCATCGCTCTAGATATATATATCCCTCTAGATTACTCACGAAATGTTTTTCGTGTCACTTGTGCAAATAAAAACATCGTGTAATGCTCAATAAGATCTTCGCTGGTTGGCTTGTGCAACAAGGCGACATGCAAATTTTCCACTCGAGATGAAATTTTTTAACTTGTGATTGAGGCCCTTTGTGTCATTCGTTGCCTGGCAGGTATGGAAGGCCAAATGGTTCAAAAACGTAAATTTTAACACATCAACAACCACATTACAAAGGGAGTAATGGGATATTTCTGTAGTTATTCTGTTCTGAATATCAAATCCTTTGTTTTTCCATCAAATGTATTCTAACTAGTTGACTGAATAAAAATATTTGGATTTTATATTTAAAAGTTACCTCAAGCTAGCATCAGGTAGCTAGTTAGCTTGCCAGTTAGCATCAGCTAACAAAATGTTTCAAATAGGCTATTATAATTTTGTAATTCATAATTATTGATTATATTCTTTTTTTAATTTTAAGCTAAAACTGCCTGTACTCTGATTGTGCTGTAAATGCTTAAAGCAAATTACTTTGTCAGACTGAGGGGCATTTTGCCCCATAGGTGGGGTAAAACGCCCCCTTGGTACAAATTTAATTTTTGTTAAAAATCTAATAACATGAAAACTCTGGACGTTTTTCATACTTTGTTTATAATTTATGTAATTGTCACTAAAACTAACTTTTCTGAACACATTTAACTCTTGTTTCACAGAAAAAAAATTACACAGTCCTTAAGGGGGGCGTTTCCCCCACTCTACCCTACATATTTAAAAAAAAAAATTGGTCCGTTAAATACGCTCAAACAACATATGTGAAATATGCAGATTTTACGTGTGTTTGATGCCTTAAATTCACGTTTTTGAACCATTTTGCTTCCACTGGCGCAAATTTGTATCTATTTGCGTCTTTGCATTGACTTTGTAAGTAATCTACTCATGCAAAGAATTAAATTCGCTTTCTGGTGGCACTAATTTAACATTGTGAGTTTTGGTGACATTTAAGGTGAGTGTGAGTGTCTGACAACTCCATCCTCATTTTAATTTGGGGCACAAATAAGGACTTTCACCTCAACATTTAATTACAATCAAGAAAGATTGTTGAATAGTTATTATGTTAACTGGAGGGAGTTTGTCAGCTGACCAATATTAAGAATTGGTGAAATATGGTTAGAGGCTCTTACATTATTATTAAAACAGAACACACAAATAAATTTTATTAACAAAAAGATGAATGAATACCATGAATGATAAAGGACCTAAAGTGCATTTGATGCATAAATTGTCAGTGATTAAGTCATATGTTGCTATGACAGAGTTACATTATCTTATGAAAAGCTTATTACAGTATGCATCAAATAAATAAATGAAAGATTTTTTTTATTAACCAACATCAGCTATATAACATCTAATGTAAATTAGGAAATCATGTACTGATAATAATATACAATAATACCAAGGCCTCTGGAAGAGGTTTGCATAGGTGTTATTTACATTCTCTGTGGTGGAGCGAACAGTCCAGTAGTGGTGACTTCTTCCACTGGTTGTGTGGTAACAATGCAGTGGGAAAGGAGCTACAATCCATTTCAACAGCCTTGAACATGAAACACTGAGATGCTGATTTCCTGGAGCATCAAAGGGTCCTAAAGTCTGGAACATACAGATGAGGTCCTGAAGTAGGTGCAGAAGGTCCTTAACAATCAGGAACAAACCTTCCTTACAGTGAAGCCTCTCAACTCAGGAACTGCTGCACCTGTTGTTGTCTCACTGAACGAAGACTCTAGATGTAGCTTCTGTTAATGTTTCTTTCCTAACAGGGTAAAGGTTCAGATTGTTGGTCATATCTGTTGCTGCTTCACAAGCCGGAGATTCAGAGCTTGCTTGTATCTGCTATTGTCCTTACCTTTACAGGTTGGAGACTCAGCACATGGTTGTATTTATGAATGTCTCACTGGACAGGCCAGAGACTTAATACTTGGTGTGTCAATTAAAGTAAAACAAGGAATGTCTGTTAAAATTTTTACCACTGTGTTACTTACTTCCCAAACCACTACCAGAATAGCTTTGGCAATATTCTGAACACATAAAATCCAAACATGATGGAAAGAGATGAACTATCATGCATGCGTTCATTTGTATGTTATCAGTTAAATTTGTGTAAGAGGTTGCACTACTTGCAACTATAGCTGTCACTGAGAGCATTTATTGTACATATATGTGTTGTAGATTACATTTAAAGGTTGGTGGTCACAGGCCAAAACCTTAGTTAGATTCAAGATAAGGGAAGAGTAGAAACCGCATATGGACCAATGAGAGGTTCTGTCCATCCCGGGCATAGTATGAGGGTCTTCTTCTTGCCTTCTAAGAGGGCCTTATCTGTGGCTGTTAGACATTTGTTTGTGTTAGTCCACCAAGATCCAATCAAAATATAGCAAACCTTTCTCCAGTGTTGCTGTCATAGAGGGGCCCCATCATAAACTGGGCCTTGGAGTATGCTGTCCACTAAACTACTTATAGATAGGCTCTAAAAGCTGTTATATGCCATACCCATTACAGCTCCCTGTAACAGAAGAGTCTCAATATTATTAACTTCTTCTTATCTCTAGGTCACCTCCTGAGGACCTTAACGTTTGCAGTCACCTTTAATTTCGAAACAACAGCTAGACAGAATTAACAAACTACAGAACCATCTCAAATGTTCTCTTCACGTTGAAATGTTAGAAAACGTTTTGCCTGCTCAATTATGCTCCTTTTTGCAGAAAAAAACAGTATCTATTAAGAATGTCAGTCAACATTTATTTATTTTTATTTTTTTAAGTGCCACAGTGTTTACAGTCTCAAGGATGTCCACCTACACAGAACTTAAACAACACACTTACACTTACACAGCGCTATAAACTGGAACAGGAGAAAATATTTTAAACTTAAATAATGTGATTTAATATTATTATGATAGCTATTTGGCTCCAAAAGCCCCATAGAGGACTGTGAATGCTGCCCAACTTCACATGTGGAAACATGGAATGAACTCTAAATCTCTTCTTAGAAAAAATATTTGTTTCTTTATTTATAAGAATGGAATTTATAAGATTTGAAGGGTTTGTGAAAAGAATAGTTGTTACAATAAAACTGTTTGTACAGACACATGCAGATGTGAATTATGGCAATATGGCAATTCTACACAGTACTTGTAAAATGTTGTGTTTGAAGTAGATATAAAGAAAATTAATACAGCTGTAACTTTACAAAGAATACGCTTTGCAGTAATTGTAACTGTATTAAATGAACACTTTGTTACAAATAGCAGAATTCGGCTACTGTAGCACTGCATTTAAGTTCCACCTATATCCATAATTATGCTTCTCTTTAACTGTAGCACAAATATGTTTCACAACACAACCAACAGAACAAATTGACAATATACTAATATCACATACTCAGCAATGTGCTAGTTATATCACCGAACCTCTTTTGAGCTACATTATTTGATAACATGAATGCGGAAGCATGAGCATTTTGGGTGAAATAAACCCTCCAAACTTACTGAATGGGAAGACATTTTCATTATAATTCAAATGATTAACTTTAACTTTCTTTAACTGTTCATTTCTTTATAGCAATATGTAAGGACTCGCCATAGTGTAGATGCTCCTTTTTCACTTCTCATGGTTTCAGTGTTCCATTACTCTTCCTTATTTTCAGGTCTCTCTTCATTTGGCAGGCTGCACAACCTAAGCAGCAGTACGCGACCATCCAGTCATTACACATGGATCCCTGTAGATGCAAATTAATCAAAACTGTAAATAATAGGCCCTATCGATTTATTTATTTATGTATAGATAGATAGATAGATAGATAGATAGATAGATAGACATTAAGATACTGACTGGTATGTTGTATTTAGTCCTGTATACACTTCTAATTGGCATGCCTAAACCACATAAGCAGCACTCATTCATGTCACTGGCAATGGTACAGCCCAAACAAGGAAGACAGAAGAGGCCACAGCAACCTAAAAGAAAATTATACGATTGATTTAAAAGTAAATCACATCAGCAGGATAGATTTACTTACAATATGTTATGTTAAATGGAATCACTTACATACACCCATGTCGTCACAGCAGCTCATCAAGCCTGTGTAAAAGTCTCGGGGTTCAAATGCAGCAGGCTGAGATGTGACCTCCATGATCTATGACAGGTAAAGACATTTAGGGTATCAAGAACTTTTATGCTGTTATTTTTTTTCCCCCCAAAGCATTTTTTAAACCTAAAATCAGCCATAGAATTTGAAAAAATATGATTTTTTTTTAAATGTTAGTTAACATGACATTTAAATAGTATTTACTTATACAGAAATATTTAATTATAGCTTTACCTGATTTTTCTCAGTTGAGTCAGGATATTTCACTATGCACTGAAACATGCACACAATATGCCAAGATTATATAGGGTTTGAAACGTCATGTTCAGACCCACCCTTGGAAATGCATAAAAAAGGGTCAATAAGTACTTTTTATTGTCAAAATATTTATTGCCCTTCTTATGGGTTCAAAGTCCAGTAAGGCAAGCTGTAGCTAATGATTATAAATAGCCACAAATGTCTTTTTCCAAGAATTTGCTGCTAGTTTGCTATTTGCTTTCACACCTTGATGTTATTTGCTGCCACACCTTTCATGTCTGTCAAACTATCTGACAAGAAACAAAAAACACAATATCATTATAGATAAAAAAAATAATACTTTTTTGAATTTTGAAGCTTCAAAATAATAATTAGCTATTGTAGGATAGTGTTCTATACAAATGCTTTTCCTCAATAAGACTTGAGAGAAAACATGGATACTGCTATTTCTTTAATTAATTAATAATAGGTGACATCTGACATGGATCTTGTTTGCTCAGCAGTTTGAGACTCAGAATTGATTTATTGCTAGCTAAGTAAAACACTATTGCCATGAATATAGTAACTACCTGCAGTTTTTATGACTTTAATGATTCAGAATACATATAACTGTACAGGACACACTGCTATTAGGTGCCTATTTATACCTGACTGTACTAATGACAATAAAAGACTTAAAATAATTCAAATTAAACAATTAATAATTAATAAAGAAAAAATAAACAGATGATGAGGTGATGTGTGTGTGTGTGTGTGTGTGTGTGCGCGTAACATCTCAGGACATTTACTTTTATTAAAAAGGTTTGTTCAAGTCATTTTCTGTATGAATTCCATTTGAATGTATTTTGAATAAATCAAGTTATCAGGAATCCATGCATGAGAATAGATTTTCTCTAATCCACTAGAGAACCAGCAATTTTCTTCCAGAACTGAATGAGTCAGTATGGAAAAGAGCTTTGTCATCGGTGTACGTGGGTCATTTCTTTCCTCTCCCTGATACGTGGCTGGACTCAAATCTTGGGCAATCACATCTGCTCCACCCTCAGAGTCAGAAGGACAATAAAGCATTTAAACTTAAGGAAAATATGAATGTGAGCAATTTAGACCAACTTTAACATCTCTACTCATCTGCTGTTTGGGTTATATATATCTCTTTTAGATATGAGCAGAAAGATTTAACTACATACTGTGAGATAACCAGAGGAAAATATGACATCGCATTTTATTATTTATTGGCTTTTGTGCCATTCTGCAGTCTGTTGTTTTTATATAATGATTGCTAAATTGTAAATAAAGCTGCCAGGTCACCACTCACATTTTTTTCGTGCTTGTCTATTTATTGATTAAAAGTTAAAAGGTAAAAACAATTGCCCATGACACTTTATTGTAGAATAAATGTGTCATTTTTTCAGTTGTTCTAACGAAGCATTATAAAAACACAAGCTTTGTAAAAGTATTCACATGAAGGATTGTGGGTTGTTTTAACTTCAATTATATACAATCACAAAAAAAATAAAAATTCAATACACCACAAAAAGACCATCACTCCAACTCTCAGAGGTAAATATAAAAGACAAAATGTATTTCTACAGTACAAAGGTGTAATGTACAAATGGCTCTGGCAGAAGGTATTTTATAGTTATTTTCCAGATGGTTTTTGCTGTGGTTCTGTGGTCCTGTCAAAGCTTCAGTCCGAGTCTGAAGATCCAGTAGAGCTGTCAGATGAGGAAGAGTCTGTGTCTTTCTTTTTATGTTTTTTCTTGTGTTTCTTTTCTTTCTCTCTTTTCTCCTTTTTCCCTTTCTTTTTGTGGCTCTTGTGCTTTTTCTTCTTCTTGCTCACTTCTTCCTCATCATCACTTGATGAATAAGACCTGAGGGTATGAAAGCATATGAATATCAGATCAAACAGGGCAGTAATGACACCTAAAATATACAAAAATCTCATATCACTATTTTCAAAAAAATCTGGAAAAAAAAAAAGTTTTTGTTAAAGTGTGTAAATATATATATATATATATATATATATATATATATATATATATATATACACACTTTAACAAAAACTTTTTTTTTTTCCAGATTTTTTTGAAAATAGTGATATGAGATTTTTGTATATTTTTTCATTCATTCTTTTATGCATTCTATAATATCTTTATTGGACTTTTCTACGTGGAATCAAGTGCACAGATAAAAAAAACCCCATAATTATCAGTCTGAGAAAATAAAACAGTTAGAAAAAAACCTGAACTTAGTTAATCATAATAAATACAGCACTTTGCAACGATTTGTATCATGAAAAGCGCTATACAAATTAACTTGAATTGAATAAATATGTTGATATCATTATGAATGTGACATTTAAAGTACATTTTTATAAAGCATTTACAAATTGTTTTTAATACTTATGTTAAGCAAGTGAAAAGTGCTATGATTGATCATATGTGTACCTCTTTTTGGCCTTTCGATGGGATCTGTCTTTGCTTTTCTTTTTATGTTTTTCTTTTCTGGAATCTTCATGAGAACCTGTATTTCAGTGACAAATAACCATTATCAACAATATTCTCACTACTGTTTCAGTCAAAATGTTTAAAATATATGTATGCACAAGACCTGGGACAGAAGTAGAAACATAAAGCATTTGAAGTCTGAAATGATGAAAGAACCTTTTGAATGGCTGCCGAAGATCTTTTCTTTACTGACGGCTTCCTGTTCCTCTTCATCACTCTCCTCAGTGCTGGTGCTGCTCACATCCAAAACTATGTCCTTCCTCGGATCCACACGAACAAAATTACGACATTCAAAAGTCAAATGACCAGCTGAAGAAAACAATGGATGATGAAAAAGAGAGAAAGAATCAATATCACATGGATGAAAAGCAATGGTAGATACATTTATAGAAAAAAGACAGACAGAGAGACAAACAGATAGATAGATAGATAGATAGATAGATAGATAGATAGATAGATAGATAGATAGATAGATAGATAGATAGATAGATAGATAGATAGATAGAGAAGAAACAGATACAGACAGACAGTTAGATAGATAGAAAAAACTGACAGTCAGATAGAAAGAGATATATAGATAGAAAATAACAGACAGATAGACAAACAGACATACAGATGGATAGACAGACATTTAAACAGATGATAGACAGACAGAAAAAGACAAGACAGATAGAGAGTCAGACAAAAACAGATACTGACAGATTGATAAACAAGACAGATATATAGACAGAATAAACAAACAGATAGACATTGATGGACAGGAAATCAGACAGAAACAAATTAGATAGATAGATAGATAGATAGATAGATAGATAGATAGATAGATAGATAGATAGATAGATAGATAGATAGATAGAGTCAGATGATAGATAGATAGACAGATAGATAGACAAAGATAGACAGACAGATAGATAGATAGATAGATAGATAGATAGATAGATAGATAGATAGACAGACAAAGATAGACAGACAGATAGATAGATAGAGTCAGATGATAGATAGATAGACAGATAGATAGACAAAGATAGACAGACAGATAGATAGATAGATAGATAGATAGATAGATAGATAGATAGATAGATAGATAGATAGATAGGAGTCAGATTATAGATAGACAGATAGATAGACAAAGATAGACAGACAGA
>CM077267.1:21360175-21492675 GCA_039654775.1 Spinibarbus caldwelli
ATCCAAACTAACGGACAACTCATGACTCTCTGAAAACACATACCTGGGTCAGCCATGATATACTCCACCGTTTACTAATCGAAATTATAAAAGAGCAAAACAAACTCGTTTGTTTTTGCTCCGCCGCTTTTCAAAAGCTGAAACCGGTCCGTTTGGTGAAAGACTCCGACTGGAAACATGGACTATACTGTGATTCCAACTGAGAGATAACAACTAAAGAGCACAATGTTGTAATGAGGACAGCCTTTTAAGTGCGCTTTATACCTGATACATAAATGAAAACCTGCCTCTGATATTTTTATAAACTCATTAAAGAAATCGCTGTAAGTTAATCATAAGCGGCAGTGATTGGTCCATCTTCACCAGCGCGGAGAAAAGTAACACCTACCTCCTGACAACACAATCAACGACTGCTTCAGAAGCATTAATTACTCCTGTATATGTAGGTTTTATATATTTAAAATTACACATTGAAGATAGGACAACGTTTACTATCCTTCATTTGAATTCTACATCTTCTGATAACAGTCTTTGACAGGATAAATTAATATTTACCCTATCACTCTCCGTTACTGTAGGGGGCGATAATGCCGAGCAACGCTGCAGGCGCGAGGAAATGATACTCGGCATGATTTCGCTTGTAAACATCACATAAGAAAATACTTCATATTTGTTGTGTTTGCTTATTATGTTCTTGTAATATCTGCGTATAGTTTGTACTTTTGTTATAAGCCAGGTTTGAGGGAAATATACCCAAAAAACACGCGTTAAAGATGAGCAACATATATATTCAAGAGCCACCTACTAATGGAAAGGTGAGTTTTAACAATAACTCATATTCATGGAAAATAAGGTAATTTAATGTTTACAAACTGATATATTCTTCGTCTAATCTTTCTAAGTTATCATGCATCACTGTGCGTTTTTTTAAATTAAAACTACGTACTACTTTTATTACATTTGTTTATGTTTTGTTTTATTAGCCCTGACATATGGAATAATAATTTTTTTTAAAAATGGGACCGTGTGCACATGAGTATCGTATTTGATATATCAGGATATTATGGCTCATGTAGTATGGTATATAGTGAGTATATATTAGAGTTTATTCTTGAGGAGAAAAAAACACCTCAGTTTTATTTAGACTACAGGCCAAAACTGAGCAAAATATGCAGTTTGGTGCAGTTGCTGATATTTATATGGCCAGAAAGATGAAATTCTGATAGCTTGTAATGTTAATCAATAAGATCTTTATAAGAGTAAAACTGACAACTTACATTCAGTGACATAAATCAGTAGCCACTCTATATCTCCCAACAGTGTCTTAGAAATATGATATTTAAATGCTAAGTTTTATGATAAAAGCTCTGTAGTTTTTATTGCGGGGGCAAAACATTTAATGCAATGCACATTTTAACCTAAACATAAATGTTGCTTCAGTCCAGTAAGTGTTTATCTTGAAATATTGCTAACAATAATAACTTATTTTTGCGTTTACATTATAGAAATCAGTGAAGATTTCACAGCAAAAGACACATGACCATAAGGGGGATATTTTTACGATTATTCTAAAAGGCTTTCTTATAAACTGTCAGTCAGATTTTTTTTAAGCAAAATGTTGACCGTGTTAATCCTTTAAGAAATTTGCTTATCAAATATAATACAGTAGGATTTATTGGGAAATTCGATTTTTTTTTTTTTTTTGCTATGTATACTTCTTTATTTCCTTTGTTTTTCAAATGTTTCAAAAAAAAACATTGTATCTGTATAATGATAAACTGATGTTTCCTCGTAGGTCTTGCTGAAGACCACTGCAGGTGATATTGATATAGAGCTGTGGTCTAAGGAAGCTCCCAAGGCATGTAGAAACTTCACTCAGCTCTGTATGGAGGGTAGGTGGCGTCATACTTTAAGATTTGCAGGCATAAAATACAAACAAGACAAAGCACTTGTCATGATGTCATGTTTTTAAACGAAGTACCCTGATTACTCATCATAAACATTTACTTCTGTTTTGCAGGTTACTATGATGGCACAATCTTTCATCGTGTGGTGCCAGAATTCATTGTTCAAGGAGGTGATCCGACAGGCACTGGGATGGGTGGGGAGTCCATCTATGGTCGCCCTTTCAAGGTTGGTTTTGGCTTTTGTTATTTACAAGATTATGTGGATGTGCAGTTGGCATGTGTGTAAGAATGTGCAGGAAAGCATGATTGTAAAGGTTATTGTTTTTAATTGATTGGTTTTTCCAATACAGGATGAATTTCACTCCAGATTGCGCTTCAATAGGAGAGGTTTGGTTGCTATGGCAAATGCAGGACCTCATGATAATGGGAGCCAGTTTTTCTTTACTCTTGGACGGGCTGATGAACTCAACAACAAACACACCATTTTTGGAAAGGTGAAGAAGATTTTAAGACCCGTTTAAAGGGATAGTTTCCCAAAAATGAGAATAAATGAGAAAGAAAAAAAAAAGAAGTTTCTGGTCTCTAAGTTTTTTTTTTTTCAGCAAAAATGCATTAAATTTATTAGAAATGGCAGTAAAGAGATTTATAATGTTATAATATTTCTATATCACGTAAGTGCTGTTCTTTTAAAATTTCTGTTCATCAGAGAATCCTGAAAAAAATGTATCTCAGTTTCCAGAAATATATGAAGCAGCACAACTGTTTTCAACATTAATAATAATAATAATAAATGTTTCTTGAGAATCAAATCAGCTTATTAGAATGATTTCTGAAGGATCGTATGACACTGAAGACTGGAGTAATGATGCTGAAAATTCAGCTTTGCATCACAGAAATAAAATACAATTTAAATTATATTCAAATAGAAAACAGTTATTTTAGATTGTAATAATATGTCACAATATTACTGTATGTTTGATGAGATAAATTCACCTTTTGAGCGTAACACCTGTCTTTCACAAACATTAAAAAAATCTTACAGGCCCTGAACATTTAGTGTATAGTAAAAGAAATGTAATTTTTGGATGAGCTATATTTATAAGTCATTGTTGATCAGCATATGTTGCTGTTTTCATTTATTAATGGTTTGATTTATTATTTGTATTTGTTTCATTCATGTCCACAATTTGTCTGTTGTTTTTTGGCTGCAGGTCACAGGAGATACCGTCTATAACATACTCAGGTTAGCAGAGGTGGAGTGTAACAGTGATGAACGGCCGCTCAACCCACACAAAATTCGATCCACAGAGGTTTGTTCAGTCCCCTCGTGCTGTTCAGTGGCTTTACCATTTTCATTTTATTGACCTTTGTTTTCATATGCAGTCGTTGATTTTGTGCAGGTCTTACATTCTCCTTTTGATGACATCATTCCACGTGAAATTAAAGTTAAAAAAGAGAAAAACAAGGAAGAAGGGAAGAAATCACAGTCCAAAGCAACAAAGTATGGCACACTTTTATTTATTAATTTCTTTCATTTATTTAGATACCAGCATTACAGACAACATGATACAAGCATTCACACTGCGTTTAACGTAGTGATGTATTTCGGTGGTTCTCAACCTTTTTGAGCTGAATTCTGCCTGTTGTCCAAAGCAATATTTGAAGGCCAGATAGGCTAAGATATTTTCAGTGCTTCTACAGTAATTATGACAAAAACGGTTTTATTTTTAAACAGAAACTTATTGAGTATATAGTATTTATATATAAATAAATTCTATAAAATTAATTTAGCCATGATTAATTTTATGATTCCAGAAGTTTCAAGAACTATATGACCTTCAATAAAAACAATAGTTATTGAGAGACATGTTTCTTAAAATCAATATTTTAAGATAAGATATAATCAATATAATATTATAATATTTATTAACACATTAAATTAGCCTTTATTTGTATATTTTCATTTTATGTTTTAATCGTTTTGTCATGTACTCTTGTCATTTTAATATTTTTTAGTTGTAGTTTAAAAATGTATTTTAGAGTTAGATTATTTGATATATTAATAATAATTTATGTATTCTGTATGTAGCCACTAACGTATATTCTTTTGGAGTATATAACTGAAAATATTGATGGTATTTGATTTTTAATCCATTTGTATTGCAAGCACCACTATAATAATTTAGACTTTGAACTTTAACTTTCAGAACTCATTCGACATTTTGGGCTACAGACATAAATAATAATTATGTAGATTATCTCATAAATTCATGATCATATGCAGTCAGGCTTAAATGTAAAAAACAAAAAACAAAAAAAAAAACAAAACAAATCTCTAGATTTGCAGATGGTAAATAGGGTTAATTATTATCCAGTTTTTTTTTTTTTTTTTTAACTTATGATTACAGTTTTTAAAATTGTTTGATTTTTGTATTTTGATGCTATACAGATATGCTTCCATAATGTAATGTTAACCAGGAGATTTTTTTCTTTAGGAATTTCAACTTATTGTCGTTTGGTGAGGAGGCCGAGGAAGATGAGGAGTTGGTCACTCAAGTCAGCCAGGTAGCTTTCTGTCCAATGAGATGATTTCTTCATGGAGATGATTATTCATTTGTGTGAAAATGAGCAGTTGGTGCTTTCAACATTTTTTCATTCATCCACTCTTGCAGACCATGAAAGGAAAAAGCAAAAGCAGTCATGACCTGCTGAAGGATGATCCCAAGTTAAGCTCTGTTCCAGTAGTTGACAGGTCGGGTAAAAAAAAGCCTTAGTCTTCACATAAATAATTCCCCTTTTTATTGCAATGGCTTTGTTACATGCAGATATAATCCATAATTAATATAAAACCAGTTTAATTAAAACTCTGTTTTTGTTTTTTGTATGTAAAGGAACCAAAGTGCCAGAGATGATTTTGAGGTACGTTCTCTTTGATTTGTGTTCAGTTCAATGATTTCTGATAATGTCATACTGTGATATAAGTCTATATCTGTTATCCACTCCAGGATGCAGGTGACGATGCAGAGGATGACAGCGATCGTGAATCAGAGAGAGAGAGGATCCGAGAGAACATCTCTCAGAAACTAAAGAAAGACAAGACGGATGAGAAGACCAGTCCAGACATGGTGAAGAAGACCTCCCGCAGGTATGCCGCTGATTTCCCTTCTGATGTTATTTCATCATATTGCAAAGTTGACATTCAGTATTGAATAATGCTTGTGTATTGGAATTCTAAGGTTACACAACTGGAATGATTCATTTTCAGTGATCCTAAACTAGTCCCTGGATTACTAGCACCTGTTTTCTGGGTTCTTTCATTTGTACATCAAGGACGCCCAATCTTGCTCCTGTATTGTTTAGCTCTAACACACCTCAACCAGCTAATCAATGTGTTTCAGAAGGCTAGAAACTTCCAGGCAGGTGTGTTACAGCTGGTTGGTGCTAATATTGGTTGTCTAGGAGCAGGATTGGTTGTTTCTGCTGTATGTAATGTGATAGAGCAGTTAAACTGGTGTCCAGCAGAAGGCACTGTTGCTCTATTAAGTTCAGACACACTTTTTCTCCAGAGATGTGGATGAGTTCCTTTGGCATTAGTGTCACAAAATGTTTTATGTGTTCTTTGTGTTCCCCTGAACTGGGCTGCAGCCTCACACCCCTGTTTTTTAAAATATTTTTTCGTATTCCAGGTTAATATGACAGCTTTTTGTAAGCTAACACTTTTTGATATTTCCGCTTGTTTAATGGTTCAAACTCTTATTGATGTTTTATAAGTTTATTGTTTCTAGATAGCCAGTAAATAAGAATCTGATTGGTTGAAACGACACAGTCCTTTAAAACACTCATTTTCAATCCCTGCTCTGAAAATATCTTTTCCGGTCAGCTTTGTGTCTTGCGACCTGAAGGAGAGACGTTTGCTTGTAATATGCAAAATCAATGTGCAATTTTACCAAATTGACTTAACAAAATGATAAAAACTTATCAATATTCCAGATGACTCCAGTCCATCAATTACCATCTTGTGAAATGTAAAGCTGATGTTTGTAAGAAACTAATTCATCATCAAGGTTTTTTTTTTTACTTACAAACCTTTGCTGAAATACAAGTCCATAATCCATAATTTTGCTTCCTCCTGTGAAAAAGCGAAATATGCACAGATCAAGCACTGTTTACAAGTGAAAACAGTTTAAAACAGTTTTAAACAAATATGTGGGTGGATTTTGATGTGAGAGGACAACAGGGGATGGACTTTTTCCCTGGAGAAAGTGTTATTTGGATTATGGTTATTATGGATTTTGTCCATATGCAATGGTTTAATGTTAAAGACCTTGAGACAGATTTCTTAAAGTTTATGTATTTTTAACTTGACACATCACTCCAAGCTTATATGAGAGACACTGAATAAAATAAAAGACATGATCAGGGCTGTAAAAAAAGTAGACCTTGAACTTCAAAAAACAGCGCAACCTATTATAGTCAGCTTATTTAGTTAACTCAGCAACTGACAGCTTAAATACTATTTCACTTTCACGCTTTATTTGCCTCTTAAAACTAAAACATTTGCCTCTTAAAACTTGTTTTAGTAAATAGAACTTGCTTTAGTGTTTTAAAGAAAATGTATTAAAATATGAAACTTCTTGTAGCAGGTTAACCGTGAAAATGACTATTACCAGTACTTCTAACTACAAATTAAACTTCCATGGTAAATCATGGCTTAAAAACCAAAGTGGAAATACATAAAGCTCACAATAGCAGTTGAATACACTGAGTTTCAGCTCACTGTGATCTCAGCAGATTGTCTGGTTGACCAGACCTCTGATTCCTGATGTTGCTAAAGACCAGTGACACCTGCAGTCAACCAGAACTGCGGCACTGTTGCTCCTCATCCTCAGTGGAGCCGCTTCAGTGGACACAGCCAGGTCCCTCAAGGTGAAGCATATATCTGGCTCACAAATCAAATTACTCTGCCACGGCAGGGGAAAACAGCTCCCTCCTGCCAACCTGGCAACCCCAGCACTACTCCTGAGACACGAGACCATATCATTTTCTGTCTTACATCAGAGAAATTAATTGTAAACATGCTTCTGGAATAAAGCTGTCACTGCGGTGTTTCTTCGAGAGCTGTTGTTGACTTTTCTCCGTGCCCAAAGATGCTTCATATCCTTGCATTTATTTAGTTAATTACAAAAACAGAGACTCTGCTCAGGGTTGGTTGGAAAATTTTGAAACCAATGAGTTTGATGAATCCCTGAAAAAGAATAGCATAGTTTTATGGTACCACAAATAATGACTTAAAGGTATAAGCTCTTTAAGTTCTTTTCAGATTTAATAAAGCAGATGACTTTTGATAAGAAATGTAAAACTGACTGTGGTGAATTTGTAATGTTATCCTTTTCTAAACTGGCCACAATCATGGTGTTGTGAATGGTTGTTTGCTATGGGGATGCTGGCTATTCTGGGTGGTTGCTGGGCCATTGCTTAGTCAAGTCATTTTTATTTATATAGCGCTTTTAACAATACAGATTGTGTCAAAGCACTTTACAGTATTAAATAGGAAAATAGTGTGTCAATAATGTAAAATGACAAGATTAAACACTCAATTTTCAGTTGAAGGCATTTCATTATTGAATTCAGTGATGTCATCATCCAGCTCAGTTCAGTTTAAATAGTATCTGTGCAATCAAGTCAACGATATCACTGGAAATTAAGTGTCCCCAACTAAGCAAGCCAGAGGCGACAGCGGCAAGGAACCAAAACTCCATCGGTGACAGAATGGAGAAAAACACCTTGGGAGAAACCAGGCTCAGTCAGGGGGCCAGTTCTCCTTTGGCCAGACGAAACAGCAGTTCAAGTCCAACTGCAGCAAAGTCAGATTGTGTAGAGGACTCATCTGGTTCCTGTGGTCTTGTCCCGATGGCCGTCTAGGTGACGAGGTCTTCACTGGGGATCAGTCTCCGCTGACGTTCAGGGCTGTAGAGGCCATCTCTAGGCGCTGATCCACCATCTGATCTGAATACGGACTGGATCTGGTGGTTACGGTGATCTCGGAATAAGAAAGAGACAGACTAATATTAGCATAGATGCCATTCTTTTAACGATGTAACAAATACATTGGGTGTTATGGGAAGTGTTCCCGGTTCCGGTTGACCTAATTAATGCAGCCTAACAATCCTTTAACGAATTTGAATATTAGAAGCGTATTAGTGTGTTATGTGGAAGCCAGGCTAAAGAGATGGGTCTTTAATCTAGATTTAAACTGACAGAGTGTGTCTGCCTCCCAAACAGTGTTAGGTAGATTGTTCCAGAGTTTGGGTGCTAAATAGGAAAAGGATCTGCCGCCCGCAGTTGATTTTGATATTCTAGTATTATCAAATGGCCAGAGTTTTGAGGACGTGGAGGACTATAATCCGATAAGAGCTCACTCAAGTACTGAGGAGCTAAACCGTTCAGGGCTTTATAATTAATTAACAATATTTTAAAATCTATACGATGTTTGATAGGGAGCCATTGCAGTGTTGACAGAACCAGGATAATATGGTCATACTTCCTGGTTCTAGTAAGAACTCTAGCTGCTGCATTTTGGACCAGCTGGAGTTTGTTTATCAAGCGTGCAGAACAACCACCCAATAAAGCATTACAATAATCTAACCTTGAGGTCATAAACGCATGAATTAACATTTCTGCATTTGTCTTTGAGAGCATAGGTCGCAATTTAGATATATTTTTAAGATGGAAAAATGCAGTTTTACAAATGCTAGAAACGTGGCTTTCAAAGGAAAGATTGCTATTAAAAAGCACGCCTAGGTTCCTAATTGATGATGAAGAATTGACAGAGCAGCCATCAAGTGTTAGACAGTGTTCTAAGTTATTACATGTGGGGGTTTTAGGTCCGATAATTAACACCTCTGTTTTTTCAGAATTTAGCAGTAAGAAATTACTCGTCATCCAGTTTTTTATATCGACTATGCATTGCATTAGTTTCTCAATTTGGTGTATTTCACCGGGCCGCGAAGAAATGTACAGCTGAGTATCATCAGCATAACAGTGAAAGCTAATACCGTGTTTCCTGATGATATCTCCCGAGGGTAACACGTAAAGCGTGAAAAGTGATGGTCCTAGTACTGATCCTTGAGGTACTCCATACTACACTTGTGATACCTCTTCATTCACTGCTATGAATTGATGGCGGTCAGATAAGTACGATTTGAACCATGCTAAGGCACTTCCACTAATGCCAACAAATTTTTCTAGTCTATTCAAAAGAATGTTGCAGTCGATAGTGTCAAACACAGCGCTAAGATCCAGTAGAACTAATAGAGAGATACAACCACGATCAGATGATAGAAGCAGGTCATTTGTAACTCTAATGAGAGCAGTCTCAGTACTATGATACGGTCTAAATCCTGACTGGAATTCCTCACAGATACAATTTTTCTCTAAGAAGGAATATAATTATGAGGATACTACCTTTTCTAGTATCTTTGCCAGAAAAGGGAGATTCAAGATCGGTCTGTAATTAACTAGATCTTTGGGGTCAAGTTGTGGTTTTTTAATGAGAGACTTAATAACAGCCAATTTGTAGGTTTTGGGGACATATCCTAATGACAATGATGAATTAATAATAGCCAAAAGAGGATATATGACTTCTAGAAGCAGCTCTTTTAGTAGTTTAGATGGAATAGGGTCTAACATACATGTTGTTGGTTTAGATGATTTAACAAGTTTATACAATTCTTCCTCTCCTATAATAGAGAATGAGTGGAATTGTTCCTCAGGGGATCTATAGTGCACTATCTGATGCGATACTGTAACTGACGGCTGCATGGTTACAATTTTATCTCTAATATTATTGATCTTGGAAGTAAAATAGTTCATAAAGTCGTTACTGCTGTGCTCTTAGGAAATGTCAACACCTGTTGATGCTTTATTTTTCGTTAATTTAGCCACTGTATTGAATAAATACCTGGGGTTATTTTTGTTTTCTTCTAAAAGAGACGAAAAGTAATCAGATCTAGCAGTTTTTAATGCTTTTCTGTAGGATAGGGTATTTTCCCGCCAAGCAATACGAAATACCTTTAGTTTGGTTTTCCTCCAGCTGCGCTCCATTTTCCGGGCTGCCCTCTTTAGGGCGCGAGTGTGCTCATTATACCACGGTGTTGGATTCTTTTCCGCAATCTTCCTTAAGCGTAAAGGAGCAACCGTATCTAAAGTGCTAGAAAAGAGTTTCTGTTACATCATCAAATTTTTCTGCACTGTTGGATATGCTGAAGAATTGAGATAAACCAGGAAGATTACTTACAAAGCAGTCTTTTGTGGTAGAAGTGGTGCTTCTACCATACTTGTAACAAGGAGTAGAATTTACAGTTTTAGCTATATGGAGTTTACACAAGACTAGATAATGATCTGAGATATCATCGCTTTGCTGCAGAATTTCAACACCATTAACATCAATTCCATGTGAGAGTATTAAATCTAGAGTATGATTTTGACAATGAGTAGGTCCTGACACGTGTTATATAATTCCAATAGAGTTCATAATCTTAATGAATGCTGATCCTAATGCATCTTTTTCATTGTCAACATGGATATTAAAATCACCAACAATAAAGACTTTATCTGCAGCCAGCACTGACTCTGACAGAAAATCAGCAAATTCTTTAATAAAGTCTGTATGGTGCCCTGGTGGCCTGTATACAGTAGCCAGTACAAACATGACGGGATTTATCATTAACACTTATTTCTCTAGATAATGTTATATGAAGCACCATTACTTCAAACGAGTTATACTTAAAGCCTGCCCTCTGAGAAATACTGAGGTCATTGCTATAAATTGTAGCAACACCTCCCCCTTTACCTTTTGGACGCGGCTCATGTCTATAACCGTAATCTTGGGGGGTAGACTTGTTTAAAATAATGTATTCATCTGTTTTTAGCCAGGTTTCTGTCAAACAGAGCACATCTAGGTTATGATCAGTGATCATATCATTTACAAAAAGTGCTTTCATAGAAAGGGACCTGATATTCCGGAAGCCAAGCTTTATCATTTGTTTCTCTGTATTATATCTGTTTTTCATTTGTTGAACATCAATTAAATTGTTTCTCATAAATTGGTTTGGACGTTTTCTGTATTTTCTAGTTCGGGGAACAGACACAGTCTCTATAGTGTGATATCTAGGTGAAAGAGTCTCTATGTGCTGAGAATTAACTGACTTCTGTGCTTATCAAACAAGTCCACATCCAGGTCCTCCTTGCTGCTCTTGTTAAATTAATTTTCATGTTACAGCTGATAACACTATAATTCTACACTATTGTCTAAATAAACTAAGTGCAAAAAGTGAGTTTATGCATTACAGTGGTATAATGTACAGCGGAAAAAGTATATATTTTGAGATGTGCAAAAGATTGTTTAACAGTGTTGTTAAATTGTTAGTGTTTTTAGTTAACTTTAGTGCACATTAGATGACGATAAACATAATCGAAATTTAAAAATAGGTATGAGCATGTACATTACCATTCAAATGTTTGGGGTCAGTAAGATTTATTTATATTTTAAATGAAATTAATAATTTTATTAAGTAAGGATTCATTAAATTGATAAATTGATAGTATAGGCATTTATGATGTTACGAAAGATTTCTATTTCAAATAAATGATGTTCTTTTCAGTATGAAAATATGAAGCAGCACAACATTTCAACATTGATAATATTCACAATGTTTCTTGAGCATCAAATCAGCATATTAGAAAGATTTCTGAAGGATCATGTGACACTGAAGACTGGAGTAATGATGTTGAAAATTCAACTTTGCATCAGATGAATAAATTACATTTTAAAATCTATTCAAATAGAAAACAGTTATTTTAAATTGTCATAGTATTTCACAATATTTGTTCATAATAATAGATTTTACTGTATTTTTTATCAAATAAATACATAAGTAAATAAAGAAATAAATAACCCCCAAACTTTTGACCGGTAATGTACAATTACATATTTCATATTTTAGAATGCATATCTAACACTAATAAATAAATAAAAAATCTGTGATATTAGCCACTAACCAATATGGTACTAATATGTTGTGAATAACTATATAAATTACACTTAGTTAAGCTTATTAAGATTAGCAAAATAAAAAACTTTTAAAAAGGAGAAAACACTTCCCATATCTTTTGTTGTTGACATTGAAGAATGCGAATTCAAAACTAATTTGGTGCTTTTCAGTTAGTTATAGAGCTAATACTAAAACAATTTTTATTCCTGGAAAATTATGCGTGTACAAAATAGGGGTGGGGGATATATCGGTAGGCACGATGAACCGGTTGAAATTTGTCAACCGGTAGAGATTTTGAACTATTGTCTATATCACGGTCACACGGTCACGTGACGTTGCTGTGCTGCGTGGTCACGAAAACTTAACATGTTGCACATGTTTTTAAGGATTGCGGTTAAAAAAAAGAGTGATTTTTAAGCTGTTGTAATGCAGTCAGCAGCAAAAGAGAACTCATTTCGCTAAATGCACCCGCTGTCTGAGAGACTGTTTCTGACGGTGCTCATAGAGCGTGGGAGTATAGAATGGAGTTATTTTTGCTGCGTTATAGGCCTTGAATGGTTAAATACACACTTTTATGTGTTAAAATGCCCATCTTTGCAAGTATCCTTGTGAACGCAGTAATTTAGGTCTTAAGGGAAAGCAAACAGCTGAAAAAGAAAATACATGTGTAACAGTATATTGATCTGGGCAGCTCTTAAAGTGACAGCAGTCTAATATTCCTGCTGTCTGTCATTCATGTTCATCAAACAGCAAGAGACATAACATCTCTCACTGCTCTTGACTAAATCACTTTTGTAACTTTATTAAGAATAAATATATATTTAATTTACACAGAGAAAAATATGCAGTGTTTTATACATTTGATTACTCTATACGATGTATGTAACATTTCTTATTTGTTCTGCTGTAGTTTTTTGTTCTGTTGCTTGTAATTAGTTTCTTATTCTTATTTAATCACTGTCTGTTTACTTGTCTTCAGTGAGCTTGAGTTTTTCTTTTTAAATTTAGGTTAGTATTAGTTTTTTTTGTGCTATTGACACTGGTGACAAGAATGATGAAATTTCTATGGTATCAAAAATTTTATTTAAAGCAAAAATAACTATATTGTGATGTATCGTTATCGTGAAATGCAATTACTCATATCATGATATAAGATTTTGGTCATATCACTCACCCCTAGTACAAAATTAACTTCAATATCAAAGTTACGTGACAAGTTATGACATGCCAAAATGTACTACATTAGATAAAGGGTTTGTTTGAATCCCTGACTGTGAATTCCACTGAAGTGCCTTATTTTTGTGGGAGATTATAGAGTTATATGCTTTTGTGCATCGTCAAATTCTGTGTAGGCACAACCCTACTTGAGCAAAGATTGTCTCATATTTACAACCCTTTTTTCAAATCCTCTCTTACATCAACCTCATTGTCACAGTCGCATCTCTTTCTCTTTCATGTGATCCTTGAAATCAGCGTTGTGACCTTTGAAAATGGGGGGATTAAAGGATTCATAACCTCACCACTGACTGAGGCGCTAAAGGTGGAGAACTCTTCCCCTTTTCTGGAAGAACACCTGCCTTATCTCACCATCGGCCGTTATGTGTCATAATAAACATGCTTTTTTTCTTTTGCTACATAATGAAGTAATGGCCAAACCCACCAAGTCTCAACACTTTGATTGACAGGAAGCAAAATGCAGAAAGACTGTAGTATATTAAACACAAGCATGGTGTTTGGCTACAAGAACTGTAACCCAACACAGTGGTTTGTCTTGGCTTGCAATCAAAGAGTTGGCTGGTAGGTAGAGTGTTGGTGCAAGACAAAGGGAGCATTGTTGCAACCCAGAGCTCTTTCCCACTCAGGCTTACAGGAGCTTATAGGTGAAGGGAGAAGCTTTGGTTGCCAGTCACCTGGAAGGAAGCACAGGCTATAGGACGGATCTGATGTTGTTTGGAATAAGTCTACGAGGCTCGAGCTGAAATCTAGCTCCTCTGGATCCATGTCTACTGCTTAAGATAGTATTTCATTTCCTAGTTGGCTAAATGTGCTTTTCTGTTGCCAAGTTCAGTGGGGTTTAAAAGAACGCTTCCGGTATTCTTGATGTTTTTGAGGGTGATATTGATAACTGGGGGTTTAATATTGCTAACTACTTCATTTTTGTCCACAAAAAGATATGAATACTTAGCATTGTTAATATAGTTGGCTTAGAGGTGGCATTAATGAATAAAACAGCATGCTGATGGGAGTCCCGACATCACGACACAGTGCATATGGTAGCCTCCACTTACACTAAACCCGACAGGGCATAACTAAGAATACAAAGTGCTTCCATATGGCTCTTGGATATAACCATACGCTCTTAATATTTTCATTTAAACCTGAGTGATATACCACAGCCACAATTCAAGAGAGAAAAACTATGAAACTTGGGCAAAAGAATAGACAAACAAGTGCTTGGCACTTTCTTAGCAACGTTGTCTAGACGACATGTAATAAAATATTAATTGCATATATTTCAATAAACCTAACTATGTGTATTTATAATATTAATTAAATTTATAATAAAATCTAAAGTACATGTATTTCAATAAACGTATATTTCTATCTCTTTAAAATGCAATAAAATATATTTTTACTGTGTAATGACAGTATGTAAAAAATAAATTGTATACAATGATTATATGAATTTAAATAAAATATCAAAATAAATATGTGAAATAAAAATATAAAATAAAATAAAAAATGTAAATGTAATTTGTTGTAAATATTTATATTTACATTTTATAATAATGTTTCAATAATGCAAACAAGTTTAATTCTGCTGTAAAGCAGCTCTAAAAAGAGGACAATAGTAAACAGAACTATTAACTATGGAGGGCCAAATTACTCAAAATTAAATAATTAAATAAATGTTGAAATATATAAATAAATTGTTAAATACATAATAAAATATTTAAATATATAAATAAATGCAGAAATGCAAAAATAAATATATAAATATTTATTTATTCATTCATTATTCATTTAATTATATATATATATATATATATATATATATATATATATATATATATATATATATATATATATATATATATATATATATTTAATTATTTATATATTTATTCATTTATTTATTTATTCAATCATTTATTTATTTATTTATTTCCTCCACATTTCATTTTCAGGGTTACGGTTGTTGGCACGTCACTCAACAATAGTGGGCGGCGTCACCTTTCAAACTCGATTTCTTTGGTCTTTCTAGTTTAAGCGCCTTTTTCTTGTTTTTCGCATCACAAGCTATGGCTGAGAATGGTACAAGATTGGTTGTTTTGTCTTTGACACGTTTTTTTTGCCATAGTTCTAAATTGTTAAAGGTGCCATAGGTGATTATCTTCAGAAACATTTTTTGTTATTCTGGTTGAAAGTCTCTTCACATCCTGATAGCAATCATTAAGTTAAGTGGTCTAAATGTATTTATATGCATTTATATATTCTGTGGAAGTTGTAGGAATAAGAAATGTTCGTCCAATCAAAACGCTCGGTCCGAGCATTTTAATTGGCTTTCCTACCTGCCTGTCAATGTATGTATTTGCATACCTCTGCGCACCCTGTTCGCGCAGACAGGATACGTCACCAGCGTATTCACTCACGCTGTGTAGACAGAGCAAGAATGGCAGACAAACATCAACAACCCGATCTTCCTTCCTGGTATTGTAGTACTTTTACTAACTGTGCTGTAAAGTTTTCTCACCGGTGAATGACACATGATGTAGCCCAGCAGTTCCCAATCCCAGTTCTCCTGCCCCCCGCTCTGCATACTTTGCATGTCTTTGAACTGGAATCATGGCGGAATATCTGGTGATGTCCACTTCGCAGGGCACTTATTACGGTCGAATAGAACAAACATTGGACGTGATAAGATATACATATGAAATGTGCAGAGCGGGGGCGCGAGGACTGTAACTGGGAACCGTTGATGTAGCCTATTGTAGTAATTTAATGTTGTCTCTGGTATTCTGCTCTTTGAGCGTATGTGTGTTCAGGGGGCGTGGCTTTGGACCACAATTGCAGGGAGGGTGGGACCTGATAGCACGTTTCAGTGCTATCAGGCTAAAGTTAGCATTTTCTGAGATCTCCTATTGCACCTTTAATGATCTATTGAAGTTTTTGAGGCTGAATATCTGTCTAATACCCAGTATCATACTTCAAACTTTGAATCGGTCACAGGACGTCCTCTTTGTTGACCGAATCAACATGTCATGTATTTTCCAGTCGAACATAGTGCTCAGTTCTATTAAGAATGCTGCACACACTAAAGGCAGTCGCACACCGGACGAAGAGCACCGCGCCGCGTCGCGTCTTTAAAACAGGAACACATTGTTTTCTATGAGTACGGCGTCTATCCACAGTGCTCCTCGTCCAGTGTGCGACCGCCTTTAAGCCATTACTGTCACTGACAGCACTGATTTCAGCCAACATCTCCCACATCATTTCTACTTGTATTGAAATTGTCATTGTCAACGTTTTGTTTGACAACTTCATCTGCAAGAGTCAACAACCGATCTTGTACCATGCTCAGCCATAGCTCGTGATGCGAAAAACAAGAAAAAGGCACTTAAACTAGACAGACCAAAGAGTTTGAAAGGTGACGCCGCCCACTATTGTTGAGTGACGTGCCGACAACCGTAACCCTGAAAATGAAATGTGGAGGAAATAAATAAATAAATAAATGACTGAATAAATAAATTAATTCATGAATAAATAAATATATAAATAAATAAATAGATAAATAAATAAATACATAATTAAATAAATAAATGAATGAATAAATAAATAAATAAATAATTATGTGTTTATCTGCATTTCTGCATTTATTTATATATTTAACTATTTCATTATGTATTTAACAATTTATTTGTATATTTCAACATTTATTTGAAGCTGCAGTCCGTAACTTTTTTTGGTTAAAAATGATCCGAAATCAATATTTGAGAAAGTACATAACCAGCCAGTGTTCAAAACTATCGCCTTACTTTAGCCCGATTCACAACGGTTAGCTTATAATAATGTTTTCTAATTTGAGTGGCACAGGTAGGTTTCCGCGGGAAATTCGAGCATGGCACTGCGTCATTACGTCACATTTGTAAACATGAAGAAGTTTTCCCGGCTACTAGGCTCTGGCACGTGAGGATCCTGCAGGTGGTGGATCATTTATAGCCTTTTCTCACAGCAGCTCGAATAATTAAACTTATCATTTTGATGGCGGATTGTAATCCAGAAAGGATTATGTGTTTATGAAACACATGTGAATGAAATTAAATTATATTCCAGTTTTAAATGTGGTTCTGATTACAGATAGCCAACGTGGGATTACGCAAGTTTTTGTATTTTAAATAGAACCAGTTTGAAGGAAGATTAATTTGCTTTTTGGATTAAAAGAATTTCTTAATATGAAATTTGAATGGTATGACAATTAGATATTAGACTACAGAAATTAAAATCTACACGCTAATACTATACTCATATTCACGCAATGCTGATGTTGTTAACATTAATAATTTGAGAACAAAGTATAATAATAATACTTTGCACAGTTAGATGTGATATGAGCTAACTGATCTTTAGATTTAATCACTGTTGGTAGCACGATTTATTGTAATGCTTTTTTCCTCAGTTGGGCAGAACAAACGTGGCAGACTTGTTACTTACTTGTTAAGATGTCAAATTACGGTGAACATTCTGATTTGGGTCATATATTCCGAGAAACAGGCAGTAATTATCCACACCAGTGCAGTGACTGACAACTACACATTCACCTCAAAACATTAGATTCATCCGCGCTGGAGCCGTGCCGGAACACCGGATCACAACCCCGTGCACGGAAGATAATTCCGCAAGAAACTGCAATTCCAGGTTTTCAAACATGAGGGTGACAAAGAGGTAAAAGTTACGGACTGCAGCTTTAATTATTTAATTTTGAGTAATTTGCCCCTCCATAATTAACTGAATGTGTAATAAAATCTAATTTACATTTAAAATACACATTTCTTTTACATATTTTATAATCCCAGTATGTAAAACAAGTATATTAATAATAATTATAATTTATTTATAAATATTTGTTGTATTTTATATATTGCATACAGTGCCTTGCGAAAGTATTCATACCAATTAATTTTTTTCACGTTTTGTTATGTTGCTGCCTTATTTTAAACTGCTTTAAATTACTTTATTTCCCACATCAATCTACACTCCATACACCATATTGACAAAGCCAAAAACAGAATTGTCACAACTTTGTAAATTTATTAAAAATAAAAAAAAACTGAAATAAGGACATTGCATAAGTATTCATACCCTTAACTAAATAATTAGCTGAAGCACCTTTAAAGTCTCAAGTCTTTTTTGTTTGATGCGACAAGCTTTGCTCATCAGCAATTGTCAATTATCTGCCATTCTTCTCCTCACCTCTTCACCTCTCAAGCTCTGTCAGGTTGGATGGGGGCAGATGCACATTTTCAGGTTTGTCCAAAAATATTTGATTGGGTTCAAGCTCAGGCTGTGGCTGGGCCACTCAAGGACATTCACAGAGTTGTCTATAAACCACTCTTGCTGTGCGTTTAGGTCCATTGTCCTGTTGGAAGGTTAACCTTCTGCCCAGTCTGAGGTTCTGAATGCTCTGGACTGGGTTTTCACTGAGCTTTTCTTCTACTCTGATGAGTCCCTCAGTCCCTGCCGCTGAAAAACAGCCCCACAGCATGAGGCTGCTACCAGCAGACTTTACTTTTGGGATGGTACTCTGCAGGTGATGAGCAGTGCCTGGTTTCCTTCAAACATGATGTTTAGAATTGAGGATCATCAGACCAGATAATATTGTTTCTCAGAGTCTGAGGGTCATTTAGGTGCTTTTTTTTTTTTTTTTGCAAATTCCAAGCATGTTTTCATGTGTCTTCACTGAGGAGAGGATTGCGTTTGGCCACACAGCCATAAAGCCTAGATCGGTGGAGTGTTGCAGTGATGTTTGTCCTTCTGTGGGTTTCTCCTATCTCCACATATAATCATGGAGCTCAACTAGAGTGACCATCAGGTTCTTGGTCACCACACCAACCAAAGCCCTTCTCTATCAATTGCTCAGTTTGGCCAGGAGGCCAGCTCTAGAAAGAGTCCTGGTTGTTTCAAACGTCTTCCATTAAGGGTAACAGAGACTACATGCTTCTGTGAGCTTTCAATGAAGCAGAATTTTTTTTATCAACTCTTCCCCAAATGTGTGGCTTGACGCAAACCTGTTTCTGAGCTCTACAGGCAGTTCTTTTGACCTCAGGGCTTAGTTTTTGCTCTGATATGAATTATCAGCTGTTAAACCTTTTATTAAGATGTGTGTGGCTCCAAATCATACCCATTCAATTGAATTTGCCACAGGTTAACTCCACTCGAAGTGTAGTAACATCTACAAGTAATATAATTGTAGTCTAAGCTAAATTTCAACGGTCCCAGATAAGGGTATGAATACTTGTGCAATGGAATCATTTAAGTTTTTTTTATTTTAAATAAATTTGCAAAGATGTTAAAAACCTATTTTTTTTTCTTTACCATTATGGTGTATGGAGTGTAGATTGATGTGGAAAAAAAGTAATATAACGCAGTTTAACATAAGGCAGCAGCATAACAAAATGTGAAAAAAATGAAGGGGTATGAATACTTTCGCAAGGCACTGTATATATTATGTTAATATACATATTTTTAATAACATATATAGTAAATATTTATATTTATAACATTTATAATAAAATTTAATTTACATATATTTAAATAAACTTTATTGTTCTTATATATTTAAAATGTTCTTGTGTATTTTCTTTTACATGCATACTATATAAACATTTGCTACAGATACTTTAAAGGTGACTTCAACATGTGATGCTCTATTGGCATTGAGCAGAACTAAGAAAACCACTAAGTCAAGTTTACCTCATGTTAAAGTTTGTTCTTAGCATCCATTTATCTGAAAGGCCCAGAATGACTGTCTCATCAAGAACCCCTTAGCATTGCAGTAAGTTTCCTATCCTTGTGACCTCTGATCTGTGCCAGTGAAGGGCAGGAGAACTTACAACAGTAGCATGGATTTGCAGCCATCTGAATCCATCAAACTACTGGATAATCTTAAGTAGACTCCTGTCGTTGCCTTTTGAGACAATGGAAATGTCTCTTTCAAGAGAGTCCAAAAAGCAATTATGCACCAAAGACGATGACTTTTGGGTGCAGTGTCACCGTTTCTAATTGACCGCACTTGTCAGTTGTCGTCCATCATAATCTGATGCTCTATCAGCCTCTCAGGGAAAGGTCACCCGGATCAGTAAAGCTCTGGCCCTTTTTGTTTGGAGGCCAAAAGGGATCATCTAATTCTTGGCAGCTGTGCCACGGATCTGCAGGTTTATGGATCTCCAGCCCGCTGTAGCATGTGTGCCCTGTATGGGGCAGTCTGACGGAACGGCTCCTGACTACAGCATGTGAGGATCTTTTGACGTGCAGCTGAAAATTTTGAAAATCTATATTTTCTTGACCTTTTGAGATTAAAATATCTGAAACAGCATTTATTGAAACTGAGCTCCCAAACTATGATTCCTGTATAATTGTTTTACCTCTATGAATATACATCCCTCTAAGCACACCTTGGCAACAGAATCACCACTGGCTAGTAAATTTTTTTTGTTTACTCACCAGACTAATATATATAATGATTCCACCAAATCAGCTTATCTTTATTAAGATACATTCATGTGGGAAATGACCTGAAAGTACATTTTTAACATCAGTCAGTTGAGCATTTTTATGATAGAACTTGAGTAATTTGATAATATGAATGCATATTTGTCATTTTAACTACACTCAGGACTGGTGGTGGTGCTTGAGACATTGTTGGTCATTCAGTTTTTCTGTAAAAAAAAAAACAAAAAAACAAAAAAATAACTAACAATAACACTGAAAATATAATACTACTACTACTAATTCTACTACTAATAACAATATAAAACATACTAAGATCTGATGAGCTGCTGGGTTAATGAATATTAATCACGTTGTCTGCATTCGCTGACAGTGACTGTAATAGGTGAGTGCCAGCCAATGAGATTTCCGTTTGCGCATTAGTTCCGCCTATTACTGAAACAAATTGTACTTAAAGGCTGAATAACTCCAAATGAACTCCACTATTTTGACAGTCATCTAGCATGGAAAATTAGTGATTTACTCACATTGTAGAGGGTTGATATATCAGCTCATAACTGTACACATCAATGAGTTCAGAAACTTGCCGTTGTTTTTGAGCACCAGGAAAACTAAAATAATATGCTGGAAAGTTTGTTCTGTTTCGGTGAGTAGCACCTACAGCTCTGCATTTCTTTTTGAAGAATCCCAATGAATTTGCCAGGTTTCTGATCATTTCAGTCTGATCTTCAAATTTTGATGCCACATAGATTGCTTTATAAATTTGTCACATAATGTAAGTTTTGCAAAGATTTTGACTTTTTTGTGATTAAATCACAGTTGTGTGATACAGTTAAAATGTTTTGTCACATCATATCAAGAAATTGCTGTGTTTAAGCCATTTTCTGTTCTTCTGTGGAAAGATTTTAGCACCTACAAAAATAGATATGTCTCCTTTTTTGTTGAACACCTAATGACGTTTAGAGTCATTTTTTAGTCTGGAGCTTAAGTAATCATTAACATGTTATAGTTCACTCCTCAGAAGGTATGTCATCGTCCTGTAGGAGATTATAGAGTTCACTGGCAAAATACTAAACTGTCTTATGCAGCATTGTGAATTTTATTCTAATTGTGTTTTGGAATCACAAATACCTACTAATTAACTGTAATTTTACTTCCAGCAAGTACTCAACATGTTTGCTAACTTCACTTGTGGCGTTACACACATTCTTGTGGTTTAGAGCTTTAGTTGTGGTAAAATTTGTTAATTTGTGAGCAAGCGAGTGGTTGAAGGATGCAGTATATACGCAGTTTCTGTTATGGTTACAATTTCTGCACTCTGCCGCTTATGTCATGTGTTTGGCCACCACTTGACTCATCAACTCCATCATTAATATTTATTACGGAACTCTCAGTTATTCAAATATTCAGTCTCCTTTTTAAAAATATAGGTAGACTTCAAATTTGAGTCAGAAGGAGACCTGGAAAACTAATATTCTTAACCATCCTCCTTGAAACGTGATATTGGATGATTATTATACACTCACTCTGCTTTAACAATCTGCTTCAAGACCTTGGAGACATTTGCCCTCTCCACGCAACGCTGAGATTATACTGCTTGATTATAAAACTCTGAACCATGTGTAAAAGTCAAAATCAGTGGAACTGGAGGAACAGTAATTCCACTCCTGCAAAGTGCGAGGAGCCACTCTGCGTCCGTTTTGGAAAAACAGATCAACGCGAGACGTTTTTTGGACCGTGACAGCAGCCTGGTGGAGGGGCGAGGGTTAAATGTTGAATTCTCGATTCATGAGAAAGATTGGTCGGTGGCCAGTCACTTTGTGTGCTTTCTTTATGAAAAGTAAATCATCCAGAGCTCCCCGGGTTTCGCTTATTTGAATTGTCTGAATGAGCGACAATCGCTGGCTGGTCTGGAGAACCGTGAGTGACGACAAAGTCTTTCCTCCACTCCTCAGACTTTAAATGTGTGCGTCAGGTCTCGTCCAGCACTTCATCACCAAACCCTCTCTCCCATCTGATTTGTGAAATGACGGTCTCTTCCCCGCTGGCGGCCTGAGAGGGTTTGGTGAATGGCTGTCATTGTGTTGGCTGAGGGGGGATGTCAGTGCCCCCTGGCTGATGAGGCCGCAAGACAGTGGGCACACTTTGGCTCCTCTTCAAAGTGCTCACTCGTTAATAAACTCTCATCCCCTCCTCGTTTTATCACAAGGACACTTTATCACACTGTTCTTTTCTTTTCTTGAGTTAACAAATGCCTTTTTATCTGGCGCTGCTGTCTAACAAGGGCATATCTCACAGCTCTGCTATTTTAAACAGCCCATCACACTTCAGCACAGTGCTGTTTATTAATAGCTTTGCTATTTCTGACAAATTGCCTAATTTTCTAAACGTCAGGATCACAATTACTTTAATCTGTTTATAGAAATTACTTTCTATGGATGGTTTGGCTGCTGTTTTGTCTCTTTTACTTGATTCGGTACTTTGGGACTGCTTGATTTTCTTTCTTTTTTTTGTGTACTTGTAGGTTGAGGACATTTTTTTGATGCAGAAATGAGATATTTTTGGTTTCCCTGCTAGTTTTCTTGAGCATTAATTCAGCTTGGTGACTTAGACCTGAAAGATACTCTACACAAGTATGCAAACGTAAGCGTTACTAGCTGTGCAAATGCTTCTAGCTATGCAAGTGTCTACTTAAACAGTAACACATCTGGGCCTGGTTGCATAAGCTGTGAAGACTTAGAAGGTAGTCATGTTTTTTTTTTAAGACTGTTCATATCTTGAAGTCAGTTGAATAAAAATATAGATTGCTCTAATTTGATACAAAATTATTTGGTCATACTGGCTTTTAAGACTCAGCACATAATGACTATGTTTATGCAGCTGGCCCTTGGTTTAATGCAATAGACATTTTGGTAACACTTTACTTAAAGCCTTAATATATAATGCATTATAAAGAGTTATTAAAGGGTATAATGCATTATAATTATTCAGAATGTGTGTTGTAATACATTACATCTTGTCATAAAAATTATAACCAAATTTAAAAAGCATAGTGTAACAATGAATTGAGAAGTGTTATAATGTATTAACTGTGGTTACAGTTATTCACGAAATTGTACAATGCATTATAATGTGCATTACAAGGCATAATTAATGCATTAAAACTACTTCTATAATGCATTATACATGAAGGCTTTAAGTAAAATGTTACCGATATTTTTAACTTTTTTGCCCTTTGTAAGTTTGTGCCCACCAGAGTAATGCAATAAAGCAGGTTTTATGTACATGTTATGTATTAAAGTATTCACTTTTGTGTGCTTGCATATTTGAGTATGTTTCTGGCTGGTCACATTATATGCAGTGTTTAGGATCAGGATTTTGTGGTTAAATTATATCTCAACCATTGTAACAGTAAATAATAAATACAAAGCCTTAGAAGTTGGCCGAACCCCTCATAATTACAATTTCAAACCAAAACTAAATGTTTAAAATCTGTATCTTGAAAGTATAGTGTAATGATAATGAAATATATCATCACAACACAGTCTGTGACACTTTGATTATTAAGCGAATGTGGTGGAGATGGACTCCACCTGAAGGACAAAAGGATATTCTGAGGAATTTGTTGAGCCCTGAGGAGTAAATTAGCAGGTGTTCCTCTCTCTTTGCATTTTTCTCAGCTTTCTCCACTCTTACTGGCAATCTGGCTGAGGGGCCTATTGTGTTGCTGTTGCCTAGGATATGCTTCTCTTGTTTGGTAAATGGTAGCATGTCCAGGCAAGCAAAATTATCACTTAGTTGGAGGTGTTTCCCAAATATGGCCTGCTCATTTCCAACCAAGGGTCAATGTAGGCCTCTAATAAATAACTCTTCACCCTTGTGGAATCGTCACATCTTCTTGTTTCTTGCTGAACTGTTCATTCCAACACAATGGACATTAAAGCAATAGTTAACACTAAAATTAATTTTCCTCTCTCTAAAATTAAAATGCATTTGCTTGGCTTGCAAAACTACAAATTACAAACTAATTGTCTATCTGAAGCCTATCCTTGACCCTACATAGACAGCAATGCAACTCCCACGTTCAAGGCCCAGAAAGGTAGTAAGGACATTGCTAAAATAGTCACGGAAGAGAAGAAATTGTTGAATAAAGTTGTTATTTTTGTTTTTATTCTTGTAGCTTCATAAAATCACAGTTGAACCAGTGATGTCACATGGACTATTTTAACAATGTCCTTTCTACCTTTCTGGGCCTTGAAAGTGGTAGTTGCGTTTCTGTCTATGCAGGGTCAGAAAGCTCTCGGATTTCATCAAAAATGTCTTAATTTGTGTTCTGAAGATGAACGAAGGTCTTATGGGTTTGGAACAACATGAGGGTGAGTAATTAATGACAGAATTTTCATTTTTGGGTGAACTATCCCTTCTATAACCCAACAAACCATATGCAGGAAATGAGATTGTCAGCTTTAACCAAGACAGAAGGCTCTGTAATCATGTGTCTACCAAGATCCCCAGCAGTGGAATGCTGCTGAGTGGCTCCGCTGAAGGTGATGCACTCTTTTCTGGACTGGAGACCCATAGAGGAGAGCAAACAAATACCAGTTTCAATCAGGTGTCCCTTTAACTGAGTGCTCAAACAGTGTGGACGGCAAGAAGAGGTCCTCAAGGTCAACCTTTAAATCATCCATGATGCCCTAATTTTGTCCCCTGAGAACCTAGAAACTAGGAACTTGGAGGTTGGGAATCCAGGGTTCAACAGGAGTAACAGAAGAGAGCTGCCTGAGAGAATATGTGTCAGCTGAGAGGAGCAGATGGATGAAACAAAGGCAGTCATTGTTACGGGTTTGAATGGCTCACGTGTTTCTGGGCTGGAGGCCCAGACTCTGCAGCTTACCTGTGCTTTGTAGCCATGTAAGAACCTGGCATCAAAACATAGCTGTCAAGTCCTATGAAAATATTATTATACCCCAATAGAAGATGCTGTCCTGGGAGCTGCCAGAAGACTCAGTTCTCTGAAAGGCAGATGTGGGTGGGGGCACTGTTTGCACATGGAAGCAACTTCCTCTCACGGACTCACTTGGCAGTTTATCTACGAGGACCTCACACCTTGGAAGTGTGTGTTTGCCTGGGCCTGTCCTTATCAGCTGTCGTGTGACATCTGCATTTATTGTCTGAACAAGAGCACTGACTGTAACATCCATTTTTTTGTGGGGGTTAGATTACCTCAGATGTAAGACCAGTTTAAACAAATTTGATTGTCTCTTGCATAGCGGGACAGCAGTGATGGTACTTTTTCTGCAAGCTACCATGGAGCAGGAGCCAGAAGGATGATCTTAAAGTAGTGCTGGGCGATATGGCCAAAAAAAATATCACAATAGATTTTTTCATATCAGTTTTTAAGCTACTCTTTATGGTCAGAACATGACAAACAGTTAACATTTTTGAATTCTCTACATTTTCCAGTCATTTTTCCTTAAAATAAATAATTTCTTAGTTTCTGCATGTTCTAATGAGTAATATTATTTCAAATCAAGAAACAAGTTTGTGTTGCCTGATAATATTAATAATTAGGGCTGTCAATCGATTAAAATATTTAATCGCGATTAATCTCATGATTGTCATGAGTTAACTCGCGATTAATCGCAATTTAATCGCACATTTTTATCTGTTCTAAATGTACCTTAAATTAATACTTTTCATGTTTTAAATACTCTAATCAACATGGGCAATGACAAATATGGATGCTTTATGCAATATTTGTTTATTATTAGTGAAACTGTAGTTAACACAGCCTGAAGACTAGACATGTTTCAAAGATCATAGATGTGTTTCAAAGAACTTGCTCATGTCTATTAGACACATGAAAAAAGAAATACCAGGTTCCCATTACTTCTCTTTCTTTGCACTGAGCAATTTACTTACACAAAACTGTTTACATTTCCACATGACAGGGCATCTCATTTCTTCTGAACATGCAAAATGTGCATTTATTATTTATTATTACATTTGTTTGCCTCTCTGTACGAATTCGTACAACGTCACTCGTACAAATTCATACGATTTTTGCTAAATCGTACGTATTTTACGAGTTGCCAATTCGTATGAATTTGTACGAATGACCTACACCTAACCCCGCCCCTAAACCTACGCGTCACTGGGGTTTAGACAAATCGTACAAAATCGTACGAGTGAGGTCGTACGAATTTGTATGAATTAGCCACCTCGTAAAATACGTACGAATTGGTCATGAGATAGCGTTGGAAATAGTGACTGAAACGTGATCCATAGGACTAAATAACCAGCTCTCCCTTCCAAGATGTTAATCTGCACAAAAATCCTGATTTATAATCCAGCCATCGTCTGATAAAATCAAATAGGCTATACATAAGATAAAGACAATAGCTGTGCTGTGATTTCAGTTATACTTGCATGTTAAATTAGAGAAGCAACAGAATATCTGTTTTAACTGAAAGCGCTGTTCCTCTCATCCACGCGCTGAACAGAGCAGACACGGAGGGACAGAGAGAGAGGTGTGCGCGCAGCGGGAAAGAGAGACCTCGCGCTCGCGCGGCAGTACCAGCGAGTCTCAGAAACTAAATAAGGTTTGGGCAAATCCTATAAAGATTGGTCGCTAGGTGCTTTTTGAAAAAAAAAAAAAAAAAAAAAAATAATAATAATAAAAAAGTTGCTAAAGTGGTCTGAAAAGTCGCTAAGTTGGCAACACTGTCAGCATCTCCATCCATTTCCATTTCTCCAACTATAGTAGTACGGGTTTGGCCACGGGTCAAACAGAAAATGCGCGCTACGTTAATCGCACGTTAATAAAATTAGTGCCGTTAAAATGAATTTGCGTTAACGCTTTTGACAGCACTATTAATAATATTACTTGTCTCTTAGAAATGCACATTTGATAGTAGGATTCAAATGCTAATTTAGGATGAGATGTAAATTTATGTTTATTATCATAATCAGTAACATCTGTAAAAAATTTTAGCAGCCTCATTTTTATCTGGTGAAATTTTATTATTCTAATTGAGTTTTTTTTTTTTTTTTTTTTTTTAATTAACCATTGGTCCTATAGTAGCATACATTTAGATCATGATAACCACAGTTAAAACCACACATATAGCACCTCAATACCATGGTAAAAATATAACTACAGTATATGGTTTCTAGGTACTTGTATAAAAAACACTAGTCTCGCGTAACATTAGTGCTCGCATGACCGAGACTCATCAGCGAGTAAACACTTCTGCTCTAGTAAGCTTGAACTATGCTGCCGTTTGAACTTTGAGCCAAGCGGATAAATGGTCCATGTGTCGTGGTTCTGCTTTTGGCGCATAAACATTATATTGGACATTTATCGAACTCTTGTTATCATTTTATTGAGGAAAATTATATTGCGATAATTATCATTACTGATTTATTACCCAGCCCTATCTTAAAGTAGCTGCTCCATTGTGCATTTAAACCAATAATACCCAAGGAGCAACTTGAGGTAAAATGCCTTGTTCAAAGGCAAAATGGTAGTTCATTGGTGCCCCCCCCCCATGTGGTTTAAACACGCAAACCTAATATATATCTGCCAAGATCTTTTAAAGTAATGGTTTGTTCACTCAACCCCATGACATTTCAAACCCAAACGAAGTTTATTTTTCGATGCAACATAAAAGATGTTTAGCAGAATGTTAATGCTCTGATAGTCTTCCCCACTGCTTCATATGATCTGATTTGCACTTATTCATGTTTAAAGTGCATCATGTTCAGTTACAAGATACACAGGAATATTGTCAAGGCAACTCTTTGTGGTTGAGCCATTAGTTCTTGGCTAAAACTTGGTTCTATTGCTTGGTTTGAACCATAGTGTGATTCCACCACCTTCACCTGCAGTGGCCAAATTCATGAAATATTCTTAAGACTCCAATTCTCCAGTTTTTTATTTTTGTATTCCCAAAAACATGTCTTAAGAATGCTCTTATCTCGATTGTTCTAAAGACAAACTTTTCTTAAAAAAATGTTCTTGAAAACCATCATAAATAACCTCTTAAAGATAAGATAATGTCCAGCTTGTTTTAAATAAAGGTCATATTTAATGAATTTATTAGGTTGTTTCAAATGTTAAGCATTGCAACATAACATAGCGATAAGTAGCGATAACAACTCTGAGGTGACAAAATGATTGATAGTGTAAACAATGATCGGTCATGATTGTGCTGAATTCAAAATGTTATAATTGCAGCCATTTTCGGCAACATTCAGTGTGACTCTGAGCGCTGAACTCCCAATAAGTGAGTTGTAATTAAATGGTGTGTGCACTTATTATGATTATTAATCTACAGGTAGTGTGATAAAATGCAACTGAGGTGTTTTTCATTTGAGTTCATCTGCAAGGCTTCCGCAGAAAGCGCCACACAATCAGATAACACCACAGTCTGTCATTTTCTTCTTAAGAAAAAAGATGTTCTTCAGAAAACATTTGAGAACTACTTGAGAATTTTCAGGAATTGCAATTGACCCTTCGCCGGGAGCCCTGACCAATCATAATGCAGAATCTGCCATTTTTTTTTTTTTACGAACAAGCTCTGAAGTCTATATGAATTAATATTCACCAGTTTTGAAGCATACTTGTGTGCGGTACTTTAGTGACGTAGGTTTCTGTTGCCAGTTTGAGAGCACTGATTAGCTCCACAGCCATGCTAAATATCATAGTAAGACCTCACTGTTGGAGCTCAGTGGGGTTGAGGTGTATCGGTTCAGCCACAACATCCCTTCTTGAGGTGCCAGAATCCTGGACTGTCTCGAAGCCATGCTGAACTTTTGATTTACCAAGGCGCCACACGATTTATTAGAGAATTTTATGCTTCTAATGCACGTATTTGTTTCTAACACGTTGAAACACTATGCCTAAGGTAATTGTTGGTTTTATTCCCGTTTTATGTGAACACTCAATCCCTTTGTTAATTGTGGAATGAAAGGCGTAATCATTTGGAAACCCCGGAGCTGAGGAGATGTTCATATCCTGTGTGCTGTTCTGGGGATTGTGTTTTCATATCAACCATTTCAAATAAATAAATAATAATAAAAAATGAAGATCAGCACCCTGCAGACATTCAGAAATGTTCTTGTTTTCTCCTCTTTGACTTTAGTTACAATCTCGACATTCGCTCTTGCGAAACCTCACACATAATGCAGCTCGATTTGATTTGTGACAGCATGTCAACAAATAACTTAGAGGAAGGCTTGTGGAAGTATTTGCACACATTTGCACAGAACAAGAAAGAAAAAAAAAAATCAGCATTTCACGAGGTTGTTGCTTTTTTGTTAGTTGCGCTCAACAAATGAATGGTTGCTCATATTTGAAATACTTCAGTTTGAGATATTTTGTGTCTATGATGAGTTGGCTACATTCAATTTTTTTTTTTTTTTTTCGTAGACTAACGTTTTTAAATTTCAATTTGTAATTTGTATTTTCAATTTTTCAACTTGAAAACATTTGGTCTTTTGAGTATATTTAAGATTTGGTCATTTTCCATGTCACGTTAACTTGTTAAAATGTTTTATTCATTACTTGAATGATTTATCTCAGATAGCAGGAAAATATCTTCAATTGCTACGCATAAAAAGTGTGCTACATGTTTTTCCTTCCGTAACATGTTTTTCCCTTCTACATTTTGCAAGACTTATTGAGAAAGTGTTCCTTCCAAGATTGGAAATTAATTCCAGCTCTCGGTTGAATGTCTTTCCACAGTGATGAATTGAGAAAAGAAGCTCGCCAGCTGAAGAAAGAATTACTTGCAATCAAACAGCGAAAAGAAGATGGTGTGAAGAAAGAAGAGGATGTCAGTGAGGGTGAGTGTCTGTGCCACAAAATCACAGCTGTTTGTCTTTTCATTGACAGAATTTGAAAAAGCTCTGTAAAATTACCAGTATTCTTTGAAATGTCATGTTTTGTACTGTTTTAACAATGAAAGCCTAATTTATTTCTTGCATATGGTGTAATGAAAGTATTTCAACCTCTCCCAAAATCAAGTCAGCATGATCCTCCAAACAACTGAATTGTACTTTTTTTGGCGGTTTGTTTTTCTACATCAGGCCTTGCTTTTTATGTCAGAAATATCTGAAGCTGCTGTGTGTGTATTTGTGTTTTTAAAGCCTGATTGTTGGCTGTGAGTGAGCGTGTGGATAACATTAAACGTTTGGCATTGCTAGCTGTTATTTAGTCGATTCTTTTAGACATGTAGTTAATTGCTTACCTTTTGTGAGCATTTTGAAGAGCAGTGAAACTTTTTCAGTCATTATTCATTGAAACATTATTCTCATTTACTCAACCCCATGTCATTCCAGAAAGGAGAAATTTTGCAGAATTGGCCTGTTTTCATTTGTCATTTTATATGTTGATTGGACTGCTATTCATTTGGAATTGCACACTTTGCCAGATTGTTTCCGATAGCTATTTGATCAGTAAAATGCATTAAATTAGATAAGTTTAAATATCCCCCAATGAAAGCAGCAGATACTGTACCTGGGTCTGTCAGGTTCTAAAAATGGCAAAAGCCCAATGAAGTGGTCGATATGACACTATATTTTTCTTTTTCTTTTGAATCCATACAGTACCTTTCTGTCTAATTAATTGAAATCATGAAACCTACACAATTTAACAGCAATTTATTAAAGTTTAACAATTACATTTTTAAGGCCCTATGAAACACTTTGTTTTTTTTTCTCAAATTCAGTTTTATTTTTACTAAGTTTTGTTTTACATAAATTTTCTGGATTTCTTAAAAAAATATTATTATTTTATTTCTTTTTATTTCAGAAATAATGTGTCGTGTATTTATATTTTTCTGGTAAATAAATTCTGGTAAATACTTTTTCTGGTAAATATTCCTTAAAGAATAATGTTTCAATAATAATTTTATTATTAGTAGTAGTGCTATCATTACATTAAGTAAAATGTTTCTGTCACAATTTTTTCAAGTTAAACCAAACTTTTATTTTGATGAGTTGCTCTGAAGACCTCTGTTTCTTTTTGTATATGATATAGTGATAATTTTTCTCAAAAGAAACGGTAAAATGCTCATGAAGTGACTGTCAGAGCAGTTCTAGAGATTATGTTCAAATTCTGTGACAGTCTGCGTTATACAGTAAATTCCATTTTTCTGACTGGATTCCGTGATTCCGTCCACATTTTCTGCTTTGCGGAAATCATTGGGCCCTAGTTGTTGTCCACTAAAAGTGGATAAAGTTTGCAATGGTCATTTAGTAATATTTTCTTATTTTAGTTTTAATTTTAAAACCCAAACTTTTTTCAAATCTGACAAAGAACATCCGTGTCTAATTTCTCCCTGAAATCAAAAGAAAAAAAATTATATTAGATTTTGCTTAAAGAATATAACTGTAATGCATTAAATAAATACATACAAAAATAGATATATTTAGTAGTATTTATTTATTATTTGACGATTTGTACCATTTTTAATTTATAGTGATTTCAAATATTAAAAGATAATCAGAATACACAGATTTATTGCTATGGCAAAGTATAATCACTTGCGTTGTAGTAATAAGAATCAAATGAAATTTTTGTAATAATGAAAGTTTGGGGGAAAGGATGCTTAATTGCTTAATATAAAAATACCATCACAGTGCAAAAATGAATCATCTTAAAAACACTAATTTTCGTTATGCTACATATAGTTGCACTTCAAACTGAAATGAAATGTGACCAGGACATATTTTCAAGTGATTCACTCATTCGCTGGTGTGATTATAGCAAATGTAACAGCACACTCAAACTCATGTGAAGGAATGGTGAGGATCTTCAAAACAAGTCTGGCTCAAGTTATTACAATAAAGTTAAAGTCTAGTTTCTAATATTTTCCTGTTTGCAGAGTCAAGTCTTTCTGAGGTCTGACAGCATTCCTTTTGCTGTCAGTTCCTTATTTATCATAACCATAGAAATGTGCCTCCACCTCCCAAATGTCTGCAAACGTAATATCTTGTGGACAAATCAGACAAGAGCAAGAAACTATTTGAAGTTTCTTGTCATTACCAACAAAGACATTATCCTCACAGAACTTGTGAGCTGTGCATCAGTGATGAAGAGGAAGTGTGATCAGAAGAGTGAACTTGTTTTCTCTTAGATGGTCCATTCAGTCTAACGTCTGTTGGTAAAGACACTAAGAACTTGCCGGAAGTGCAAACACGGCTCAAAGCCTTTTCTGTTTCTCGGATCCAGAGAGCACTCCAGGCTTTAGGATTTTTGCTTTACTTCCTGTGAGGATTACTGCATGCTTGAGATTTGCGCAGACAAACCTTTGACCTCTACAGAGCTTTCCAATAGCCCTGTTGTATATCACTGTCTTCAGATTGTGTGTTTTCAGGGGGCAAAGGTGTCTCCCTTCACCCTTGTCAATGTTTTCAGTGTTTTTTAACATTTGGCCTGGAATGTCCTATTTAAACTCAGCAGCCAGTGCATGTTTGAGGCCTACTTACTTGAGCAAGAAGGATGGCATTTATTATAAAAACAAAGAATGTGTTAAATTTAATTTCACATGCAAATGTACAATAGTACAGAAAGACTTTAACATTCTCTCATTGGCTCTTCATTTGGCGCTTTGACAGTTTCTTGACAAAACGCTTAAACAGTCACTTGTGCCAGTACGGTGTTGATATTATCCACATTTTTGTGGGCAATGTGGAGTGACCAGCCTTTGCTTATACAATACAATTTAAAAGAAATAAATGAAAATGTAAGTGTTACAAATCGTAATGCTGACTGAGGTACATTATGTTTTTAAGACTGTCAGTTTTGTGTTTCGAAGGGCTTTCGTAATGACTGTGAAAGACACGTTTTACCAAACTGTTAAAGACACGTGAAATGCTCAAGTCGCTGTTGATGGATATGCAGATATTTACGTATTGATTTAATTATTCGCAGGGAAAAATTACAGTGGCAGAAATGGACTTTTGCCCACAGGAACCCATTTGTCAGTTGTCTTTGTAAACAGACTGTGCACAAGTGCCATGTTTTTTAAGAAACCGTGTCAAAGTCAAAAAAGGTTAAATAGTTTTAAACATTTAACAGTACTCTGTGCTTAAATTGCTCTGATTGTAGGGAAATTTATTTAATTGCTTAATAATAATAATAATAATAATAATAATAATAATAATAATAATGAATTACTATTTATCCTTTTAGTATTATTATTATTATTATTATTATTATAAACAAATTAACTAAATATAACTTCACTCTAAGAAAAGTCAATAAAATAAGGCACAGTGTAGTTTGTTAATATTAAGAAATTTTCCGTATAGAATTTTCAAATGTGTTTTATCTGCATTTTTAATTATACATTTCATTGCATTATTGTATTTTAAGGGTTAAAAGAAATGTCCATAAACTTAACAGATAATGTCCTGGCTTAATAACAGTACCTTTTCCATTTTTATCAGATTTTATTTATTTGTTTTTGTTTATGTATGAGTATATCACATGCACACTCGCACACACACACACACACACACACACACACACATATATATATATATATATATATATATATATATATATACACACATATATATATATACACACATATATATACATATACATAAACATATATACATGTGTCATGTGTGTGTGTATGTACTGGTATATATGGGTTACGAGGACACAAATGTGTATAATGACATGGGTACTACAACGTAAACATGGTTTATGAGGATACTTCCTGTGTCCCCGTAAAACAAAAGGCTTAAAAAACATACTAAACGGTGTTTTATGAAATTCAAAAATTGGCAGTAGTTTCCTGTAAGGAGTAGGGTTAAGTGTAGGGTTGGTGTAGGGCGATAGAAAATACAGTTTTTACAGTATAAAAACCATTACGTCTATGAAGAGTCCCCGTAAACCACAAATTCAAGTATGTGTGTGTGTGTGTATAAAACTGAACTGAACCTCACATTTTAAACTGGCCTCGCTGATGTGCTGCTTCCATCTCTATTAAAGTGAAAGTTGGCCATCTAGTCATCTGGTCCCACCTCCTAATCTCAATGTTTGGGTTTGAGTCCGCTTCTCTAGTGTTCATGTGTCCACAGAGGCTACTTCCAGCTTTGTATTCAGTCCCAAAAGCAAACACATTCCTCCCCTCTCTCTAATAACAGCAAGCCGCTCTCCTGGCATCTGGTATCTTATTTTAGGAAGAAGCCAATTGTCTCCTCCGCAATTCAGCAAGCAAACTAGAAGACATTTGTACCTTTTTGAATTATTATTTTCGACAGACATCTTTTCAGTTTTCAGGACATAAATTATAGCATGTTCGTCTAGTCTGGTTTTCTCTTTCTTGGCATGGCTATGATTTGTGAGAGCCAAAAATAAGAGAGACATGCTAAAAACACTGTCCATTTTATACCCACCCTAAATGATGTGGCAACATTCTTTCTACCACTCGGAGTTATTTCTACAGGTTATGCCTGTGTGCACAGGGTGTTTTATTTCAATGGCGCCTTGTCAGTCAAATACGTTGATGTGCAAGAGAAATTGTGCGAGCATAATCTTATAAATAGACATAATAGCAATTTATTTCTTATCAAAGAATTTCAGTGCATTTGTAGACTTGCACTAGATTTGCCACCAATGAATTTAAGTAAAAATGATGGTAGCTCCGAACTGGATAAGTTATTTTTGAATTCACAAAAATACAGTAAGAACAGTAATATTGTGAAATAATTTTGCAATTTAAAATAACTGTTTTCTATTTGAATATGTTTTAAAATATAGTTTATTCCTGTGGTGAATTTTCAGTATCATTACTCCAGTCTTCAGAGTCACATAAGTCTTGAAAAATCTTTCTAATATGCTGATTTGCTGATTATTGGTGCTCAATTATAAATAATGATTCTTATTATTATCAATGTTGAAAACCATTTTTGTTGCTTAAGATTTTGGGGAAACCATGATTTATTTATTTTTTACATTTTGACATATAATAAAATGGATAGCAGTTCTTTTAAATGATTATACCATTTCATAATATTACTTTTTTACTGTACTTTTAGCAAATAATTGTAGCCTTAGTGAGACTTCTTTAAAAAAATTACTTTTTAAAGTTTTGACTGTCTTTGTGCGCAAGAAAATATATAAAAAAGCAAAAATATTAGTTAGTCAGATAGTCAGAGGCACTTACAATGGAAATGCTCCAATAATCCATAAGCATTTAAAACACTCATTGTTTTAATAGTATAGGCACAAGAATAGGTACAGTCAAACCAAAATTTATTCAGACACCTTCAACATTTTTCACATTATCACAGTTTATTCGCTATAGTTTAGAAAATGGTAATAAAATAGGACAAGAACTCAGAGTTAAACTGTGTCAGAACAAATTCATCTTGATAATGTCAGATAACTTTGATAGAAAGGTATGTAGCAAAACATGGTCAGGTTAAAGTGTCAAATCAAATTTTTGGTCCCAAATTTGATCAGTTTTACTGGTAGTCCACTGTATGAAGAATTTTTGGGTATAATATGTCACAATTTACTTTGTTTTGCTATCCTCACTTACATAAATATATAGTGTCCTGCACCCACTAGTAAAAAAAATATCAAAAATTACATCTGGTGTCGGAAATTTTTTTGGTTTGACTATGTTGACTTGTTTTTAGTGTGAGAAAAAAAAAATTACTTGCTAACCTTTTATGTGTAAAGTTACATCAAATTTGACAAATTACCATGACAATGCAGCAGCATTGTCATAATACACAAGTTTCAACAGAAAAAATAATGTAAGTGGTTTTATGAAGTTGCCAACTATTCATGTCTCATTTTGAATTGCCACAGAATTCACGGCTTTTCACAGCCCCATTCACTGCTAATGTAAGTGTCTCATTATGGAAGCAGAATAATGACAATAGTTTTTGAAACATAAAGCATGCTGAATTCCACAAATCGAAAAAAAGATGCATTGCAATTAACAGTGCTTGCATTTTAATGCCTTGTTTTTCCAGGGCTTGCATTTTTAGGTCCTGAAATTTAACATAGTTGTTTATTTAAGCTGTGAATATTTCAATTCAAAACATTTCACACATTTTCATAATTAAAAATTCAATAATTCATATTCACCTTCCAGAATTCACTTCCAAAATATTCAGTCTGTTTAAAAATATGATGTATAATATTCGACAGGCAAATTTCGGTCATTTTATTTCACTTTCCAAATTCTCTACCACCAATTCAGTTGTTAAAATTCGGCAGAAAATTCAGCGGCGCACATCCGGGAACCACAGGAATAGCAGTAGAGCACCGATGCATGATCTCCAGCTGATGTCAGCCGCTCACCAGCAGGTGGCGCAAGCGGCTGTTGATGAAGGCCATATGTGGATCAGGTCGTTCATTTACAAAAACTGATTTGCAGAAATGGAGCAAACACTAAGTAGAAGTTTTGATTATCGGGGCCAGTATAAACATGTGGAAACGCTGATTATGTGTGTGTTTAATTCAACATCTTCGCTGTTTCCCGTAGCCTACATGTAAGCAGCTTTCTCTACCACAAAGGAGATTATAATGCTCTTTTACCCAACGCTGAAGTACAGAACTAACATTACATCTGAGGAAGACATATATTGCTTTCGGTTGCTTAGTTTCTGTAACTTTGTATCATGGCTTGTGTGACGCTGTGCTGTAATACTGGGGTTCCCCTCATACGTCACACTCCAGGATTCCCCAACGACCGCCTCCATGAACTAATACAGTGATATAAGACCTCAGATCTCACAATACACTTTACTGATGATTATGTGAACTATATCGACAGTTAAGCAGATGTAGAATATGAACGAACGCGCAAGGTTTCACGCTGTTTCCCTCAGAAATCGGTTAAAGAAAAAGCATTACGCGGCTCAGTAGTGCTCTAACGCAATGACAGCTATCAGGCTTGTTTGAGATGCGCCTCGTCTGAAATGTAGGCGAGAGCAGGCGGCTGCAGTAAGGGGAAGAGTGAAATAAACACAGTCAAGACGGACAGTTCTGAGCTCTTGAAGTGGAACAGATACAACGAGATCAAAGGCAGATATCGCTTTATTCTTACTCGTGCTGTGCTGCTGATAAACATGATATAATTTCAGTTCTGTTGCTTTTTTACAAATATAAATATGATGAACAAGACACTCAAAGTGCTTGCTATTTAATCCCATACGAAAGGCGTATTTATCATCCATTTCTACTTTAATACAAACATGTATTTTAGATTTTTATAGAAATATGACAACAATCACATATCTCACACAGAGATCGCACTGACATAGTGTTTGGGAATATTCAAGAATAATTTAAATACACAATCACATGAAATCAGATAAAAAAAAAAAATAAAACATTTTAGCAGAGAACGCAGCATCACGGTTGTCTGAACCAATGAGCATTAAGCTGTGTCATCAGTCAGTCGTTTCCCATCATGCTTTTTGTCAGTGCAGTCAGTGGAGAGCAACTGTGCTCGACTGCTCAATCCGACACAGCCGCCTCACCGTCGCGAGAGTGTTTTGGCACACGTCAGCATGATATCAAAGCAAGGCGGACGTAACTCGGACACTTTTTATTTATTTATTTTAAAAGATGTTTATGGTAGGCTAACTATTATTTATTTGTTTTTCTCTTTATATATTTTTTTGTTATTACTATTATTGAGGAATTTCCTGTTTTGTGTTCTGGTTGTGTATGTATTTTATTGCTTTGACTGTATCCCCTGTGAATGTTATATGTTTAATAATAAAAAAAAAAAAAACCTCGGACACTTTTCTAACCGGCATGCATCTCGCGGTGATCACTGGTGATTCTGTGCATATTTTGCACATCTCAAACAAGCTTATAAAAAGACCAAACTCAGATCTTACTGATGATGCAAACAGATGAGGATATGAACGCAAGTTACGGAACGCGCAAAACTGCACGTTAAACATTTCCCATAAAGAAAACACTTAACGTGGTTTGTTGCCTCAGTGATAATAAATTAATAAATTATTAAATTCAGCATCTAATTAATAAAATATATTACTGTATATTATGTACATTTAAGCAGATGAGCCCAGAATATGAGCCCACAACCAACAAGTTTCACCAAACCATTTTCTTCTCCCATAGAAAACCAAGTGCGGTAGTTTTAGGTTTGATATTCGCTGCATATTCGCCTGTCCTGCTTTAGGGACCGTCTGCAAATTTATCTCGCAGTACAAAACGAAGTAATAATTTATTAAATTATTTAAATTTAATTATTAAATTCCAATAATTTATTCAAATTAATGTTTATAGTAAATGAATAATTTACTCAAACTGACTAAATATATATTGCCAATAACTTGCCTTAGACAATAATTTCCCTAAGTATGTACACTACACAAATATTTTTAAGAAAAAAATTACACTAATTCACCAAAATGGGATTTTTCGTGTTCCAAATGTTGTATGTTACTAGTGACCAGACTGACTTACTACAGTTGAAATTTTGCCAACATCTTCCTCACTGTACATACAGAATATAATTATTCTTAAGAAATTACTGTAATTCACAAAAGTGTTTTTTTTATTAAATATATATATGCTCCAAAGGTTGTAGTACATTCCTAGCGACTAGAATGACTTACTATAGGTGAAATTTTGCTAATACCTCGCTTAATGTACATAAAGTACATCAGTATTTTATGCTACAACCTTTGGAACATGAATAATTCCTTTTGGGGTCTTACAGATTTTTTTGTTTTAAATAATTGTGAATTGTACATACAGTAAGGGAGATATTGGCAAAATTTCACAACATACAACAACCTGTGGAACATGAAAAACCCTTTTGGTGAATTACTGTAGTTTTTTAAAAAGATATTTGTATACTGTACATACCATAAGGGAGATATTGGCAAAATCTAACTTGTAGTAAGTCAGTTTTGTATCTAGCAACATACTAAACCGTTGGAACATGAAAAAACTTTCCAGTGATCTTTTATATGTAAATAATTGTGTACTGTACATATATATAAAGGGAGGTATTGGCAAAATCTCATCTGTCGTAAATCAGTATTAGTAATACAAGCTTTACAATTTGACAGTGTGTTATTTTAAATGTTAAAAGTCATTTTAATTTAAATACTTTGGATGTTTTAACCCAGTCGGTGGAATTGTCAGATGTTCCCTTGGGTGCGATAGCACGTCAAAGCTTTCTCCGGTATACATTTGCAGCATACACCTAGGCGGTTTTGAACTCCTTTTTTATGTTGATATAAAGTGATTGCTTACTGTTAAAACTAATTGTGGTATTGATATCTTTGTAGAACTATCGACTCTATAGATCAGTGGTAAGGGAAAGCAATGAAATTGCAGCGCATTGCGTTCTTCTGACCTCATTTGCTTGCCTGTATATAGTTCGCATAATCATCAGTAAAGTGTATTGTGAGATCTGAGGTCTTATATCACTGTATTAGTTCATGGAGGCGGTCGTTGGGGAATCCTGGAGTGTGACGTATGAGGGGAACCCCAGTATTACAGCACAGCGTCACACAAGCCATGATACAAAGTTACAGAAACTAAGCAACCGAAAGCAATATATGTCTTCCTCAGATGTAATGTTAGTTCTGTACTTCAGCGTTGGGTAAAAGAGCATTATAATCTCCTTTGTGGTAGAGAAAGCTGCTTACATGTAGGCTACGGGAAACAGCGAAGATGTTGAATTAAACACACACATAATCAGCGTTTCCACATGTTTATACTGGCCCCGTTAATCAGTACTTCTACTTAGTGTTTGCTCCATTTCTGCAAATCAGTTTTTGTAAATGAACGACCTGATCCACATATGGCCTTCATCAACAGCCGCTTGCGCCACCTGCTGGTGAGCGGCTGACATCAGCTGGAGATCATGCATCGGTGCTCTACTGCTATTCTTGCGATTCCCGGATGTGCGCCACTGAATTTTCTGCCGAATTTTCTGGCAAATTTTAACCACTGAATTTGTGGTAGCAAATTTGGAAAGTGAAATAAAATGACCGAAATTTGCCTGTCGAATATTATACATCGTATTTTTAAACAGATTGAATATTTTGGAAGTGAATTCTGGAAGGTGAATACGAATTATTGAATTTTTAATTATGAAAATGTGTGTAAAATATTTCTAATTGAAATATTCACAGCTTAAATGAACAACTATGTTAAATTTCAGGACCTAAAAATGCAAGCCCTGGAAATACAAGGCATTAAAATGCAAGCACTGTTAATTGCAATGCATCTTTTTTTTTTTTTTTTTTTCCTCGATTTGTGGAATTCAGCATGCTTTATGTTTCAAAAACTATTGTCATTATTCTGCTTCCATATCTCATCATCATCTCTGGGTGTTTTTAAGAAAAGAAGGGATGTATTGAGAGCCACAATTTCTATTAATAAAAAAGTTAGAAAAAAGCAAGCAACTCTCTTATTTCATCAGAAGCAAATAAGCCTGTGTAGAAGGGCTTTCAAAGATTGACTTTGACAGAGTTTGACTTTGGATATTCATAGATTGAGAACTACTGCCTATATGTGTAATTATTTTTGGTAGCCTACATTTTTACGATGATTGCAACACATAAGTTATGGTGGTGTCTTGAACACCAGATTAACTATGTTACTTTTGATTAAGTTCAGACATTTAGCATTGAATTATACAGTGGTAACACACAGCAGAAGCTCAGGTCTTCCTGTGCTGAAGACGCCGGCGCTGACTGATAGACCCCAGTTACTGTAGCTTCAAGAAGCCTTGCATTCATCCCCTCGGTCTTGACCAGCAAAAGGGAAATAATCCACCTCCCAAATGACGAGGTGTTTGTCGTCCCCATCAACCCCCTGTTGCTTGATTTGTAGCTCTTTTTGGCCCAAGTGACAGAAGAGGGATGGAATGTTGTTAGAATAGCCGTCAAACTCAAAGACAGTACTTAGCAACACCAGCTGGAATCGATGGAGTGTGCTGCTGTTGTAGGCCCTGAGGGTGCCATCATTCAGCAGGCCTGCAAGTCGTGGTCTGCAGCTGGGCCCAAGCGCGAGCGTTGGAAGGCATCATTTTTTGCTCCCATAAATCACATCGAAAAGGGTTGTTACCAGCACTGACTTTTCAGAAAGGTGATTTCAATCACAGCTCTGAATTTGTGGCATTCATGCGTTGAATACCTGTGTAAATGAGTAATTGCATGGTTTGAGTGGCTAATGACAGCCATTCTCTTCAAATAACCTGTTTCACTCAAACTTTAGTTACTCAATTAAGTTCCACTCTACCTGAACATTACACCTTGGGTAAGTCCGGCGCAGAAATGCTTTCAACTAAAGGATAAGATGTTTGCACGTCAGGCATATTAATGGGATCCAGTTGAACATGTGTCTAGGTTCTCACGTCCTGATAAAGTGGGTCTCTCCTAAAGTCAAATGAAGCATCAATTACATCTAACCATAAATTTGGTATTCGAACAATCTAACAATTATTAGAATGATTTTTCAGCTGTGTTGGTGATTAATGCTACAGTTATTCAATAGCTCTGTAATAATTCAGATTTTGTCTTTACTTAAGAGGTTGTATTAGGCTTTAGCTAATTAACAATTTAACCATTTTAAAACAGCATTTAATTACTATCACTGCAATATAAGGTTTAAAAAATTTTTTTATTTTTTTTTCCCCTCAAAAAAATCTCTTTTTGATTGAGGGGGATAGTAACAATAGCCTAATAATAAAATATATTTTTTTAATTTAGTTAAATGACCAACTTTATTAATTAAACAGATTAAAGCTGTATCTACATTTCTTGTCACATCATGGTCTAGTTAAAAAGCATTGTCGTAAGAGTTCAAAATGACCCCATGTTACATCCCGTGAGATCAAAAGACTATTCAACAACAAAATTATGAACATACTTATCAACATTTTGTAATGTAGTATTGAGTATTTGGCCCTATTCAACGCTGTCTCAGTATCAGTCCTATTTGCAGTTACTTGAACTTTTGAAATGTTATTTCTGAGTCAAGCAGTATATTCACTGCATCACATTCATTAAGTTACATTCACTGAATCACTTTGAATATCTGAGTAACTGACAAGTTAAATTTTAAAATTCATTCTAGGTAATTTTATTATATTTTGGAAAATTGTTACAAAGACGATGTTAAAAAGTTTAATATTTTAAATGTAATTTATTCCTGTGATGTAAAGCTGAATTTTCAGCATCGTTACTCCAGTCTTTGGTGTCACATGATCCTTCAGAAAACATTCTAATATGCTGATTTGCTGCTCAAAAAACTATTATTATTGTCAGTGCTGGAAACAGTTGTGCTGCTTAATAGTTTTTGTGGAAACTGAGATAATTTTTTTTTGAGGATTCTTTAATGAATAGAAATAACAGCATTTATTTGAAATAGAAATCTTTTGTAAAATTAAATGTAGTTACTGTCACTTTTGATCACTTTAATGCATCCTTGCTGAATAACAGTATTAAATTCTTTCAGAAAAAAATCTTACTGACCCCAACCTTTTCAATGATAGTGAATATAATATAATATAATATAATATAATATAATATAATAATAGTCATTTAATGAAACGTTAAAACCATTGCAGCAATATTTATTTCTGATTTATTGCCATGTATGCACAGCATATACAAATTACTCAGAGAATGTAAAAGTTCTTGTACTTTGTTCTAATACATGTTTATTTCAGTCCTATCAAAGCTGTATCTTTCACTGTCTGGACTACGGCCATGATAAACATGCTTTCAGCTCATATTGGCAGCCCATGTTTTATAGATTTGAAAAGAGGTAGAGTGTTCGGTTTTCTACACAGTCAATGTGTTTTAATAGTCTTTGGCTCATTACTTTCTTTCTGTCTTTCTAGTTTTCTATTAGCTCATGCCACAGACTAAACATTTTCAAACACAGTCAGTGGCTCTCAGACGAACGCATGGCACGCTCTCTCGTTTGCTGAAAAACAAATTTCCAGCCTCTCTCCAGTGCGGTTTTCAGTGCACCATAAATACGAAGAATAAACAAGTGTTCCATTTGTGAGGGGAAAAAGATTTTTCGTTACATGACAGCGGTAACGTGAAATAAATCACTCAGAAGCTGGAGGCTCCGTCTGATGTAGTTTGTTCCCCTTGAGCTTGTTGTGGAGAAAGCATTCAGTCAAATTTGCCGTGAGGGCAGGTGTAGTCGAAAGAAGCACTGTACCCACATCGGTGCCCGCCGTCTGAGCTGGGGAATTTGCAGTGGCACATTAATGCCTGTAGACACCAGTGTCAACAGTCCAGCTTTGATGTTATTGACTTTTCCAATTCCTGCAATTCTAGCGTGGGATTTGTAGAATACACTTTATTTTTTGGCACCTTTCAAATTGGTGCATATGATTAGGGGAGAATTTTATGTGACCATTGTATCGTCTTTATCCTCTTGCAGGGTTCAAGGTTTTTTTAATGTAAGCATTTGTAGTAGGAAACTCATTTCATTGGATAATACTGTGTTTTGGCATTGTCTGTACATCACATGATGAGCTGTTGTCCAAGGTTTGTTGCCATTTGTTTAAACATTGTAAGAGTTTAAACATTCCAGTCTCATTCCAGAGTCTTTTTTTTTTTTTTGCACGTTTTTGTGTTTTCTTAAACCAGACAGAAAAAGGTCTAATATGTAGTAAACATTCACATTTTTAGCAACAATTAAAAATAAATAAATAAATAAATAAAAAAATAAATAAAAAATTAAATAAAAAATTAAATAAAATAAATAAATAAATATATATATATATATATATATATTTTTTTTAGCCAAGCATTTTGCATTAATACATTGACAGTTTGCTAACATGTAGTTTTACACCAGGATAATTTTGCTTGACATAATATTTATTTTACCTGCCATGTAGGAAATGGATTTAACATCTAATAAAACATTGCAAATAAAATGCAGTTACAGGAAAGTGTATATGACTGGCCTTTTCTGAATATTTATTATTGAATATTTATGAAATATTCACACTCACACACCTTATCCCACTCTCTCCACTATAAAACAAATTGCTTTATATAAATTCTGGATGAATTGCATTTAAAGATGTTATAAAAAGCTGGTGAATGGCTGTGGGCATGCATTTTATATTAATGCATAAAGTTGCAACATTGAGTGACAACTGTAAACTAATATTATTTAGTGAGAATTGTTTGTTCCAATTATTTTCATAAATGTAACTATTTATAGAATTTTGTTTTGTTTGTTTGTTCTGTGGTAAAATCGCTGTAAGGCACATCATCTTGAGACGTTTGTTTACTGTCATCTTTCTGGTTTACCTTTCACTTGGAAATGAAAAATTCCTTGTGTGAATAAGCATTTTTTTGAATAAGCATGTTGTGCACACTTATGCTACAAAGTGCCATCAAATAAAGCTGTTATAATATCATAGAGGACATGACAGAACTGTAAAATAAAGTTATTATAATATCATAGAAGACATGACAGAACTGATTTATTTCATTAGATGCTTACATGCTGGCATTTGCCATTTCTCATTTTTTCTTTATTTTGTAGTGTTTGCTGTGACCATTTTGAAGGATGGGAGAGCCTCAGTGTTACATAAACACATTTTGATGTGTTTGCCATTTCATTTGTTTAATCCTTTCAGTATATATGTGTATATATCACATGTGTTTCCTTATATTTTCAAAAAAAAATCCATCTCTTTATAGTGCAGAAAGTCATTTGAACTGCAAAAGTCATAAATTTTGGCCTTTGCACTGATGAGGGTCTTAGGACCTATGTTTTGGCATTGGCCATATGATTATTCTTGGAAGGAAGCGGTCCACAGGAGCTGTCATCTTCATCTAAGTTTATAGCAATATAAACCTTATGTATTTCATAGTTATGTCCATATGACAGCAATAACTTCTGCTCTGGAATTCGGCTGTTTTTCTTTTCATGTAAATCCTTTCAAGTTAGTCACACTACTATATATATATATATATATATAATATAAAATAATAGACAGATTGATCCCTGAAGGGAAGTAAATTTTTCTTATCTAGGTTGTAATTGCTCTTGTTTTCTCTCAAAGGTGACAGTAAGCCGACCAGTGAGGCGGTGACAGAGTACCTGGAGAGCAGGAAGAAGTATGAAGACATGAGGAAGCAGAAACTGAAGAAAGGTTCTGGCCGAGAAGCTCAGGTAAGTCGCAGCTTCAAGACGCTAAGATTTTCTCCTGCTCTTATAATATAATAAAGTTCTGGCTTATTCCAGCTTGAAATAAATGACAAGTTCTTCTTAATGGAACAGTTTACCAAGAATGAGAATGCTGCCTTCATTTACTCAAGTTCCAAACCTTTTTGACTTTCTTTCTTCTGTGAAACTATTGTGAAAACTTTGAAAATATTGTGGCCACTTCTTCAAAGCTCAAAGTCATACTTTTTGTGTCAAAATATTCATAATTTATTGATAAAGCAATATTAATACTAAATTAGTTGAAATGCACAAAACATAAAGCATACAACTTTGTATTAGGTTATGTTGAAACCCTAAATATAATGGTAGAAGACTGGTATGGGATCATTTTCCCATCAAAAGTATTGCGGTCACGGATAAAAAAATAAGCATGAAACCAAAATTTTAAAAGGCAAGTAAAAGTATATTGCACAAAATTTAAACATGAAAGCAGATTTTTTTTTCAGAATAGCAAACAATGGTCACAGATCGAAAGATAATAAGCGTAAATCAAAAATTTAAACATTTAAAATCATATTGCACAAAATATTAATGCAAAATTATCCAACTTGCACACAAAATCATGTTTTCCTTGGTTATATTTCTGTTTTTTGTGCTCTCAGACATTTTCTGCTCATATTTTTATTTTTTGTATGCTTATGCTGTTTTTCCCTTCGCTCTTGTTTCTACATTCTGCGCATGCTTTCCCAAATGTTGCGGTTAAGAGTTTCATGTAAATCAGGGCGGGCTCAAGCGTCATCATTGGTCCACTAGTTCTTGATTGACAGTTCTTCCTCAGCCAATCAGTCGAAGAGTGGCGTGGACGTCACTCCAGTGCGCCTCATTAGCTGCCGATGCTCAGTGTTCACTTGTACAGGTGAAAATGGATTACTGTCAGCTGGAGCAACGTCTTTCCATTCAGGACACCGTTATATGTGTCCGTCTATCACTGCTGTACGCCTACCTGGCGATCCGTTAACGTTACATGAGTAAACTGATAAATTAATTATAAATGAATGTAGTATTTTTTGCACTGACTAGGCTAGATTTGACTACTGATCAGTGAAAACGACATTTTTACAGAGGAGACAGCTACAGAGGCCAGGTGGATTTGATATACACAATGATTCATTTGGATATTGTGTTTATTTACATATATAATTGCATAACATGGTCATATTAATGTCATACATATATAAAGTTTGAATATAGCAACAATATGAAAGTAAAATAGCCAGTAGGTGGCAGCAAGTTACAATCTAGACTAGAGTCATTAAATCATTCATTCAAACGGCTGATTTGTTCAGTGAGGAATAAAGTGAATCTTTTTATATAATTTTATTATATAATTTTATCAATACAAAAGGCTGCCGTGTGCTGCTTGTAGAGGACACTGTTTTACTGTGGCTTTGTTTGGACTCTTCATCGAAATACAGCAATATGAGAAAATAGGCTATGTATTTAACTTACTCAAATGTAGCCTACTTCTTGTTATATTGATTTTATACTACAGTTCAATAAACATCTGCAATGGTGCTGAAAACAACACTCTTCCTCGTGTGATATTGCTTAACTGTAGCCTATGTCATTTTATAATCTCAGCATAACATAAAATGTGATAAATCTTACACAACAACCAATCAATGACATACTGTACATGAAAGACAAAGCTGCAAATCTGAGGGGAAAAATACATATAACAAAAATAAGAAAAAATATTGCAATCACGAATATAGGCTACAATGAACTAAACAATTGTGACTGGCATATATTACTCTTACTCATATTATCCTCTCCTAAGAGTAATAACTATAATTGTGGGTGATCATGACCATATTTCTCATGGTGGAATACGGGACGAGTGGGCAATATGACCACGATATGAGAAATTTATATACAGGTGGATCTCAATAAATTAGAATGTCGTGGAAAAGTTAATTTATTTCAGTAATTCACTCAAATTGTGAAACTCGTGTATTAAATAAATTCAGTGCACACAGACTGAAGTAGTTTAAGTCTTTGGTTCTTTTAATTGTGATGATTTTGGCTCACATTTAACAAAAACCCACCAATTCACTATCTCAACAAATTAGAATATGGTGACATGCCAATCGGCTAATCAACTCAAAACACCTGCAAAGGTTTCCTGAGCCTTCAAAATGGTCTCTCAGTTTGGTTCACTAGGCTACACAATCGGAAGACTGCTGATCTGACAGTTGTCCAGAAGACAATCATTGACACCCTTCACAAGGAGGGTAAGCCACAAACATTCATTGCCAAAGAAGCTGGATGTTCACAGAGTGCTGTATCCAAGCATGTTAACAGAAAGTTGAGTGGAAGGAAAAAGTGTGGAAGAAAAAGATGCACAACCAGCCGAGAGAACCACAGCCTTATGAGGATTGTCAAGCAAAATCGATTCAAGAACTTGGGTGAACTTCACAAGGAATGGACTGAGGCTGGGGTCAAGACATCAAGAGCCACCACACACAGACGTGTCAAGGAATTTGGCTACAGTTGTCATATTCCTCTTGTTAAGCCACTCCTGAACCACAGACAATGTCAGAGGCGTCTTACCTGGGCTAAGGAGAAGAAGAACTGGACTGTTGCCCAGTGGTCCAAAGTCCTCTTTTCAGATGAGAGCAAGTTTTGTATTTCATTTGGAAACCAAGGTCCTAGAGTCTGGAGGAAGGGTGGAGAAGCTCATAGCCCAAGTTGCTTGAAGTCCAGTGTTAAGTTTCCACAGTCTGTGATGATTTGTGGTGCAATGTCATCTGCTGGTGTTGGTCCATTGTGTTGTTTGAAAACCAAAGTCACTGCACCCGTTTACCAAGAAATTTTGGAGCACTTCATGCTTCCTTCTGCTGACCAGCTTTTTAAAGATGCTGATTTCATTTTCCAGCAGGATTTGGCACCTGCCCACACTGCCAAAAGCACCAAAAGTTGGTTAAATGACCATGGTGTTAGTGTGCTTGACTGGCCAGCAAACTCACCAGACCTGAACCCCACAGAGAATCTATGGGGTATTGTCAAGAGGAAAATGAGAAACAAGAGACCAAAAAATGCAGATGAGCTGAAGGCCACTGTCAAAGAAACCTGGGCTTCCATACCACCTCAGCAGGGCCACAAACTGATCCCCTCCATGCCACGCCGAATTGAGGCAGTAATTAAAGCAAAAGGAGCCCCTACCAAGTATTGAGTACATATACAGTAAATGAACATAATTTCCAGAAGGCCAACAATTCACTAAAAATTTATTTTTATTTATTTTATTGGTCTTATGAAGTATTCTAATTTGTTGAGATAGTGAATTGGTGGGTTTTTGTTAAATGTGAGCCAAAATCATCACAATTAAAAGAACCAAAGACTTAAACTACTTCAGTCTGTGTGCACTGAATTTATTTAATACACGAGTTTCATAATTTGAGTGAATTACTGAAATAAATGAACTTTTCCACGACATTCTAATTTATTGAGATCCACCTGTATATATATATATATATATATATATATATATATATATATATATATATATATATATATATATATATATATATATATATTAGTTTTATTAACACTAACAAATAAGCAAATTACAAGACAAATACGATAGAGATATAAATTACATAAACAAATATACATTTATGTAGCTGCTTTTGTTGTTTGATTAGACGGGTATAGGCTGTCCCTTTAAAACCGAATGTATAGATGTAATATAGGCTGACACATCCGATTTTCACCCACCCTTTTACGTTCACTCATGCCATAACAGACACTTCCTTGAAATACTCCACACGATGGACATTTTGACTACTGTGTGTGTATTTGACAATTCAGGCTCAAGGAGAACGGAGAGAAATGGGATCGAGAGAGGGCTTCTGTTGTGTCATTCATACCGTCTTAACCTACTGCAAGTTAAATGATAACGAATTGAGATTGGATAGTAATTTTGTTATAACAGTGACTTTGAGAGACTGGTGAATATAGTGGCTGCTGCCTTTCGAGATGTGACAGGTGAATAAATATAGGTAGAACATAATGGCGACGGGTCGCTAGAACGGCTCATGTAACGTTAACGGATCGCCAGGTAGGCGTACAGCAGTGACAGACGGACACATATAACCGTGTCCTGAATGGAAAGACGTTGCTCCAGCTGACAGTAATCCATTTTCACCTGTACAAGTGAACACTGAGCATCGGCAGCTAATGAGGCGCACTGGAGTGACGTCCACGCCCCTCTTCGACTGATTGGCTGAGGAGGAGCTGTCAATCAAGAACTAGTGGACCAATGATGACGCTTGAGCCCGCCCTGATTTACATGAAACTCTAACCGCAACATTTGGGAAAGCGAGAGCAGAACGTGGAAACAAAAGCGAAGGGAAAAACAGCACAAGCGTACAAAAAATAAAAATATGAGCAGAAAATGTCTGAGAGCACAAAAAATAGAGAAAATAACCAAGGAAAACATGATTTTGTGTGAAAGTTGGATAATTTTGCATTAATATTTCAGTTTTGTGCAATATGATTTAAATGTGTTTAAAGTTTTGATTTATGCTTATTATTTTTTAAAATGCGTTTATAAATTTTTTGATTTACGCTTATTATCTTTCGATCCGTGACCATTTTTTGCTATTCTGAAAAAAATCTGCTTTCATTTTTAAATTTTGTGCAATATATTTTTACTTGCCTTTTTAAATTTTGGTTTCATGCTTATTATTTTTTTTAGTCGTGACCGCAATACTTTTGACAGGAAAATGATCCCATAGACTGGAAAATACTGACAAGAATTCAGACAGTTCAGACATGTCATAAATATTGCCATTAACACAAAGAAAAAATTTGTAACAGATCCTTTCTGCAGATGCAGACAGTGGTAAATAATGTGTTTTTGTGTGTTTTTCTTCAAATGACATTAACTTTGGCTGTATGTAGTTCATTTTACATTTCTTTGACTTGTTTTGACTATTAAATAGAAACGTTTGTCATAAAGAACAAGTGCAATTTAACTATTCCATTTTCTAAAAGCATCCACCATACTGTATTCTACCATTGCTTTCCTATGTGTAAATGTTGAGAGTTTTGTTTGTGGGCTATCATTCAGAATTTGCAAGTTATTTGTTCATGCGGTCTACCACAGAGTCTGACAGCAGGCTGTTAGTCAATTATCTGTTGTAAGGTCAATTGAATTATTCATAGCAAAGATTTGACTCAAGAATAAATCGAATGTCACTACTTGAACATGCTGGAAGGCATGCCAAAATTTTCAGTGAATGACAGACTGTTTCAGCTGTTTTTATCCATGCAGTGAGTGTCAATGGAGTCTCAAACAACACTGGACTTTAATGACTTTAATTGTTTGGACACACTGAAAATTTTTCAAAGTATCTTCCATAGAACCCAATAGAAAATGTAGTGCCTCACAGATGAATCATACAAAGGTTCGCAGTACAAAAGTTCAATATAAACTAGAAAAATATAAATCTTGCACACTACTCAAACTTACATCATCACAAAAAAGATTTATTTCACTCACTCGACCCTCCTGTTGAATAGAAGAATGGAAGTCATACAGATTTGGAATGAAATGAGGGTGATGACAGGATTTTCTAGATGAACTGTCCCTTTGAATATGCACACAGCTTTTGTAATTCAAAAACACGTGAAAGTCAAAATAACACACTTTCTCTTGCCTCTAAAGACACTCGCCCTTTTGGAACGCTTCAAATCCAAACTATCATCTGCGATTTCGGAGTCTCCTAGTGTTCCAGAGGAAGACGTTGAGGAACTTGGCGAGGATGATGATGAGGGCTGGTGAGTTGCTTTTACTTGCTTCTCTATGCTGCGTTCCCCATTCCTACAGAGGTTTAATGCACTAATGGACTTGCAGTTGTCTGTGATCAGATGCATTCTCAATAACTCGCGCCTCATTGGTTGTCCCAACGCACAGCTACTGTTTCGCATTAAGGTAGCAGAGCTATTTATTTGGACTAACATAGCGAAACGTTCATACCTCTCTCCACATCAGGCACAGCTGCTTGCCTTAAGTGTGCCTGAACCACCTCACTCTCCAGCCAAGTAATGCGTTTGGCTCTGCAGCGCGCTGACACCATTAGAACAGTATGCAGTGTTTGTTTTTGCTGCGCTGCAATAGCCACTTGTGGAGAAGTAGTTTTCTCAGCTGACTTAACTGAGTAAATAACTGCTTCAGCAGACGGAGTGCCCAGATGGAACGTGTCACACCCACCGTACGCCAGACAGGGCACGTCAACCTGCAGTCAGACGCGTGCTGTCTTTTTAACAGATGCTCATTACGGGTGCCAGCAGAACTAGCACTCAGTGATAAACCATTTTTGGAATTTTCCATAACACCAGCATATGTTTTGGATATAGGTATGCTGGTGTCCATACCAGGCTTTGATCAACTTGCTTCACTTTGAAGACCAGTTTTTGGATCCAGGATCCAGCTAGACCAACACCAAACCATCTCTAACCACTTGCATCGCTACTGGTCTCCCATGTCTCCTCTTTGAAATCGAAAGACTATTCTGTCTATTCTGTCAGATACATCCTAATTTGACTTCTGCAGCCCTATTAAATCCATAGGGAAGAGTGGGGTGTGTCGCACCCTTTAATTCAGAAAACGTACAATATTTTTTAATGCAACTATATATTTAGAAAGATCCCATCACATCCTGCTGCCTGTGGCATGACAGCTAAAATTAGTTTTGTCATTGCAAGCTTTTCCAGGGCCCAAAAATATAAATGGCGTGTGAATGTTCAGCGTCTAAATCATGTAATTTTTTGGCTATATTTTTATCCATTAATTATTTTAAAAAATTTCCAAAATGGTGCCTGTGCCAGTGACTATGAAAAAAAAAAGTAAATAAATAAATATATATATATATATTTAAAATGCAAATAGAAAAAATGCTAATAATGTGCAGAAAAGTAGTCTTTAAGAATGGGATTGTTTGTTATTGTTTTTTTTTTCTTACATACAGTATGTTATTTTTTTTTTTAGATTGTAAATCATTTACATTTTGCGCAATGCTTCAGCTTACCCCTAACATGGGGTTTGCCACTTTCTATTGAGAAGTCATATTTTTACGGGTCAGTTATCAACACTTGCTTATAATTTCAGTTGATGGCAGAAATATGTAAATGCAATCAGGTATTAGTAATAGTGCTGGGTTTTGACACACATTTCACAATTCGATTCGATTCTGACTCACAAGCTTTCCATTTGATTATTTTGGATATATATCAGGTGCAATACATGCCAAATTTTCTCAAGGAAAAGAAAATCTCAACTAATGCTGTAAAATGTAAATGAGAACCATTTGGTACTACATTACTATAATATTGAAGGTTAAAATGAACTGCTTTATATACAAACACTTAAATCACACCCAGTTACGTTTTTATAATAATAAAGGGTTGCACTTTATTTTAAGGTGTCCTTGTTATAGTGTAATTATACATTTAAGTACTGAGTAATATTAATTAACTACATGGGTTAAGATTAGGGTTTGGCTTAGGGTTACTTGCATGTAATATGCATAATTTATTGTTATTATGATAGAAAGTATATGTAACGCGTAACAAGGACACCTTGAAATAAAGTGTTACCTAATAAAGTAAAATTAAATAATTCTATTTCTACTCCAATCCCTTTTTAAAAAATATAAACATATAAATGGTGGCTGTCATAAAACCTTGATGGATTTATTCAAACATAAACAGAGAAGATGATCAGTTCACGTGTTTCACGCTGCCGCTTCTCTTGAACTGAGGTGCTACAGCGATCTGTCACTTCACATTAAACAGCACAAAAATAGTATTAAATGTTTGAATATTGTAAAAAAAATTGACAGAATTTGAAATCTGAGAATTTGTTTCATATCAGAAGTAACAAAGCACAAAGCTTATTGCGATTAATTGGATTGGAGGTGCGCTATAATGTTCCGTCCGTTTCGTAAAAATGTGAATTGATTAAAACCGAGAAATCAACATTTTTACCTAGCCCTATTTAGTAAGTAGTGGCACATCTTACCCCACGTATCCTAACAGACCGATATCATTCACTACTAGGCTTTGTGTCGAACATTGTTTATGTCGAACAACTGCCTCATCGGTCTGTATGTCACTGGAGACATTCCAATCCAACAGTGTACTACGAGATTATGAAGACAGAAATGAAATAATTACCATGTCACAGCGGTGCTAGATCACTAAATCACACACACCACTCACTGTGCAAATATTAAGTCTGTTCGGTTTTATTTTTGCTCTCTGTTAAATATGAAGACTAAACACAGCTTAGATTTTCTTTTTGGCATCCTCTAGATTATTTTTTTTCGGCCCTGAGCTGATGGGACCATTTCCATGTCGGGCCGAAGGTGTTATTGACAGCTGAGTTCTTTGGCCAGGATAACATTTATGATGCTGCAAAATGAATCAGGCTCCAGGGAGCATCAATCTTAATGCTGTATGCGAGGCACAAAGTTATGGCCCTGATTGTGCGCTTAAGTACACAAATAGAATATCAATTAGAAATGTTTCAGTTAGATTCTGTTTTCTCCATAATCTTCCTAGCACATGTGATGAAGATGCATGCGTTTGTAAGTACGACCTCTGAGATGGCGGTAGGTACTTAAAAACTGATTTTGCTCATCCACATTTATGGCTTTCAGTTTGAAAGATGTGTTTTTCTATTTAATGAACACTAAACGTGATTGGACATTACTGTGATTCATAGATATGCTTTATTTCTAAAGCCCTGCCATGACCAATGTGTCACACAGCACTTCTAGTTTTTCCGAGGATTACGGGAAGCAGACTGGTAAATCATTGTTTTTTTCGGTCTCGGTTAAAACGTATAGCCTCAGCGGTTTGCTTTTTTGGATCCCGCACTAACGTATACCCTATCCATAGATACAGTTCATTGAAAACCCAGGGTAGTTTTCCGTTGGAAGCGTTTGAAGTGACTCTGTGGGTTGGATACGGCGCGTCTTCGCTTAATCATTTCGTAGACGTCCGCTGCAGTCGTTTCGCACTTTCACAGGAAAACTGTAAATCACAATCAAACGTAAAGAATGCGGTTGGGCACATGCCTCTGCGGAGAGTAATGTCTTTATGCTTGATTAATTATCAGTCTTAATGGTGTGTGGTGACGTGCTGAGGATAAAGCGAAGATCTGTCAGACCGTCGTCCTCCCTCTTCACGCCGCAAGCCACCGCAGGGAAATGAATGGACACGGTGTGTTTTTCTCTCGTATTCGCTTTTCATCAAAGACCTTGAGTTTTTATCTAAATATATGCACTCAGATGCTCCAACAAATACCACATGTGAGCGCAAAAGGGGGGATGCCGTCTGAGCCCGTGTTTCCTATCAGTTACTTCGTCTTCAGGATGGACTGTCATTGCTGTCTAAGGACCCCCACGACGCTGGGACGTTTTGGGCCTGACTCCGGAGAGGAGGAGGGACGGGAGGCCCTCAGTGCTAGAAAAACAGCAGTGGGAAGTCTGTACCATTTTCTGAACGCCTGTTGCACCCCATGAATGGAACATGGGTTACAACAGGTCAGACACTGGAAGTCAAGTCTGGGCCAGATTGTAAACTATTCCATCTGTGTCTGCGTCTACAAAAACCCCTTTTCGCCCAGGAGCCCAGGCCTCCGCTCCCGCTTCCCCCTCTTTCGCAAAAGCGAAAGAAAAATAAATTCAGGAAGAGGCTTCCGAGGGCCTCGGCATCATGGCGGGAGCCCCTCCCTGATAAGAGCCCCAATCAAACGGTGGGATTTTTGCGCGAGCCATAATTCTAGGCGAGGAGTCCGACGGGCTGTCATCACCGAGACTGCTAGACAAATTATCGGAGCCGGCTGCCTTACACGACGGGAGTCCTGCGGGTCTACCAGAGTATAGCCATGACATTCTAGATGAGCTGTCACATCTCCTACGGACTTCAAATGGACGCAAGCATGCACAGATGCACACACTCGGTCAAACACTTAAAAATGGGCTCACACGCTCTTTATGCGTCTCTTTGGCTGAATCCAGGGGTTCTGCGATGGCTCAAAAATAGCAGCATGGCAGATTACTTAACAACGAGAGCGCTCATAATTTTAGAGAGCAGGCCACTTCCATTCTCGGTTCCTTCATGCATTCGTTTTGACTCGGACAACCGGCTCAATTTAAAAATCTTCCTTCAGCTCCTACAGTTACTTCCTGACACACTTCTGCGAAACCATCAAAACTTACACTGTATTGAATGACAGCTGGGAGTCGTTGAATTAATGAAACATCCCGTCACGTCTTGTTCTTTCAAACCAGCCCTGACCTTTGGAGGCGAGTGCGTTTAGTATGATACCTGCACTGCAGATTTGGATTTGTGAAGGATAGAGTCGTTCCAGAAAATCTGACCTTCACCAGAATAGCTCAAACAGGTGTGGAATGTCAGTTCCTTTAGCATCTTTCTTTGGTTTAGATGAGACTCCAGAGAGCCATGCAGCCGTGTACGTGATGTATAACAATGACCTGTTTCACCCTTCCTGACGTTTCTTTGAGGTTCTCTCCATGTCTTGATTCAGACAGTTCCTTTGTAGCCATCATCTCAGTATGAAATATAGGTCAGCAGAGCAGAGGTGAGATGTGTGGATATGCACCTCATCCTAGGCTTACTCCAAAAACAATGCCCTAAATATGACCTCAAACAGAATGAAAATCCATTCGTCAATTACTCACGTCGTTCCAGACTTGTATGATTGACTTTCTTCTGTAGAACACAAAAGAAGATATTTTGAAGAACACACATGGTGAAAGTTAATGGGGAGCAAAGCAACATTGGACTCCATTAACTGTGATCGTAAACACAAAGAAAAAAATGGATGGATTTGGAACAACATTACAGTAAATTCTCTTTAAGTATCTCAGCGTGGACATCTGAAATCATTGAAGCTGTTAGTAGAACTACTCAGATATGACAGAACTGTAGTTCTGTGTCCTGTTGGCGTAGTGTAAACTGTGTCTTGGATTGGGCTGCAGTCTTCAGGAGTCCTCAGGAAGCGACTTTAGCCAGCTGTGAGCTCTTCTTTCTGATGCTGGCACTCAGGAATGCTCCGTGGAATGTTATTCCGCCTGCCAATCACCTCCAGCCCTGCCGTGAGGAGAGAGAGAAAAAGAGCATTACTGAAGAAATGCAATGTAGATGAGCATCTGTGCTGTATTATTGAGACCTCCTAAATGGGGCATCGCTATAGAGGCTGAAGCTGAAGATCAGTCCGTCAGTTAACTCTAATCTAGTCCCATGCATACAAAAATTGCAAGTACCAATCTGACTAGTTGCTGTGATGAATAGGTTTGTCTCATACAAATGATGTAATGAGACATTTAGTGAAATAATTTGTTGAAAGACAATTGCATATGTGACCCTGGACCACAAAACCAGGCTTAAGTAACATGGGTATATTTTTAGCAATAGCCAAAAATACATTGTATGGCACAGAATTATTGATTTTTATTATTGATTCCAAAATCATTAGGATATTAAGATCTTGTTCCATGAAGATGTTTTGTAAATTTCCTACCATAAATATATCAAAACTTAATTTTTAATTTTTAATTAGTAATATGCACTGCTAAGAACTTCATTTGTACAATTTTAAAGGCGATTTTTCTCAGTATTTTGATTTTTTTGCACCCTCAGATTCCAGATTTTCAAATAGTTGTATCTCTGCCAAATATTGTCTTATCCTAACAAACATAGGATGTTCCATACAACAATGGAAAGCTTATTTATTCAGCTTTCAGATGATGTATATATATCTCATTTTCAAAAAAATTGACCCTTATCACTGGTTTTGTGGTCCTGGGTCACATATGTGTGTGATATTTATTTATTTATGTATGTATGTATGTATGTATGTATGTATGTATGTATGTATGTATTTGTGTGTGTGTGTGTGTGTGTGTATGTATGTATGTATGTATGTATGTATGTATGTATTTATTTATTTATTTATTTAAATTATTATATTATTATTATTATTGTTATTACTATTACAAGTATTATAGCAACAACAATACTAGTACTGCTTAGAAATTATTATATTGTATACTATCTATCTATCTATCTATCTATCTATCTATCTATCTATCTATCTATCTGTCTGTCTGTCTGTCTGTCTGTCTATTTTTAGGCACCACTCACAATCGGAGTAAATGACAGATTTTTCATTTTTGAATGAGTTATTTCTTTAAACACGCTTTGAAACAGGTTTTTTTTTTTTTTATTGGGCTCATCGGAGTCGGAAGTCTACTCTGATTCAATCTGTTCCACTGGGAAATTCCCAGCACTTGTAACTCTGATTTTGATGATTTAGTGGCCCGTGAGCTGCGCTTTGCTGTTCTTTTGAACTGAACTCTGTTTCCCCTTGTGATTTAGGCTGGCCCATGTTCTGCACTTTGATGAACAAACCAGAAAGGTAAAAGATGCCAACATGCAAGACGAAGACACGTTCGAGATCTATGATCCACGCAACCCCGTCAACAAGAGGAGACGAGAGGAGAGCAAAAAGCTCATGAAAGAGAAGAAGGCCAGGAGGTGAGACTGCAGCTACACCCAAACTGCCTGTCTGGAGTGACTCCTACCATTAGAAATGGTACAACATAAGGGGGAAAAGCGTTTCTAGCTGAGAAGAATCATATTAACTGTGTGTGGGAGATATCTGCAGACTCTTTATTGAAAAGACTTTCATGTCTGAAAATGGATTGAAGATGCTTATGAAGATGGCAAGCGTTTATTGTTTTTAACTCATAGAGGAAAGGCAATGCCACCTTCTTATTCCTCAGTGAATTTTTTTGCATCTTTATGCAAAACAAACCTCTTCATGAACCGGTTTAATCATTCTCTTGAAATGACAGTGTACATTTTCATCATGGTAATAAAATCCATAATTCAAAAAAAATTCAAAATGTTTAAGCATTGTTGTTCACTTTGTGACCTCTAATAAAATGATTAAATTTACTGTCCAACTACACAGAACAACTAATCTTAAAACTGACACCAATCATAGTAAAAAAGCTGAAGCCAATATAGATGGAGGGTAAGGTGGCCATTAGTTAACATAGAAATATAATAAAATTTAAAATGTGCCACTTATGAGCACTTATTTCTAGACTCTCATTACTGATAATATGAGAGCATTAGTTGTTAGACATGATTGTTGAGTAATGATTGGTTACTATACAGTGTAAAAATACATGCATTAATTCAATAATATAACAAATTTCATTGCATCCATTATATGATTTAATAATTGATCATGATTAAAAATTAGCTGTAATGTCAATAATAATAGCAAATATATTGCAGAAGCCTTGCATGCTCTCAGACACAGAATGTGCAAGATTGAGGAAATGCACACTTTAAATGAAGAAAGTTGAGTTGGTATTTTTAAGTTTATTATTGTCAAGTTGTTAGCATCCCCAATTGCGATTTATTATGCATATTCTGGAGTATTTGGAGATTATCCTTAAAAATGCGCTTTAATGCGCCATGTATTGAGTCTGTTTATTACGTTATATGCCATTAATCGCTTAATAGATAATAGTTTCCGCCCCTACTAAATGACATTTATATTTTAATTACCGTATCAGTAAATTTTCAGTTACTTAATATGCAAATAATTTGCACATATAAACTAACTTTTCTTTGTTATTTGCTCATTTAAAAAAAAAAAAATAATAATGTAATTGGCTCAATAATAATAATTTCAATGCAATGGCAGCATCTCGTATCTCTACTTGATCGCAACATTGGCCATGACTGCCATCGTAAAAGAGGAGAAGCCGTGAAAACGTGCGAAAGCTGGCTCCACTCCACATCTGCCCTGAATTGAGCAAGTCCAAACCTTAGAGTTCAACCTGTCCATTAAATAACAGCAGTAATGCAAGACACACATGTCCGTCGTGAAGTAAACCAGAGTCACGCTTGACTCATCCTGCAGCCGTACGTCAAAAAAATAGTCTGAATCATAGTTTGCACAGCCATTTTTGATACCCCAACCAATAAACGTCCCATTTGTTTAAAACTGTGGCATGATAATAAACAGCACCTATCGTTTTTCCTGTCGTTCCTATCGGTCTCAAATTTTGTTACCAAAGAGCCGAGTCCATTGGTGCTCCGTATGATGCCGGCTGACTGTGGTTTGGTCTAAATGATCTACCGCGAGTGTGCACGACCAGCAGCGCAGTTTGGCCAGCATGCAACCTTTTACTGCTCCTCTGGGATCACGCTTAAATTTTCATATGGAACAGGAAGGAGAGTTAATGTTACACCATAAGAGCCGCGTGGCCAAAGCCGCTGCAAATTTAAACCAGGTGAGACGCACCAAAGCCAGTGCAGCTACTAGCGCTCTGACTCGCTCTACTGTGCCTCTGTCACAGGGAGACTTTTATAAAACCGCTGGGTCTGCGATTTCAACACATCATTACACCACATACACGTTGAGGGCAGTTCCTAAACATAACGGGGATTGATCTGATGAATTATGGTGGACTGATTTTTTTTTTTTGTTTTCCGTATAATATTTTATAATAATGAACATTTTCAGTACAAAAATTGTTTGTAATGATGTCCATAAATATCATGAGAAAAGTCAGATAAATTAATCATATAAGACTGAATAAACAACATTTTATAATTTGTTTAATAATATATTAAACATATTTGGTTTGTGATAATTATAAATATAATACGTTTGTGCTCTGACCAAATTCCATTTTATGACAGTTTCAGTTTTCTATTGAAACAGCAATTTTGGGCAAAACAAGAGTTTTTTATTTTAGTTATTTTAATTTATATTTAATTTTACACAGAAGCTGAAACAGTGTGAAAAAACTGGATATTGTGTTAACAAATTAGTAATTAATTTCCATAACATGATTCATTAAACCATGGCCACGTTTGATTAAATAATTCCCTTGTTTTAGGTAAATTGTGGCCATATTATACCAATTTGTTCCCTCTTTTTAATTTGGTTAAATTGTGACCTTGATAATTAAGATAATGGTTAAGTGATGGAAACAAATTCTGAAATTTTAATATATTTTAGATGACATTACCGTATTGACAGATTTATTATAAATTTATTTTTATTATAAATCCATGTTGTATGGTTTTAAATTAATAAATGCACATATATTCTTTCTGTAAATATTGACATAACCAGTTTTAATTGTATATATAATTGCATATTAATAAATAATAATATAACTAATAACTAAACATCTTAAAAAGTTAAGTTAATACATTCAAAATTGCAAATATTTCATGATTTTAATTTGCATATCCTTTCACAATGAACCAGGATGTGCTGCATTTGGGGCCGAGATTGGATCCTGCTCATGCATTTGACTTTATATCTGTATATATTTTATATTTTTCATCATTACCAGATTAACTTCAAAGTGCTAATTCACATCAGCTCTTGTACAGGTGCCTTGAAGAACCCAGAAGTGACACAACTGAGCAGTACTAGAAGAATGCCATGTATAGTCTAGTTTTACACATAGATATTTATTTTACTTCAGATTAACATGGGTTAAAAAGTTTATGTACTGAAAGAAACATGAAAATTTGCTCTTACGTTGGACTTTGAGGTGAGAGAAGACAAGACAATGTCACTCTTGCACTACGACACTGAAAAACACTTAACATTCTTACTCGTCGCTGGCCAAGATACAAAATACCCATCATTACTGCTGGTCACATGACTGTGAGAGATTAAATGGAGCAGTAATGTCATTATCTCGCTCACTATCTGCCTCTGCCCTTGTGAATGAGCACTATAAATAGATCACTTAATCCATTTTCCCCAGTCCAGACCAAGACGAATCCTCACTGCCTTTAGGCTCTGTAAAAGCCAAGATCTTTCTGTTCTGTTTCTTTTTTTCTTTGGCAAATCTGCTGCAGGAAAATGACTTGTCAGGTGATCTTATTACTTGTTTAGTTTCATTTGAAACTTTTGGTGCAATTATTTTAGGTATCCTGGTCATATTCTCACAGATTACATGATGGGGTTTTGGAAAATGGGGTTGTGTCTTAATTTTGTTTTGGTGGCTTAATCTGTTGAAAATGTTGCTTTATTTTATTATTTTATTTTATTTTTTATAATTTTTATATATTTTTAAAAAAAAATCATTTTATTTTATGTTTCATAATTCATTCCCATAACTTAATTCATTCAATGATGACCACATTATTTTATTCCCTCATTTTAGGTAATTCTTGGCCATGTTATACCAATTTGTTCCCTTTTTAATTTAATTTCTATTTAATAAAAATCATTTAATTATTATTATTATTATTATTATTATTATTAAATTGAGCAGTTTATCAAACCTGAATCTAAAAATTTTCTAAAAAATTTTCTTTTTTCTTTTTGAGTACCATTAGGCTTTTATGCCTCAAATAACACCCAATATCTCACAAAAATGTCTTAAGATATTTTAATGCTAATGTAATCAAAGCTTAGTTTTTTTTGTCATATTTTAAATCATATAAATGTAACGAAATACAATGATGCTTGAGAGATGAACAAATAAATGTTTCTCAAAAGCCTGATGATTATATTTGGTAATCATATTTTAACATTATTTTTTCTTAAATTAAATGAGGATAATCAAATAAGTTGCTTCAGCCCAGTAAGTGTTCATCTTGAAATATTACTAACAATAAAAAAGTTGTTCTTACGTTTACTTTATTAAAAAAATTCAGATTTCACAGCAAAAAGACATGTACAAATGAGCTGAAGGTGGATGTTTTTACAGTTCACTAAAAGGCCTTTTACTTGCTGTGGAAGTGAAGACTATCAATCAGACGACAGAAACGTGTAGTGGATTGTGAACAACAGTTTTTCAGTAAAGTTTTAACTGAGCAGCCTCATAACACTGAATGGATTCACTTGTGGAAGCCTGAGGGATATTACCCATGAATCATTTGCTCCTGATGGAAATTATGTTCATCTGAACAGGACTACAGTCTAGTCTGTGTCTCTCATCCAACACCGTCTGATAACAATCAACTGAAGGGCCGCTAATTGTGTTATAGAGCATAACCAAGACTTCAGAGAGATGATTTCATCTGTCAAGAACAAGAGGTAGATGTCAGGAGGTCTGTGTTTCTGAATGAACCTCAGACAGTGTGAAGTAAACCGTCATGTACCATTTAGCATTACCTTGGCAAATCCGGTGTGTTTGCAGTCCACAATCCACATTAACATTTAATGTAATTAAATTTATGATGTCCTAGCTAAATTCACGTTTAGTTCTTCCCCCTTTATAGGTTTGTTCCTTTTAGTTTCAGTATTTGTAGCATAAAACAATGTACAATTGTACAATAAATATGTTCGACATTAAGTTAGACCCTGTTTACTTTCTTAATATATGTTCCTGGTGTTGTTGTGCATGACTCACTGAGTTTGTTTTTCTAATCTTTTATCAGAATTTAATGTCTTGTTCTTCTGAAACAGCTTTCCTTTTTGACTAACATTGCCAAGACCTCTTAGTTTCAACCCATTCCCTCCAACCACCTGACTCTGTTCTGGTAGGTAACATCTGCTTTTTACAATCCAGTCAATTCTTGATTGATAAAATCCTGTCCTATTTTCCCCTGTTGAATATCCTGTTTCACTCATGAATGTGAGATTATGAGAAATGCCTTAGTCTCAACCAGCAAAATGTATATGTACATCACTTCACATAAGACGCTATGGGAAAAAGCCTTTTCAATCACGCAGTGAAATTGCACGGCCATTGGTTCGTGCAGTGTATTAAAAACGAACCAATGGCTTGGCAGCGGAGCTACACGAGCCTATGGCGACAAAGCCTGCCAGAGACCGCCTTAATGGGCGGAGCCATCTGCTTATATTAGTGGGCGTTTCGCCACAGGATCCGCAGGTTACTTCGACTGAAGCGACGACTGAGTCGTGCAGCTACATAGCATGGCAAAGTACGCAGTACTCGTTCCCGTATCTCAGGGAACCGAGGTTACGTTAGTAACCGAGTACGTTCCCTGTCGATACTTGACTCGTACTGAATCTTATTTAAAGAAGCTATGGGAACCCAGTACAATCACGCCGTGCTATGGTAGAGGAACGACTGCATAATATACCTCCTTAACCCTCTGGGGTCTGAGGGTGTTTTGGAGGCTGGGAGAAGTTTTGACATGCCCTGACATTTGTGCTTTTTTCAGTTGCTTATAAACATTTAAACTGCTAAAGTCTAATATCACTGTAATCAACACAAACTGGGCTACAATAATATGAGAGCAGCATGTACGTGATTGTGTTTTTGAGAAAGCAATGTTTATGCGTGGTTAGTGAAAAACTAAAATTTTGAAGTCACTGAAATAAAGCCATAAAACACATACAGAACATTTGTTCACAAGACTTTTGAGAACTGGATCTCGTAGCCTAGAGTTTTTGCTTCAAAATGATGTGAAAATCATCTTGTTTACTCACTCAAAGAATACAATATATTGGTTTAAATTTTCTAAGACACTTTTTGAGAAGAAACGGTCTATGCAAGAGGGCGTGAACTATCCTGCATTCACACCTGAGAAAACAAAGGCCCGCATAATGTGCTGCATAATGAGCTATTTAGTCAGGTATGTGACTGAGAGGGAAGAGTTACAAGACAAATGAGGACAAAATAAATTTATATATTTTTTGTTTGAAGTTTATTTAGAATATATTTAGCTATCACACAAAATAACTTGAGATTTCACTTGCGAGTGCAGTTAAACAGTTTATTAGGAACAATCAAAGCTGACTTTCAAAGCTGAATTTTCAGCATCATTACTCCAGTCACATCATCCTTCAGAAATCATTCTAATATTCTGATTTGCTGCTAAAAAAAAAAAAAAAACTTTATTATTATTATTATTATTATTATTATTATTATGTTGAAAAGAGCTGAGAAGAATTTTTTCAGGTTTTTTGATGAATAGAAAGTTCAGAAGAACAGCATCGTTTTGTAACAGGATAAATGTCTTTATCATCACTTGTGTGCTAAATAAAATTTTAATTTCTATATATACTGACTCCAAGCTTTTGAATGGTATAGTGTATATTGTTACACTTGGAGTAAGACTGGAGTAATGGTGCTGAAAATTCATCAACAGTACCTTTGTGCCAAACATTCATAGACTCTAATATCATAGTGTTAGCACTCGTTCTACTTTTATATCTTGTGGTTTTATATGTTATAAAACATTAAACAAACATCCTGGCATTGTGAGACATTTAGACAATGAAATGAAACATATATCAAAATGTTTCACTTGATTTCATACATGTAGTCAGGAATTATAGTTTGGGAAAAGTTTAACTTGTAAAATGTGTACAAGTTGTCACAATAACAACAGATGCAAGTAATCTTAGGCTACTCATCAGAGTGATACAAAGATGGGCACTCGAGTTAGTCACTTGGACTCGAGTCGCATTTTTATAGACTTCAGACTTGACTTCAGACTCGACCTGAAATGACTCCAGACTTGACTCGACTCGAGGAAAAGGACTCGTGAATATTTTTAAAAGTAACTCAAGTCTTTTGTCCTTAAATATATATATATAACAGATTTTCAAAAGGCGGACCGCATCCGCACCCCGGCATCCATCCGGACCGCGAGCCGTAACAGTAGCACCAGCGCATCAAAACAGCGGAGCGGATCACATAACAAGAGTTGTTTATGGCAAATATCCTTCAGCGCAATATACTCTAGTATTTTTATCTAAAGCCAAACGCGCTTAATTCAAGCCCTTTCAGCTCTGTGCGCTTTAATTCTCTCTCTCTCTCTCCGGACCCGCGCCGGCGATAAGTTTAAGAGCTGCGGATGGCACGGTTATTTTAACAACAACAGAAACAATGCTGCAAATCTAGTTATTTTTCTTACTATCTATTTATCTCTCAATAACCTATAACTCTGACTGTTCAAACCAGATGTGACAAGACGTTTCTGATCTACATTTAGCATTATTAATCTGTAGGCTAAGAGCATTTCAAAAGAATCATGTAATTATAATTGGGAAAATTGTTGTTAGATGGCTAGGATAGAACTTAAACTTTGAAACTGCTGGTTATCTTTCTTTTCTGCTCAAGATGAGAACGTTTTGATTATTGTAGACATTTTTAGTAGATAATGCTTATAATATATTTAAATAGTATTTCAGGAGGAAAACCCTAAACAGAAACAGAATCTTTTTTATTTTTTTTTATTTTTTTATTTTTTGTCACATGGCCTCGCATGTATCTAAATGTAAAAGTACAATAGGCTACATGTAAAAATATATATATTTTTATTTTTTTAATTTTTTTATTTATTTATTTTTTTGTCAGGACCTCTACTTGGAAGAAAATATAGAGTCCGTGCCTCTTGGAACTTTCATTGAATACCCCTGACTTTTATCAAAAATAAATACTTGATTTTGTAATATCTGTTTCACATATTTCCTTATGTGTCATGGTAGATAGGACTCTTATTAGGACTCTTATTATAGAATTTGATTACAGAAAAACTGTTTTGAACATGGGAATGGATTAAAACATAAGTAACAGGCTGGATGTACATTAACCTTACATCTTAACACCTCTTTTTTAAAAAAAAAAAGAAAAGAAAAAAAAAGCAGATCATATATTTTGTCTATAGCCTATAAAACAGCTTCGTAAATAGAAAGATTTCAATATATGAGGATTATAAATGGGATTTTTTTTAGCGAGCCATTAAATGACTTGAGACTCGACTCAGACTCCAGCGACAAAGACTTCAGACTTGACTCAGACTCCAGCGACAAAGAGTTCAGACTTGACTCGGACTCCAGGTTAAAGACTTCAGACTTGACTCGGACTCCAGCGACAAAGAGTTCAGACTTGACTCGGACTCCAGGTTAAAGACTTCAGACTTGACTCGGACTCCAGCGACAAAGACTTCAGACTTGACTCAGACTCCAGCGACAAAGAGTTCAGACTTGACTCGGACTCCAGCGACAAAGAGTTAAGACTTGACTCGGACTCCAGGTTAAAGACTTCAGACTTGACTTGGACTCCAGGTTAAAGACTTCAGACTAGACTCGGACTCCAGGTTAAAGACTTCAGACTTGACTCGGACTCCAAGTTAAAGACTCGTGAACATCTCTGGAGTGATATCATCTACTGTATTCAGGTACACGACGCATCGCGTTGTGAGGTAAATTCTGAGTTATTTCTCTCAGCTTCAGAAACAAAAAGTAGCCGGGATGAACTCTTCACGATTGTTTACGGTGATGTGGGATTTTACATGCGTGCGCGTCTCACGTGGATATTTGAATTTGAAAAGCGTGATCGGCGCATGGGCGTGACCACATTAGATATAATGAGTTGAGACGGGAAAACTGGACATCGCGTTGGTTTCATACGGATTACTTTAACAGAGAATATTTGTTTTGGACGTGACATACTTCATTTAAAAGTAGACATTTCAAGCTTTCTCTACATATATTTCTCATCTCTTTGAAGCGAGTATTCGCGGATATTCATGTTGTTTTATTTACGTGTCTGTGAAGAGAGGTGACAGAGAGCGAGACAGCGGAGAACGCACCCTGTTTATTTTCTTTATGTTAGAAAAGCACATTGTTTTGTTGTTAGTATGACTATACACAAATAAAAGTAAACCCTTTGCAGTTTCAAACGATACCTTATTCTTATCTGTACGATCAAAACTGACGGAGTATTTTTAATTATTTTCGCGGTCACAAAGAAAATACGAGACAGGCCGCACCAGTGCGGGCTTCGACCCCGGGGGGTTAAGCATTCAGTGCCCATAGGGAAGTATAACAATATTCTCCAAGCTAAACCGGGCTAAACTCACAGAGGTCATGCCTGGCCTGGGTAATCGTTCCAGAGGACTCGTACAGCTTTGGCACTCCCTGGGCCGAAAGCATACAAGCAAACCAACCAGAGAGGTTGAGCATGTCACGGTCAAGGACTCTCTGTCAGAACTGTTCGCATAAAGCAAGTGTGTGCCCACTTAAGCAGAAAGGACTCTGGCCTGCAAGGCCGGGACGTCTAGGTTATAAAACCTAGCAAATGTGGACGGCGAGGCCCAGCCGGCCGCCGCACAGATATCTGTAATGGACACACCGCTAGACTAAGCCTGGGAAGAGGCGACGTCTCTAGTTGAGTGAGCTCTTACTCCCATGGGGCATTGTAGGCCCAAAGAAGAATATGCTAGTGCAATAGCATCAATTATCCGTTTGGAAAGTTTCTGCTTCGTGTCCGGAGACCCTTTGGTGCAGCCGCCAAAGCATACAAAAAGCTGTTCCTACTGCCTGAAAGGGGCGGAATGCTCAATATAAATTTCCAATGCCCTGACGGTGCAGAGTAAATTCAACTCTTGGTCTTGCTCCGAAGGAGGAAGTGCCAATAGAGTTATTACCTGCGCTCTGAGTCGAGAGCACTTTGGGTATGTAACCATGCCTTGGTTTCAGGACGACTTTAGAGTCACTGGGCCCAAATTCAAGGCAGGAGGGGCTCACAGAGAGCATCTGCAGATTTCCCATATGCTTTACCGAAGCTAATGCTAGTAGCAGAGTGGTTTTTAGCGTCAGGGAACAAAGGTTAATGGACTGTAGCGGCTCAAAAGGAGGGGTCTTCAGAGCTCTCAACACCGTGGGCAGATCGCATGTAGGGACGGTGATGGGGCGAGGCGGGTTGAGCCTCCTAGACCCATTCAATTAGCCACCGATTGGCCAGCTATAGGAGCGTGAGAGACTGCTATGGCTGCCACATACACCTTGAGCGTGGAAGGGGAACGACCCTTATCCAACAGCTCTTGCAGGAAGGACAATATCAGAGATATGTCGCAGAAAGTTGGGTCTGCGCCGCGGGCCGTACACCAGGCGGAGAAGACAGACCATGAAGGGTATAGAGTCATCTCGTAGACGGTGCTCTAGCCTGAGAAATTGTATTCAGCACATTCTCAGGGAGGTCCGCAGGCTCCCGACGAGAGGCCAAAGATGCCGAGGCCAATCACCTGAGTTGTAAATGCCACAGGAAAATCCCATCATGAAAAAGCTGATTGGCTGATGGCTACACAAGAACTCACACAGTCACAAGTGCTTCTCCCAAGGAATACTTCAGACAGGGAAGACTTTTAAATGCGTAGTTCACCCAAAAATGAAAATGTTCTCACTGTTTTTTATGTCCACACAATAAAAGTCAATGGAGTCCAATATATGTATTTTTGGACCCCATTGACTTTCACTGAATGGACAAAACTGTAGAAATACCCTCCGATGGCCGCTGGTAAAAACATCCAGTGGGCATCTCATTAAGAATCTGTCACTGGAATGAAATCTGTCAGTAGCAGCAGTGGTGGTGCCAACCACAGCATCAGTGAGTGAAACCTGATAGTGTGTAATGATTGAACCATCAACAAAAACACATTAATTTTCCCTCCTGTACTCGCCAGACCTCTGGATCCATGGTGCACTGCTCATGAAGACCTTGGTACTGAAAGAATTTGACGAGACTGATCTGGAATGAATATTATTTCCCGAAAATTTTAAAGCATAGAAAGGAACCAGTCAAAACAATAAATTAAGCCCAAATCTTCAACCAAGACCAAGGTTAAACTCTGAAAAGGAAACCTCAAAAATATTTTTACCTCGGACCAAACGACATTTTGCATTGAATTACACCCTGGATGGTTGTTATCTAACCTTGCAGTCTGCGACTGTAATAATATTTCCATTTAAGGCCTGCCTGAATGTATACTATGGGAGACCAGCAAAACTTGGGGGCAAGGAAAAACCCTGAGCAAATTATTAACCAATGAAGCAATGTTAACTCTTCAACATGGGCTGAAATTTGTCATTATCTCACCTGACACATAAACATCAGAGTCGCTTTCATGGATTATTCATTCGTTTCTATTATTAAACCTCCCAAATGTTGGATATTCTGGAGTTATGATGAAGCTCCTCATGTCTGAGACCATTCAAGAGGCCACTTTCGGGCGCCGTGCAAGTCTGCCGGGGAGGAAACGGGCTGGTCTGCTTCTTATTTTCATACCTTTTTGAAAAACATGTCTGTGTGCTGCCTCGGAGGAGACGTTTGAAGCACAGTCACATTAATCCACATCTTGAACACTGACATTTTCTTCATAGCTTCGCCAAAGATAGAGATGGTGTTGTTTGGAGGGACAGTGTCACCAACGTTGGATTCTCACTCAAACCCAGCAGACAATTAGTTTAACTGTCCAGTTTCAAGTGAGAGTTTCTGGAGATGTTAGTTTAAAGAGAGTTCACCTAAAAAACAAAAGTTCTGTCATCATTAATTATTCACACTCATTTCATTCCAATGACATACTTTCTTCTGCAGAGCACAAAAAAATTATGCTTTCTTGCTTGCTTTCTTTCTTTCTTTCTTTCTTTCTTTCTTTCTTTCTTTCTTTTACTCTCATGTGTTCTGGTTATTTTGACCTGGAGCGTATTTTCTTTTTTTTTTTTCCAAAAATGCTGTAGGTAATATCGCATATTGGCCTAAAAATTACTGCCTTTGGGCAACAACTTCCCACAATTTATTTGATAATTTATGAACTTTTTTGGGATCCCACACTCCTTTAGAAAATTAACTATGGTTTTACTACAAATAAAATAAAAAAACATGGTTAATATAGTTAAACCATGGTAACCACAAATTAACCATTGTTTTGCTACACTAACCATAGTTTAAGTAAAACTGTGTTTATACAAATGGTAATCAATGTGCCAAAAAAAAAAAAACTACACTTTTGCTATAAGAAAACCATGGTTATTTTTATACGCTTGTGTTGTACTTGTGGGCTAGAAAAATTGCTTATTTCCCTGTTAATGCTGCATTTTTGGATTCAAACATTTATTAACTTTAAATTTGGCACAGGTTGCATATATATTTTTGGAAATAACTGACTGTAGACCTCATTGATCTGAGCTTATGCACCTCAGTTTTTGAGTGTTTTTCCAAAATTGTCTACAAATAATGTTCATTCATGCATTGTTCATTCATTCATTCAGGTGCATAAGCTCTGATCAATGAGGCCTTCAACTAATAAACTTCAAAAACAAATACAAAACTTGCGTTAATTGACAGAAAAAAAAGCTGACTAGAAGATTGAATCTGAGTTTTGGTGATAATATAGCATAATGAGAGATTTACAAGCAATTTTTTAAAAGGCTGGTCAATTTTGACTGGGACCACCAAATTAGTTAAAGCACAAGGGTTAAATGGGGTCAAATCACTGTTGTTTTGGATCCCACTGACATTCATTGCCTGGACAAAAACAGCTGAAGCATTTTCACAGAAGAAAGTTATACATTGACAATATCTTGACATTGACACTCTGTTGCCCAGATTTCTCAAGACAGACAACTGCACCCTCACTGATGCTTGTATAAGTCCTGGACTCTAGATGTCTCCATAAGCCATCTTTCCCTTGAGCACTAGAGGTCAATCATTATAATCAATATACCTCTTATAGGGCTGTAACTTCTTTGTTTTGGTCTGTTATCAACAAGCTTGCACCAAACTGCAGTTTGATTGCAATGGAACATTGCTTGCTTATTCAGAACTAACTACCTTTGTGTAATGCTGTGCATGAGCTGTTTTTCAGCTGTTCTCTTGCTGTTATTGTCATCAGGTTAAGATGAGGTCAACACAAATGTTTCACTAGGATACCATGGACACATACTGTAGCTCAAAACTGCTGTGTCTGGATCAGAGGCTGGTGAAAGGTGTGCATCCTTTATTGGAATCAAATTTCAGCAAAATATCTTCTCTCGCATCATGTTACCTTAATGTCATGGTTATCTTTTTTTTTATAGATTTTTATATAGAGCATATAGAGTGTACTTAAGAATAAAAGTACTGTATTTTTCCATCCATTTTCTTCATAGAGATTTCAAAAGTATCTTCAATTAAGACTTCAGTCCTAACCAAACTAACCAGCTCTGAGATGAATCATGTTACATTTATTTTGAAGAAATATTATGAATGTGACTGTATACTAAAATATGCAGTATTATTTCAGTATTATTCATATACTGTTATAGTATTTAATATTCTGAATTTGCTTTTTGATATTTTCATTTTAGTTTTAGTAATTTTACATGCTTTTGAAATTAATTTTTTATTTCTATTTAGCTTTATTTTATTTCAGTGTTAATATAAGTAATTGTAATACTCCTTTAGTAATTTTTCCCCACTTGTCAAGGCAAAATTTAAGTTTAAAAATTAAAGTTTTAATTTTATTTCCATTTAATTTAAATTTAGTAATTTATTTTAGTTGTTGCATTTGTATTACTTAATAACAACATCAATTTCATCTAGCATTGCGAAACACAAACCGTTTCGCAAACTACTGGATGTTAGTCGTTAATAAAGTATAAAAAGCATCGTTTTAGAAGTTTATTGCAAAATATTCTCTATATACGTTTTGGGAGTGGGCAGTCAAAACTAATATCTAACACATTTCCAGGGTAAACATGGTATGACGTGATTCTATGATTGGTGGATATCTCTTCAGGATAATGAGTACTTGGATTTGGGCTATTTAATATAATTTAATATCATTTTTTGCTAGTAAATTTGAAATCACACTGACAGAAATTTGAATGGGATTTGACTTCTGAAACTTTATCATGTGAGGGTCTCCGTCAGAGGATTACAAGTCCCTTTCTGAACCATTTGCTTCTGTGGTTCTTTAAGGCAGATTAGCCCCAGCTGTGTGTAACCTGGATGACCTGTGTGCAGTGGACCAAGCCCCGGGTCAAGGAATAAAATAAGGCTGATGACCAGGAAACAACTGGCTGCCTATCTGCTATTAGCTGTCAAGGAAAAACCTTAATTTGTACACTTCCAGCTTCTTTCCACACATTTTTGTTCACATTCACTCAGGCACATCCAGCCCCCTGCAGTTCTTCTGAGCAGTCTTCTCCGGTCCGTCCTCATTGTTTACTCTACAGATGGGCACCATCACTCAGCAGCACTTTAGTTCCTTAGTAATGGAAAATCAATCACTTTTGTAGTTGTTTTGCAAACTAATGCACTATATATTGGTACTGGTAAAAATGTGCTTTGTCAAATGTGTTGCCAAGGTTGGGGTTAGGGTCTCTTTTGTTCAAAATTTAATGACTTTTCACAGTATCATTAAAAAGAACTGAATTATTAGGGTTGTTTGCAGTTGTTGCACTGTTGCAGTTCCTCAAGATAATCACAAATGAACACAACTTTTATGAATTTTAAATCCTAAATACAGTCGGCAGAAGTAAAAAAAAACAAAACAAAAAAAAAACTAAGGATATAAACGAAGTACACTATGGAAGCAAGACTTCAGTATCACCACTATTAAGCTTTTGACATCTCTTTCAGACTTAATTTAAGATATACAAGTTTTAAAGTTTGAGTTTGCAAGAGAAATATTATAAACACAACAAGGCTGTGAAAACGACTAGTTTACCAGTTTGTTGTAATGATGTTTAATGTCCCTGACAACCTCTGTAGTCCCATTTAGTCACTTGTTAGTAACTGCCTTTTTTAAGATAAGTAAAAGCTTAAAAAAGTCAAAAGTGGTACATTACAGATGCATTTTATGTTGTGGAATAAAAAGTGAAAATATCTTGAGCTTGAGTTAACAACACAGTTTATTTCAGGAATTTAACCACAAACAAATAAAAAAAAAAAAAAAAACTTTTTTTAATGGCACAGGTATAAAGATATTTAAAGGAGAATCAATCGCCCTCTTCAGTAATGGAGTGTGTTACTGTCACAGTAATACAATGAATATAAGGAGAACAAAACACTGGCCATCTGCATTTGCGTTTTTTTCATGCATGTGTGTTTCTGGCTGTAGGGTTGCAGTTAGGAAATGAGTGGCAAATGCTTCTTTTCATTGCTCCAGGATTGAAAATAAAGTGTAGGAATGTCACACGTGAGAGTTTTACAAAAGGAGGGTTACTTCTAGCCACAAAATTGATATGGAGATGAGATCGACAGGATAATGGAAGAGCAGATGGTGTCAATACAGATGACTTGACCAGAATCCGTACCTGCCAACATGCTTTAGTTCCCATAATGCCAGATCTGTTTTACTTTTTCCTCTCTACTGACCCCTGAAATCAACCCTACAATAAAACAAACCGAATGGCATAACGTAGTCTAAATGTTTCTCAGAAAACCCCAGTCTGCTTTTGGAGAGAATAATAGTGCAAAGGCATTTAGAGGGTGCAGGACAACAGGTCCTCTTCATTTCATACCGTCCAGTCTATTCCATTAACAACATGTGCTTTGAGTGGAAGACATTACACTCCCTCACCCTCTCTGGTCCTTTTTTACCGCCATCTTTTAGCCTAAGTGATTGGTTACTGATTTGCAGGACAATTAATCTACTTACCTGCACTCTTCTCAAAGTCAGTAAAACATATCATCAAAAATGAGAGACATCAAGGTGACCTTGTACTTGGACTTGTACAGCAGTGAAATTAGTGCTGACAGTATTCATTTTTAAATACTACTACTGCAGTAGTAGTGTTTAAGTATATTTACACAGACTGTTTATTGCAGCTCAGAGGTGGCATGAATGCATTTACATTGTATTTACAACTTATGTTTCAGTATAACATTCTGAATATAGAAATAATTCAGGAACAAAGCAATCAGCTACCTTCAAGAATGCATCATTGAATCATTCCCTCAACTGATTTATGGATTCATTTAGCAACAAAACACCAATGCTCACCAATGTTCAGAGACATGCGGATCTGCACTGGCTTTGTTTGGAACTATTTTTGTTGCCTAAACTGCAAAAACAAGGACAATATTTACGATATCTGTCTAAAATGTTTTTTTTGTTTTTTTTTTTTAAACGGTTGTAAAAAATCAGAATTACATTTGTAATCATGCTAATTTTCTTGTTTGATATTGCTTAACTGTATCATATCCCCATATTTTGAATTGAGGGGCATTTTTATTCAATTTTAATGCATTTTTTGCCACAAGCCTTCATTCGTTTCGGACCCTGCAGTCCATCCATATTTGCACCATTTAAAGTGCCATATTTTATGTGAGATCTCTGACTCATTCAAACCAAGAACGACAAGTAAAAAGATAACAACAACTATAGTAGCATTCATGATAATGTCATGGCTATATAGCTGACTATCTAGCACGGTGTTTATATGATTGTCAACGAATGGGGTGCTACATTTTATTCTTTCCGACAACAAAGCACTTGAATAGGACAAGCTCATAATCACAAATTCATAAGTAGGACTGGCAATCGATTCTAAAAAGAATCGATTCTGAGGTGTTGAGAATCGAGAGTCGATTCCAAAGGTTGGAATCGATCCCATCAAGGGGAATCGACTCCTCATTCAGAGCCTTTTTCAGTTCAACAAAGCTTATCTACGGGTGCCTCTCGAACGGAAGGCTGCATCCTACGAAATCTGCACACATTTAAATTCACGAAAATAAACTGAAAAAAAAAAAAAAACGAGTCGATACTGAGATCATCAAAATTTGAAGATGCAGCCTTCCGTTTGAGAAGCACCATTCGCCTCCCTCATGCTCATTAAAAGTGATTAGAAGTCTGATTCGTTTCCACGAAAAGGTTCTTTCGGATAGATAGTTTTAATAAACCAGTTCAAAAGAACGATTCAAAGGTTATTTTAATGGTGGACTGATAGAGCTTATGCTGTCCACAATTTTGAGCGCTGCACGACAGAATAGATCATGACGTGATCGAGGGTCTTGATCTTATTTCCATCTAAAATGCTATTTTTTAAAACATTTCTATCAGCCAATCATAATTCTAAAAGAAAACGCAACGAGCATAGATCAGTGGCCGAGAGCGCATCTGATTGACAGATAAATCACAAGCTCTATCAATGTTATTGTTAATGTTCTATTTATTTTGTTTCAGTGTTAATTTGTGCAAAGCATACAGTTAAAGTGAACTTCATTCAGCTGAACTGTGAACATTTATTTTAGACACTTAATGTCTTGATCAATTCATGCGATAAACGCTGAGCTGTGGGCTATGACTAATTTCATAGGCAAAGCAGACAAAATTACAATTTAAAAATCAATCAGAGCTATAGAAATGTATCATAATTTTTTATTTATTTATTTATTTATTAATTTTTTTACAAATAAAGCTTCATATTATGAGAAGGATACATTCTACGACCTTTATATCCTGCAGACATCCTGCAGGTTCCTTCAATCTAAAAAAACAAAAATCGAAAACAACAGTGAAGAATCGATTCCTGGAATCAAATCCAATTCCAGAATTAAGTACTAATAAATAGCCAATATTTTAATAATAGGTATGCAAATAAGCTACTAGTTAATAGTGAGAATTGGTCCCTAAAGTGTTACTACTAATTTTATGGTGCATTTTGTTCTTTTCAGAGCTTAACAGAAATTATGAATGCTCTTTTTGTGTTCAAGAAAAACAAAGTATACTAGTTGGAAACAACATGAAGTGAATAAATGTTGTCTGTATTTTCATTTTTATGTGAACTATCCCTTTACAAGAGTGCTGAGCTTTTTGTCCCACATGTAAAATTAAGTTTCCCCAGTGTATTTTGAGAAAGCTCTACCCGCTTACTCTTCCTAAAAGGTAAGAGCATGCTCTGTTAATGTGAAGCAAGACTGATGCTGTCCAGCTTGTCGGCCCAGTAGCCATTTGGCTTTGATCTTCTCTAAAGTGTTGCAATATGGCAGTCAGCTGTGGGAAAGAAACTGGGATCCGAACCCGGGAGAGCCTCTGGAAGGAGCTCAGCAGATAGCAGTTGATGATGACATGACCCTCCAACCCCAGGACAACATTCCTCTGTGTCATTCCTCCAGTGTGGGTGCAGTGTCTCCAGCAACACCATCTGGGCTATTGGCGGAAGCTTATTTGTTCAAACCAAATTCTGTCGCAACACTTGAGATGCTCTCAGCAGGGCTGGGAAAACTGGGTGGCGATTCTTGTTCCTGGTTAAGAGCTGTTTTTCATTTAGCCATTATTTCTCACACCTCATCATATCGGCTTCTAGTGCATCTGATTCATTAACAGCTGAAGCCTTGTAGATCATGAAGCTGTGGTCTGGGATTTTCTTGCTGCATATCTGCTCCTGTATCTTTACAAAAGCAGACTATGGGAGCTCGGGGCTTTTCAGTTGCCACAGATCAAAACCAGCCCTGTGTGATTTATCTGGAAAATAGTTGCTCAAGTAGAGCCAAAATTCTTTGAAGCACATCATGAATTCTCTAAAAGGGACCAGACATGTTCCTGTGTGCGATTTATTACTTACAAGTGCATGTGACCCCATGTGGATCTGGATTTGTGGAAGTTACAGCACTGTTTGAAGAGATTTATCTTTCTTGATTGGCATCACCGGGATACAGTACCAGCATGATGCAGATGGCGTCAGTCGAGCTGAAGTAAAATTAGACAAGATTATTTAAGGGGATAGTTCTCCCAAAAATTCTGTCATTTACTCACACAAAAGACTGTTAATTATTTATGTCCATACAATGAATAGAGTCCAAAACTGAATACATTTATTTACATTTATGCATTTAGCAGACGCTTTTATCCAAAGCGACTTACATTGCATTCAAGTTACAGTTTTTTACGTTTTTATCAGGTCCTGCTTTCCCTGGGAATCGAACCCATGATCTTGGCGTTGCTAGCACCATGCTCTACTATTTGAGCTACAGGAAAGCTATATATAATATTTGGACTTTCATTGATGGTATGGACAAAAGGACAGTTTTTAAAATGTTTGCAGAAGAAAGTCATAGAGGTTTGAAACCACTTGAGGGTGAGTAAATGATGAGTAACTGATGAGTACATTATGACTCCGTTTTCATTTTTGGCTGAACTATACTTTAATCTTGCAGTCATGCATTTTATGTCCCCGCTATGAATACTTCTAACATCTGTTATCAGTCTCTATAATTAACTGTCTATTTAAAGAAGAATCCTCATTGAGTTGGTACATTCTGGTTCTCATCCATTTCACACCTTTTTATCAAAATCACCTCTGATGTGCTAATGAGTTCCCACCCCAGTGAAGCCCCCCTGTTCTTGGAAAGCACTTGTGCTGATATTTCCCTCTGTCTTTAACGGGTTACAATGTCAGATCAGTAGAATCACAAAATTTAAGTTTATATCCTTGGTCCAAAACTGATCACACTCATCTACTTGCATTAAAAATAGATATGTAAATTGGAGCACAATGGAATTGAACAGAAGCCATAATAAGTTTTGAAGTTGTGATTTAACGGATGTAACGACCAATTATTTCTTCCATATGGTAACATACATCCAATTGAAATGGATTAGAAAACAGTGTAGGGTGGGACTTGGTTTTATCCATCAGTTGCTGATTAGGAGGAGGCAGATCTCAGTGCAGGCTTGCAGTCGATTTTAAGAAGGAGGCAGGGTTTATGCAGACAAAGTGATTGGTGAAATCTTGCATACATCACTATGTTTGTCATCTTGTTTTATTCCACTATAATCCAATTGTAATGCATTTTGGGATTTCCTTATCTTTTGTCAAACTTAGTATTTACTTTTGGACCAGCCGAGAACACAACTTAAATGCTGTTAGGTAGGCAGCTCACTAGGTTTTGGAACAGAGCTATTGTTATTTGTCATTGTTATAGTCTTCGCACATGTGCCAGAACTGAATGTTTGTCTCGAAAGCTTGTTTATTCTGCCTAATCTGTTCTAATCCCAATGTGCAAATATTTTAAGTGTGATACAGAAGGCTGTTTTTGTCTTTGAGCTCAAAACTGTCATCCTTAACACTCTTTAGTGAAGAAGACCACATCACTGGCTAGTCTACATTAGGGTAAGACCACATAGGGACAGCATTAAACCAGACCCCCTGAGGTCAGGAACTTTCAGGCAAACACTCAGCCACATACTCCCAAGTAAATAAAGCCTTTGTTCCTCTCCGAGAACCTTCAAAGATAAACATCTGTTTTGGGTAAGTACAAAATGCAAGTGCAATCTTGCCATCAGCGTGTCTTTGATCACCATTGCCTTATGCACATCCCCCTTACACTAACAATGAGAACGCTCGGCTCTTGGGGGCGCAAAACCAAATGCTGTTCACAACATGTTGCCATTGACAGAAATGTGTTGACGTTCATTTACGCAGTTGTAACCTAACGGCTTCAAACTAGCCATTTTTTTGGCTTCCATGCATACGTAGGGCTGCCTTGTTATGCTATATCATTATTTCGTTTGACATCTCAGTCTGTCTCTTTAGTTTACAAAGAGATAAAGAATGGAATTGTTTCTTGGCAAGTGTCTCTGCTGTCTTGCTTTGTCTTTGTTGTGGCTATGCTGAGAGTCGACATGTAAACAGCCGAATTGTAGCTGACAGTTGCAGCCAGCTGCTAAGACGTTCTTAATCTTCTCTCGGTCTCCGTTTCAATCGCTCTCTTTTTCCAAGTAAACAAGACAGAAGCCCAAGCAGTCTTTCAGGTATTCAAAAGCAGTTGCTTTAGACAAAACAGAGCAGCTAGTATCTGTACCCTGTAATTCATTAGCATTAGCATCACGCCAAGTAGGGCATGGGTGTTCAAATGGCACAAATGGTGGGTTTTTGAGAAGTAAAAATTCATTCATTTTGGCCATAGACCTTAATCAGGGTAGCAAATTTTGACAAGAATGGAAACAAGGCTGTGACGGAGAGAAGTACATGCATTTGTACCAACTGACTGTACTGCTGTTTAACAACATAGCGAAAAGTTCAGTTGTCAAAATATCTTTACAAAATAATAATAATAATAATAAAATACAAATCAGTAGTCAAAAACTCCATAAAAGAGTTTTGGAAGTTGTGAGTTGTAAAATTACGTGCTCTAGGAATTTCATACAGTGTGTGCTATTGTAAAGACTGTGAGTCCATCTCTCACAAACTCGTTTTAATCTGTGTTAAATTCAATATGCTGTATAAACTGACTAAGGACTATAATGACATTTTTAGTTACATAAAAACTTACCTAAACCTTTATGAAGATTTTTAATTAAGGAGTAATATATAGTCAGATGGTCATTATCGCAAATGACAAGTAAAGGACAAAAAAAATGGACAACAGTGAATATTATATTATAATATCTGCCCATTGCATGCTGCAACTGACCAATCAGAAACAAGTATCGCAGAAAACTGTTATAAGTGATGATAAATGTTTCTAGAGTGTTGTATTTGATAGGCGAATTCCCAGTGAGGACTACACTATCCATAATACCAATCAGAGAAATCGCTGGGAGCAGAAATCACAGAAAATTTTTCAGAAGCAAAAGCCCAATTGATCCTTCACAAAGACCTGGCCCAATAAACAACATTTTGTGGCTCTTTAATGTGTTGTGACAGATCGCTGTAGCACCTCAGTTCAAGCGGCACGTGAACCGATCATGTCTTCCCCTTTACTAGTTATAGCATGAAATAAACATGAATGAACATCAGAAGGTATCTTGTTTCAACCGCAGAAAGACATCAATGCACACAATTTTTCAAGTTTAAGTGAACCAATGTTAATTTACTCTTCTGTCTGTTTTTTTATTTTTTTGTCTGACAAAATGGCAAATTCGGCGTTATGATTGGTCAGATTGCCTGTCAGTCAAACTCAGCGAAGGGAGAATTCCATGAAGCATTGTGAAGAACATAATCAAATCCATCCATCAGGGGGTCAAGATTTGGCTTGTGAGCATGGCCCTGTTAGCCAGTACTTGTCGTAATTACACACTATGTGGGCAAAAGCATCTTTATACACTGTTAGACATTAAAAAGTACAGATATATCCTGCATTTTTTTTCCTTTAAATGAAAGATTCAGAGCACTCTGGACATGCAGTGTTATCTTCTTGTGTCTCGTGTTTGACAAAAGAAAGTAAGTCTTTCGGGTTTGGAATGACAAAAGGGTAAGAGTAAATGATGACAGAATTTTCCTTTTTGGGTGAACTTTCCCTTTGATGAAAGAGCCCGTTGTTCTCAGGCAGTAAACTCATTTAGATATACTTAAGCCATTTGTGGGAGACCACAGGAAAGAACATCTAAGCAAACACAACCCTTTTAAAGTCATTTTATTCAGGATCCATTACATATTGTTGGATTCACCAAGGGTACAAGCCAAAGGACTGAGAATGTTAAAGTTACTATGGGAATATTTTTGTCCTTACCCTTTGACACCATTTACCATTATTTATTATTATTATTTCTGTGAGCACTGACCCTCGAGAAACAGTGCAGTAATACCATATCAACATACACACACGCAAATGCACCGACTCACACAAAAGCATTCTGACGTAGTTTTAAGAGTGCTCTAGTAGCAAATAAGACATTCAAACTCACATTTTACCAAGACTAAAAGAAGATCGTGAAGGGTGTTATTCCACTGCATTGATTTCACTAGACTAGATTTCAGTTTGCATGCAGTGAAACATACATAAGACAAGTGACACATGGCAATAAATTAGCATATAATTTACAAATGAAAAAAAAAAAAATTAGTAACAGTGTACCAACATTAATAATACTGAATATAAAATGTAAGCAACTATTCACAAAAATGCAAAACTCTCTTCTATAGGTACAGGTTAAACAATGTGACATTCAAAGACACAAGTTCACAGCGATCAGTACCAGTTTCATTGAGTTATCTTATTGAGAGTCCGGGTCCCAAAGCCAGTAAACTTGTACTTCAAGCCTTAGGATTTTACAAAGCACAATATCAGGATGCTCAGCATGTTGGGCCTACAGTTCCGCTGTTCAATGTTCACTGTTGAATAATCCCAGTATAAACATTTCATAATACATAATCGATTAATATTGTGTTTGTGGCTACAAAAGAGTAGCAGCAGCAAAAGTAGAATGGTTGTATGATTTAAAAACATAAAAATGTCCCATAACTCCTTAATTTCAATAATCTATTGTGTCCCCTAACAAAGGTCAGATCTAAAATTGATGCTCTATCAATTGATGTTCCCTTGGCTAAGAGAGAGCAGGGTAAAGTCACTCTCAGTCATGGATGATGGAAAAATGCAACATGTAGCTGATGGAATGTTTGCAACTTAAACCAAAGTGAAGTAAAAGGACAGAAAGAAAGACAGACAAAAGCTCTGTTCCAAAACCTAGTTAAGCTGCTTTTATTTGTGTGTCTTAGTCAGCTGCATTCCATGTCAAGAAACATGGCTTAGGCAAGTATGCTAACATGCAGTCCTGTTGAACGTACTTAACATGTGCTCTCAAGTTGTTCTAGTAGTAACAAACCTCAATGACATATTTTTAGCTATAAGCATATCAACTTTTTTAAGCAAGGTTCTCTGTTACTCCACCGTAACAGTAGTTGACCTGAAGAGACTGACTCTAGAAGACCACATTTTAAATAAATGTGCAATATAGCACCACTTGTGGCAACGCTAAGAATGCGACGTGGTCCAACACGTTTCGTAACGCAACATGTAACATCAAGTTTAGCTAGAAGTTTGCTTTTGTATAGTTGAGTATATTTCAGGCCTAAAGCAGCATTGTAACAGGAATAGGACCTATCGACTAACTGATTTGGAACGCTATGTAGGCAACAACCCCATATGCCACATACTTAGCATTCGTAAAGTGCACAGTAAACATGACTCACAATTGATTCCAGTAGCATGTGGCTAAGCTAATGAGCCAATAGTCCAACAAGCATAAAAATGCACAGCACATATTTTTAACTGTCTGCCATCAAGCAATGCATTCTAGGATTGCCTTTACAAAAGAAACAAGTGACTCTGCCTTTGAATTTGTTAAGTTTTGGAACAACTTTTGCACTAGAAAAGCACCTATTATTCCTTAAAAATCCGGTCTAGGTAGGGAGCTCACTAGGATTTGGAACAGAGCTAAAGTATTCTTGGTTTTCTGTCAGACCGCATACCCAGAATGCATCAAGGTCTTATAGCACCATGGGGCCAGAAGAGCCGCCCACTCAAAAGATGAACGGAAGAAGGACAGTGGAACAAACAGTCCTCCACTGAGGGAAGAAAAGCACCATTGAGTGTGGAGGGTTTAAGAGTGTGGGCTGGAAGCACTGTGATCTCAGGGAAGGAGGAAGAGGGGGTGTTTTGGAGGTAGTCGATGGCAGACCGGATCTGCGGGGTCTGGCAGGTTACCCAGGCACTGGCCCTTCACTTAACTTTACTAATGCATCAGCATCACAGACCTGGAGATCTCCAAGCAAGTCATCCCTGTGCTGATGGATTGTCTGTGTATTCTGCTGATAATGTGGCGGAGTGTGGCTGCAGCACGCATTTTATGTGAAAATTATTGTGTCTGGAACACGCCGGTCCCCGGAACAGACGCATAAATGTCAGAACCCCAGAATTTAAAGCAGAATATGGATCCATAAAGCAGAATCATGTCAGAATCGCAATTAATGTCTCTCTGTCATCCACAATAATTCTAGAGACACAAAAGTAGAAGCATCCCTTTGGAACTGATCTGATTTTCAGGCCTTGTTCGAGTGTCAGACAATGGTGGAATTCTTTGGCCTGTGGTCATGTGATTCAGCTTAGTAAAACAGGTGGCTAACTCAACTGAGCATCTGGACTCTGAAGCTCTAATTGAGATTTCTTCTGCACAAATTCAGCACCAAAGCACCCAATCACACTACCCTGTTTTCTTTGGCCCTTGGATCTTTATCTTACTTTCAAAAGTTATTGTCAAAGTAACTAGGGCTGTCAAGTTTAGAAGTTCCTCAACTGGTACAGCCATGCCAAGGTCAAGGGTTGTAAACTATGAATGGAATGGAAGTTGCTCTGGATAAAATCATCTGCCAAGTGAACAGACGTACATAGAAGTTCCAAGTTACTGATTTCAATTAAACCCCATGCATATATAGTATGATCTCCAACAAACCGCAAAAAGAAACTGTTCAAGCTGAACAACATTGACTAACCATCTAGGGGTGTCCAATCTTGTTCCTGGAGGACCACTGTCCTACACTGTTCTGTGTTCCACTTCGTTTTTATGCCCTTGCTTGCTAACCTCCATCAGTCTCATTGATTTGGATGTAATCATTGATTATGTTGCATGAGTGCCCACTACTGGCGGGATTCTTGCAATGGGCTAAAATGGAATGTCCTGAACCCTTGATCACTTAGAATCAACTTTACATTTTTTTCTTTACGAATTTGTTTGATGCAGCATTTTATGAGTATATAGGTATGCTTGGGCTGTTTGAAATGTTTAAAAAATAATTAATATATCAGAGTTGATTGGGGTGGGGGTAATTAAACAAGATCTGCGATGACGTCACAATCATGTTGCATTCTGGTATATGGAGAAACCTGAAGTGTACACTTAGCACCCTTAGTAAAAATCAAGGTGTCGAGGCTCTAATCTTCCCTCGCCGAGTTCACAAAGTTGAACGAACTTTAAAATGGCAGCGGGGACTCGCCTGAGGGGAAGAGCTTAGGGAAGTTTGCAAATGTTCGACTAAAAGCGAAGTGGAATACAGCAACAGTTCAGCTCCTATGTCAATTAAACAAACCTGAACCAACTACTAAGGATCTTCAAGATGACTAGAAATGTCCAGACCTGTGTATTGGAGCATGTAGATGCTAAACTCTGTAGGATATTGACCCTTACAGGAGTAGGATTGGACACTCCTAGTCTATACTTTAAACCAAAAGTCAATTCAGTCTATACCAACCCTCCTCATGGAGACCTTCCATCCTGTAGAGTTTAGTTAAAATAACAGGGAGGTCTGTTGGAGCAGGTTGGAATTGACGTCTGCAGTTCTCCAGGAGCAGGATTGGTTACCCCTGATCTATACTTTGTTTTTAGGAGCGAAAAATATCATTTGGGTGGAAAATTTGGATTGTTATTTTTACCTTAAACCTAATGCATGTTGCAGTCGCGAAGTTTCAGTACTATCCATGCTTGGAAATGTTCCTATCAGCAGGGGTGCACATAAGTGGTCCGCATGCGCGACCAAAATTAAAAATGTGCTGTGTAAATAAGTTCAGACAGCGCATTTGCGTACCGACATGATTGACAGCTGTTAATGCACAATTACCATTTTAGATCGACAAACTGTAATGTATAAGATTTCTAAACTGAAAGCATAAATCTAGGCTACCCGCTACCGTTTTCAAAGCACAATGCAAAACTGTGACATTTCATTCACTGACGCTCTTCACTCAGCAGCGCTAAACCCGCCAAAATAAAAGCTTGCTGATTTTAAGTTTGAAAATGATGAAAATTAAAATAATAATAATAATAATAATAATAATAATAGCATTTTATTTTTAAGTTTACTATAAAATAATTGTATTTGTATTTAATACTCCCTTTTTATTTTAAAATAAAATAGTATTGTCACACTTTATTTAGTTTATTATTTTATATAAAAAGAAACTAAATAAAGAGCAATAATATTATCGCTATTATTAATTTATTTTTTATAGTTAAATTTGATGGGTCATACTATGTGCGTGTGAGGACCAAACCAAATCTCCAGGTTCTCATGTGAGAACCAGGCTGAAAAACTTATGTGCACCCCTACCTATCGGACTGCTGTATCAGATGCCGGATCACATGAATGACAGTGTCTGCACTCTGGTTGTTGGTTATGGTACTTTGTCACACCATCAACAGTCTCTAACACTAATGTTGCCTCAAATCGCCAACTCTTATTGAAAACGAATGACTTCCGATCGATCCGATGCTGCCAGTTTGAGCAATCGTTGTCGGTTTGAATGCCCCTGAATGCAGTGATGCCAACAGAACCATGTTAGGAGTGTGTATGCAAGACCCAGGGATATACCAATGTCCCAAACTTGAAGTAAACCTCTGCTGTGCTACTTCTGTGAGTGTTGTGTCCAGCACTTTGGATTAAAACAACAGAAAGACATTGATAATAATAATAACCAATAGCAATTATTATTATTATTATAAAAATAACAACAATAATGATCATTTTATACATTCCCACTTCACAGAAGTGAAAATAAAACGGGTGTCAGCGCAGTGCTGAGCAGTGGTTTGGGTTCCACAGGGCTAAAAGCAGTTGTGTGTGTGTTGTTTAGCGAGAGAGAGGCTTCCTTCTCTGTGCCCAGCATTGGCTTTTCTCTCTGCCAGTTTCGTCTCTCTTTCCTTGTTGCAGCATCTGTCTCTCCTTCTCTCCACGGGGTCAGTGTCCTTGGCACGTTTTGCAGCACATCTGTCTGAAGTACGCACGGCTGCAGAACTTGAACTTCAGCACCAATGGGCAATATGCCACCTTATTTACGTCTTTGCACTCTAGGGGTAGAGGAAAAAAAAGGTGGAATGAGAAAGGATACGTGAAGGAGTGAGCAAGTGGTTGATACTGGGGAGCCACAAAGGGGAAACTTGAAAGCTTGTTAAAGAGATAGTTCACCCTGAAATGAAAAGTCTGTCATCAGTTACTCACTCTCATGTTGTTCCAAACCTGTATGACTTTTTTTTTTTTTTTTTGTTGCTCTAGTGGAACAAAAGATTAATTTGAGTTGGGGCTGTCAAGCTCCAAAATCAGAATAAAGAAAAATGAGTCAAGTGGGTTTAGAATGACATGAAGGCAAGTAAATAATGACAGACTTTTAATTTTGGTTGAACTATCCAATTATATGATAGGCAAGTCTGTGTGGAACAATGACTCAGGACTTTGATCAGAACCCAGAGACTGCTGGATCTACAACTGGGCCCAACTCTCTCTCTTAAATCTCTCATGAGCTTTTCATTGGAATAAACACCAGCTACTTTGAAACCGAACGAGCTTAAAGTAATTAAACTAGCCAAACTTGCCTTTCGAAACTAGTCTTTTGAGTTTCTATATTGACTACATTGAAGAACGTTTTACTTATATCCCTCATCGCTTTTAATGAAGAGCATGTTTGCAGGACAAACTTTTGGGTTCTTAGAATGTGAGTCATATTTCAGATGTCTGGGTGAATCTAGGTGTTAATCAGTGCAGGGATGAGCGGCTCAAGTTTTCATATGCTAGTGAAACAGAGTGCCAATGGAAAGACTTAGAATTTGTCACCATCGCATGGATGATAATTAGTGGCCCAAATAAATCTCACTGTCCTGTCATGCCTGTAATGACACCGAATGCTGGTACAATGTTAGGTGGATGTTTTACAGCCTGGCCTGTGCTAATGTTTATTTCCTGTCGGTCCCAACCTCGTTACATGTTGTCCTAATTAGTCACAAATTTCTACTAATAATTTTTGTTGTGTAAGATTCTATCCCTATAGGATCCCCGTAGGTTTTCAAAAATATATAACCGTATCTTCTTCTTGTTAATGCAATTAGCCTTTCCTTTTGTAGCAGATGTAGCTACAAATAGTAAATAGCACAAATACGTAGTAATAGTGTAGTAAATTGCATACACACTAAGCTAGGATAATTAGAATGATAAATATGCTAACCCTTATGAAATTAACCATGGTTTTACTACAAATGAAAAAAAAAAAAAAAACATGGTTAACATAGTTAGATCATGGTTTTGCTACACTAACCACAGTTTAACCATGATATTTGTAGTCAAACAAACAATCCGCCAAAAAAAAAAAAATAAAAAATACTATATTACTATATAAAAACCATACTATATTAAAACCATGGTTAATTTTCATGAGGGAAGGTAGCAGGCTAGCTGGCAGACTAATAACAGTATGGTAAGCTAGCAAGCTAATCATTTAGGGTATAACTGCCCAAGTTTAATTTGACCATTTAGAATTTAGATTATATGACACAAAATATAACTCATAACTTTGTCACATGTTCTGTTTACCCTGAATGTTCCCCAGTACAAGTTTCTATAGCACATAAAGCACAAAATAGCACAAAAATTGTAAACCGACATGGCTGCACACAACTTTTATCGTAGTACTTCTGTGAACGTGTGTGGTTGTGTCTGTAACATTAAATAAACATTAAACGCTTGAGAACATTATTTGTAGGGCCCTATGAAATCCTTTTTATTTTTTCCCTAAATTCTGTTTTATTTTTTTTCCAAATTCCGTTTTTTCTGTTTAAATTTTTCTAGACTCTGTTTTAATGGTTAAATTAAATTTTATTAATCAAAAAGCATGTCTAATTAATTTAAATTATGAAACTTACAATATTAAACAGCAATTTATTAAAAGTTTAACAAAAATTTAATTTTTGTGAAATGTGTTTTATTTAAATTTTTTTTCCCAAATTCAGTTTTATTTTTCTCAAATTCTGTTTTCCATTCATTTTCTGGATTCAAATTGAATGGTTTCATTAAAAGTTCTAGAGATTGTTTGTGTTCATGTACTCATATATTGAAGCGGCAGAGGCTGAAAAAAAACGTGAGCGTCACGCGCACTTCAGTATATGTGTAGTAAACGAAACTGCGCATCTGCACCATTCATTCACACAGAGAACATGCAGGATTCGTATTTAAATGGTATTTTTTGCGGCTTAATATTCACAGACACTAGTCTATATCACGTTTTGATTGGTTTATCCAAAGTTCCATGACATTCCACGTTATACAGTAAATTCTGTTTTTATGACTGGTTTCCACGATTCTGTCCACATTTTCCGCATTGCGGAAATCATAGGGCCCTAAATTTGCGTGAATATGAAGGACAGTCCTTTAGCCAGGGTATTTCTGTGGGTAGGTGCGAAATCTGAATTAAATCTAGCAGCTTGATAGTCACTCCACTAATTGTTCTAAAATCGCAGATGTGACACTATGGTGTTGGGGAAATCATCACAAATGTGCCTGTATCTGTCAAACAGTGAAAAGATATTAAATGTCGTATTTACATTTATATGAAAAACATCAAAAAGCCATTCTGTGGGATTTCTAAACAGACACTGAATAGAGTACCAATTAAAAGTTATTTTCGGGTCCAAGGGGGATTCTGTAGGATGGGGACAGAATCTTGCATGACCCTGCAGCATTGGAAAGCTAATAGACTTCCTTTGTGTCAAAGCCAAAACTCTGAGCTCTCCTTCAAAAGAGGCCATGACTCAGGGCCTGGACACAAGCCTCTTATGGTAATTACAGCATCTAAGTGTAAAAAGAGAGCGACCTGATTCACGGAGCGGGCAGACGGCCATCTGCATTAGTGTGGCAGTGTGCTGATGGTGCTAACTGGCCCTACCTCAATTAATATGTCTTCCTTATTAGAGACTTAAGTTGCCATGGCTGGAGACAATGAAAGTAGACATTCTGTCACTGCTGTTGATTAGGATACAACTAATCCTATTAGGGCCCATTAGGAGCGATAATCTAACGCTGCATCCCCAGTGAAGGAATCTGAATAGGGATCCATCTCGTAAGGGTCATGGATCTTTTATTGAATCCAAGATTGCCTAAATAGTGTCCCGTCTCGATTTCAAATTGAGGTAGTTAATAACAGGCAAGAACAGAACAATATAATCCTCTGTTAATTCAAAATTGAACACAGAGGCCACAAACTTTGTAAATGTCAACACTGTGATCAAAGCCAGATGCAGCTCATACGAAGTGCTCATAAGCCACGGGATTAGCAGAAGGGTGATTGACTTACCGTCGCCACCGGAGATGGGTGTAGCGTCACATTTGCTTTCACACTGCTGCATGGTGTTGGGCCGTAGAGACTCTGGGCATTCGGTGGAGGGCTGTCCTGTATATGACAGACACTGAACCGTCCGCATCTGCTGCCCTAGTCCACACTGAGCAGAGCACTGCAAAAACACACAGTGAGCCTTTAGTACAGCCTCTAATACATACGTCATAAATGGGGATGCAGAGATATTACAACAGATACTAATATTAACATTCTAAATTATTTTCTCTTTTTCTATTATTAAATTAATGCAATAATAAAATCAGTTGTTTTAAATTGTACTTTTAAAATGGTACTAAAAGCTGAATTTTAAGTACATTATAATGTACAATATGAAATTATATTATAAAAGGAATTCTAAATTATTAGTGTTTTTAAAGAACGTGTTTTTAAAGAATTCATGTGTAAGATGACTGCAATGTAAAAAAAAAAAGTAAAAAATTAATATCTGCCGATAACCGATATGACTACTCATTATTTTACTAACAGTTTCTTCATCCTCTGGGAACTGTTGCTTTTTTTAAAAAGATTTCAACTTTTGTTTTTGCTTAAACTTTTCACCAAGACTTCAACATTTATTTTAATATTTTGCAAATTACTTTTAACTATAGATTTGATGGTTTTACCCAGCCCCAGACTTTCAATTATAAACTATGAAAATCCATTAGAAGAATATGAATTACTACAGTGTTAAAACCATGACAATGCAAACAACTACTGAAATAAAACATTTTAATAATTATTTTATGAAAATAATTAATATTTTTTCGAACGGTTATCAAATTAGATAGTTGTGGTGTCACTTCCACCACAACAAACAACTTTCCCCCCAAAAGTTGGTGTGCTAAGTTATCTTAAAGACAACAGTATTAGTGAAGAGCATGTCTGAGATAAAATATGAGACATCATGTATGAATAAAAAGCAAAACCAAGGTTAATATCTTTCAAGCCACTTTGCCACAATGAGTCAGTTAAGTTAGACTTTCATTAACTGGCCCAAAATTACATATATATTCAACCTATTTGCCTACAAGCATGAAGTCTTGTCCACTTTGCAACCTATTTTAGCCAGGAACCATTGACTTAAACAGGAAGAAGTTCACCTGAACAATACATAACCCAACCAACAATGGTTAGTTTGATTTATGTAGTATTTAGGGGCAAGAAAATATGAAATCAAATGCAATTCTGAAACAAAGTGGAATATTAAGGTGTGCTCAAGGATATATCTTTCTACCATGTATTGTGAACAAACCTCTCTGTCTCTTGAACTCTCAATGCCAGAACCGCAGGGAAATTTAGCAACTGGTTATTTATTATAATCATAAAAACATGCTGACTTCTATAAATGCAGTCTATACATGATTGCTTCCGCATTTAGCGGTGCTTGGTGATCACTGCAACTTCCAGTGCAGTGCAGTGTATGGAAATTGTGAGAAAAATAAGCACAAAATTAAATCTTGAGGAAGTTACAAGACAAAGCAATATGGATATGATCCACCTTCAAACTAAAAGTATTTAAATCTTTTAGAACTCATTACTAAAATGTTATGTATACTATAGTAGCTAATATATAAAAATACATTATTCAACATGTATAATATACAATATCATATAATTAGTTGTGATCGACAGTTATTAGAAATATGACAGAAAGAGTTTGCTACTACCGCAGTTTGCTATGGGAGAATACTGTATCGGAAACCCATTTGGCGCTGAGATTTTAGTGTGTATAGAGTCCACTGTGTAGAAGCCAAACCAATCAGACTGGCATAAGTGATTTTAGTCTGCTCTTGGCATGTTTGTGTGCAGTGTGTATCAGGCGGTCTGTGGCACTTTTGTGAATTCTGGCCCAAACTCAGTGCTCCAAAACTAAGGAGCGAGAGCTACTTGCGGAATGTCATTGTAATAGTTTAATTGAATCTCTGACTACTGTCAGCTGTTCTACATTAGAGGTCTCGACGTTGCTGGAGGGAGTAAATTGCGACTGTCTGAAGTGAAACTGAGATGTATTCCAGTAGTCTCCTACCATGATGTAGCTCAGTGATTCAATGGAAAAACCAAAGAGTTGCCTAGCAACTCAGTACAATACACAAATTTCACTCATTAGTCACTCTGCTGTAGCGCCTAGTGTGAATGCCACAGAAACGCTGACGTCGCATGCCAAGACAAGGATCTGATGTGGATTTAGTCATAAACACGTGTAAGACCCACAGTCAAGGACCCCTCACGGGACTGGGAGTGTGGACATCTCAGATGAGTTTCCAGCAGCCTTCCCATTTCATCCCCTTTAAATTAAACAGACTTTATTAGAGCGCGAGCCCCTGACAGACGGGATATGTCAGTGAGGGCCTTAAGTGGGATTTGAACCAGTGACCTTTTGGCCCACGGCTCCCTTCAACAAGCCTCTCCATTATGAGAGTCCCAGTTCACTGCAGGAATCATGGGATGGTGAAACTTGTACTACAGTAGTTGTAGTTTCATTCAGGTAGATGGATCAGGTAGATCTGGACTTTTGTTAGTTTTATATATTTTTCAGATCACCAAATAATTGTTGATCTTGTAACCTTAATTGTTGATTATAAGTGGTGTAGAATTTTACTTGAAGCCAATATTGATGGTTTATATTATATTCCATACAACAGTTCTTTCTGTTCCTGTAATCTGATTGGCTGAGAGGAGTGTGATATTCTAGTGATAACAGAACTCCAACTGTTTCACTGTTTGTATCACTCCGCTTGCGGTATTTCTCAAAGCGAGTGTCATGGCGGATGCCCAAATCCACTATAATTTTATAAATAATACTGTTTTTGTGTCATGGAATATACTTTTAAGAGTTTTTTTTATGCAAGAATGTACTTGTTTAGACTTTAAATATGCGGTTTGTTAATAAAGATAAAGCCTATTTGAAAACTTGCTTCAACGTTTTCGGATATGTGAGCTCCAGGGCGTCAGCAGCTGTTCAGCGCTCATGAACCCGCCGAAAGCAGCCTTACCTCGGCCAGATCTTCTGGAATCTGCCGCTGGCTCTGATGTCTCTATAGTGGTTAAGCATGAGATATAATTCATTTTGGGTAAATCCAACGGCGTGTCTTTGGTCTCTTTAATCTATTTGTTCCAGAGCAAATAGTTTTGGCTGAGGGCAAAATCTCATTGTTATATTTTATATAACTTTAATGCTGTATATCAGAGTGCTACCTTTGGACTGAATTGCTTAGCAACTTTTATGATGGCTGTTGTTGCTTATTAAATATTATTACTCATTAAATAATATTTTATATAAATAACAGTAGTATTTAATCATACTATTTGGTATTGAAAAACGGTGTGTGTGTGTATATATACTGGTATTCTCTTCATAATGGGGACCAAATGTTCCCGCAAGGATACTAATACCAGTAAATTTTGACCTAAGTGGGGGCATTTTTTGGTCCCCATGAGGAAAACAGCTTATAAATCATACAGAATTAAGTTTTTTGAAAATCTAAAAATGCAGGAACTTTTGTGTGAGGGGTAGGGTTAGGCTAAGGGGATAGAAAATACAATTTGTACAGTATAAAAACCAGGTTAGACATTACTTTAAGGTCCAATTCTCGCCATTAACATACCATTAACTACAACTTTCACCTCAATAATCTTCTAATTTGCTGCTTATTAATAGTTAGTAAGGTAGATGTTAAGTTTAGGTATTGGGTAGGATTAGGGATGTAGAATATGGTCATGTAGAATAAATGCTTTATAAGTAACAATAAACAGCCAATATGTTAATAATAGGCATGCTAATAAACAACTAGTTAATAGTGAGAATTGGTCCCTATACTAACGTGTTACCAAAAACCTTTACGCCTATGGAATATCCCCATAGACCAAAACATGTCATAAACATTTGTTTGTCACAGATCTTATTTTCTGCAATGAATCCAAAAGCCAACGGAAAAATCCTATTGTGTTTTTGTCAAGGGAACCAAACAAAAACTGCAGGACTCTTTTTCATTTTCATCTATTTAATTTTCAAGAAATCAATTCCTGATGGATGAGATCATATTCTGCCCTACATTTTTTCCTTATTGAATACTACCTTTCCATCTTTTGTTTGTGGCATTTTTAAAATAATTTACTATAAGCCACCGCAGTTATTCTGATCGTAACATTATTTCAAAAAGAGAAACCACAGGATCCGTCTGCGAGTGATGTGTTTTGTCTTTTTTAAAACATATTCTTTGGCATTGACAGAAAACCTTGTCTACTGCAGAGATAAACTTCAAACAATCTGGATGATATTACTACCACTTACACACTCTTGGGCTATTATACTGGCTGTCACTCACGGAAACACACGTCACTGGCTTTCCAGAGACCCTAGTTTATCATGCGAGTGTAAATTCTGTTGACGTCAACTAAACACATGGTCTTTTTCACGCTGTATTAAAACAGTCTTTACTCAGCCTTTGCGTTTTTGGACCAGGAATTGCTGTAAAGACACAACTGTTTTCTTTATTTGTTCTAAATCATAATGACACCTGAAATACGTATATTCAAGACTGAATTTGATTGCATTTTGCAGTCAGTTTGAAACTGTATTCGCAACCAATTTTAACTGAAGTAATATTCAATCAGAGAAAAAGTAGGATGGTACTTGATTCTAAAGAGCGCAACATTCGGGTTCTGGAAGTGGAAATGGTTGAATTAAACTGTCCACATCAGAATGAATAAAACTTGTATTACCTGTCCCCATTCTCCAGGGATCCAGCGTGGCGGCGGACAGCGACCAAGGCTGCAGCGAATACGGACTGGAGGTTTGTTATGGTCAGAACAGAGGGCTGGTGGGAAGGTTTTGGTCAGGTCGCTACTTTTGCATAGAACGATGCGGTGCTTGAAGCCAGGGCCACACTTTGGGGTACACTATAAACAAAAACACAATAATATTAAAACAAGAAGTTTACCAGGCATTGTAGAGGAGCTACAGATACATGAAGAACACATCGAGTCACCTCAGACCAGTCCAGCGTCACCCACTGGGGCGGACAGGACTGATTGTTGCAGGACTCTTGTTCAATTGGCCGATGGGTCAGACAGTGGCTGTCCTCCAGAGTTTCCTCCTCGGCAGGTCCAATTTTACGGATACACAAAACAGTGCGTGTTCGGATGCCTCCATCACAGGTCTTCCCACATTCTGACCAGTCACCAATAAACCACCTGAAACACAAATAAACGGGGTCCAAAATTCAATTTTTGATGCAAAAAATGGAAATTATCCATTCATAAATAATTTGTAACAATCACAGAACTGTATTCTGCATTATAAAATATATTTTGGTTAAATATGCATAGGATTTAAAAAAAAGTTTGTGGTCAATAAGATTAAAAAGAAAAGAAAAGAAAAGAAAGAAATTTCAAGTAAATTGTTGTTTTTTTGATATTTCTTTTCATCAAACTATCCTGGGGAAAAAAAAATGGTTTCCACAAATATATAAAAAATACTATAAATCATTATATTAGAATGATTTCTGAAGGATCATGTGACACTGAAGAATGGAGTAATTATGCTGAAAATTCTACTTCGATCACAAGAAGAAATTACATTTTAAAATATTTTACAATAGAAAAGTTATTGTAAATTTTCATAACATTTCAAATATTACAGTTTTACTGTATTTGTTTTTTTTTTCAAATAAATGAAGCCTTGATGAGCGTGAGAAACAAAAACTTTAAAACATCTTTCTAACTCAAAACTTTTCACACAAAAAAAGCAAATTCTCTATCCACAAATAGTTATTACCAATCACAGAACTGTATATGCATTATGTCATTAAAATATATTTTTGTTGCCCTTATTACAATAATAAAAATAAATCGATTTTCCTTTGCAGTGACTGTTGTGTCATTCCCAGCCTATCTACAAACCTTGAATAAAACCATCAAGATCTTGATTTCGATTTTTACATATTATTTTCAGAGGCTTAACGCAAATAATGTCTCACCACATGGCAGTCTGGAATTACCGGGAAAAGAACCTTCTGGCATAAATGGTCTGAAACGCCATTTTATTAACTCGCCAAAACCATATTTGTACTCTCATTTAGTTTTTGGACCCTGCAAATACACATTGTTAACGTTCAACGGGTTGTGAACTCCACACAATGGCAACAACAATTCCAAATTTGCGTTCAATTTGTCTTCATTTTTGGCAAAATGAGTTCTACACTTTTAGCTGCGCTGTGGAATACAGGCATTTTTATATAAATGTCTGACTTTTTATCATTTGTTACGGCTGAATTAAGTTTGGTGCGGTTTGTTTGCATTCTCTTGGCGATGCTCTGATAAAGCAATGGACAATGTGTCTTATGAAACACTACAAGTAAAATAAAATTAAAGTTGGACATAAATTATTAATGAAATAAAATCTGTCATTATCTGCAAGATCATTAGAGAGAAATTACCTCCCCAAAAACAACAGGGTGTTCTCGAATAACCATTATGACCCTTTCTGGGCCAGAGACTGCATTCCTCTGACATCAGGTGGAGATGGAAATAGGTTTTAGATGATGTTATTAGCGATGCCCATCTTGGGGTTCAGGTTCACTAAACCCTCCACTGGCAAGATGCGGGAGCGCAGAGGCCAAAACCATTTAATTCCTCCTTCCAATTTAAAATTTGCAGACACAAGTGAACTTTGCTCAGCTGCTCGCCCCATTGAAAATGAGCGCTAAGTGTGTCTGGCCGCCGCACACACGCATACTCCACACGTTTATGGATATTGTCCCTTGAGGGTTCATAAGCTCTGCTAGCCAATACAATTAAACGCAGGTGATCACTCATACTTTTTTTGGACGCCTTTAGGATTTTGGCACCAAAGTCCAAATGAAAATAGGCAACATATGAAGAAATAAATCATGTTGCTTAGTTTTTTAAGTTGTCTTCAAAGAGGCTCTTTATGGCCAGGGTGCTATGAAGACAAATTAAACATTACGGGTTGTGGCCCTTTGCACTTTTTATTGCAGGGCAGCTATGCGCTATTTTGATAAGGCTCATCAAAACAGAATACAATTTCTGTATTTTTTTCATCTTAGGCTGGCAAAGAGAGCAAAATCTTGAGTATAAAACACAGGTTTAGGAAATTAGATATATTTCACCTCAGTATTCAAGGAAAATTATATATAGAAAAACTGATTTTGTATGAAATAAATAAAGCCTGTTTTTATAACAATTACGTTTTTTCTACATTGTGACATTAATTTCTTGACAGTTTAACTTATTTCTCAGTAGCATACTGCAATACAGTCTCTTGTGATATGATGCAATAAATATTTTTCATGAAAATCTAAGTCTCATAACCAGCCGTGACCATGACAAGTGACAAGGGACAGGACATTTTGATAGTTATTTGGTTTCTTTTACTTTGGCGTCACGCTTGTTAGCCCTGCTTATTGTGAAATATAATTTGCTCATATTTCCGCTGCTCATAACCGTACATCACATACAGTGCCCTCCAAAAGTACTGGAACAGTAAAGACAAAATTGCTCTGTTGGCTGTGGAGTCAAGACATTTACAAATATGATTAAAAGATGAATATGAGACAAAACTACAGAATGTCACATTTTATTATTGGGTGATTCAGCACAGATGTTTTACCAGCTAAGAAGTTCAGCACTTTTAGAGTTTCATCCCCCTATCTGATGTGAGCATAAGTATTGGAACAGTTGCCTCACAGGTCTTTCTAAGTGATCAGCCGTGTCCTGTTGCATTCATTCTTCAGATATCAAAAGCAAGGAATGTGTCGTATCAGTTATATCCATTACTTCTGCATTCTGAATCTTGCATTTGATGATGACACACACAAACCAGGATGAAGATGAGGGAGCTGACTTTGAGAGAAAAGCAAGCAATTTGAATGCTAAAAGAAAAGAGGAAGTCAATTAGAGCTATAGCAAAAACAAAGGGCATGGAGAAATCAAGAGTTTGGAAACCACCAGTGACACCAGCAGCCAACAACTACCTGATTGGCTGAGAAAACAACAGTAGTTGATGACAGACAAATCATAAAAGCAGTGAAAATGAACCCTAAAAGACGTGTCTGTAAAATCACCAACAACTTCCAGAAAGCTGGGGTGATGCTCTGACAATTTACTGTCCTCAGGAGACTTTGACACAGAATTACAGATGCTACACAGCAAGATGCAAACCTCTGACCAGCACCAAAAATAGAAAGGCAAGATTAGAGTTTGCAAAAAAGCACAAAGGTGAGCCAGAAGAGTTTTAGAACTGTGTTTATGGACCGATGAGACAAAGATGAACCTTTATCTAAGCGATGAGAAAGCAAAAATGTGGAGAAAAAAAGGGAACTGCAAAAGATCCTAAGCATACAGCCTCATCTGTAAAGCATGGTGGAGGTGGTGTCATGGCATGGGCATGTATGGCTGTCTCTGGAACAGGCCCTCTCAACTTTACTGATGACTTAATGTATGATGACAGTAGCAGAATGAATTTGGAAGGGTACAAAACCATCCTGCCTACCAAAATTCAAGAAAATGCCACCAGATTCATTGGGAAGTGCTTCATATTGCATCAGGACAATGACCCAAAACACCCTGCTAGTTCAGTCAAGGAATTTATAAGGGCAAAGAAATGGAAAGTCTTAGATTGCCCAAGTCAATCTCCAGATTTAAATCCGATTGAACATGAATTTCACCAGCTGAAGAGGAGAGGAAAGGCAGAAACTCCCCAAAACAAGCAACAATTGGAATTGGCTGCATTAAAGGCTGGGAAAAGTATTTCAAAGGATGAGACCAAGAGTCTGGTGATGTCTATGGGTCACAGACTCACTGCTGTGATTGTGCACAAGAGATCTCCAACTAAATAATAGCTTTTAATCTTTTATATCTGCCTTATGTTCAACTGTCCCCATACTTATGCTCACATCAGTGAGTGGGATGAACTCTAAAAGTGCTGTTCTTTTTATTTGGTAAAACATGTATGTGTTGAAACTGCTAATAATAAAATGTGACATTCTGTAGTTTTGTCTCATATTCAACTTTTAATCATATTTACAAATGTCTTGACTCCACAGCCAACAGAGCAATTTTGTCTTTACTGTTCCAATACTTTTGGAGGGCACTGTATCTTCTGATTGGTTGAAACTGCGTCATGTTATGCAGAATTTTTCACTTTCAATGTGGACAGAATTGCTTGTCACATCTTACCACTTTAGGACATGATGTAAGGCGAAAACATCTCATTGTCATTCCCATAATGCAAAAGTAATGATATATTAAAGGGATAGTTCACCCAAAAATGAAAATTCTGTCATTAATTACTCACCCTTATGTCGTTCCAAACCCATAAGACCTTTGTTCATCTTCGAAACACAAATTAAGATATTTTTGATGAAACCCGAGAGCTCCATAGACAGCAATGTAACTGAAATGTTCCTAGACCCAGAAAGCTAGTAAGGACACACAAATTAAGATATTTTTGATGAAACTCGAGAGCTCCATAGACAGCAATGTAACTGAAATGTTCCTAGACCCAGAAAGCTAGTAAGGACATTGTTAAAATAGTCCATGTGACATCAGTGGTTCAACCGTAATTTTATGAAGCTACAAGAATACTTTTTGTGCACGAAAAAAAACAAACAAAAAAAAACTTTATTTAACAATACTTCTCTCCGCCTCCGCCATTATCGAGAGCACCACGACGCTTGCGTGTGATGCTGCTGACGTAGAACACGCTTGTTTACGAGCAGAAAAATACACGCGCATGCATCGTGGTACTCTTGATAATGGCAGAGGACTGTCCCGGGAGAGAAGAATTGTTGAATAAAGTTATTTTTGTTTTCTTTGTGCACAAAAAAACATTCTCGTAGCTTCAAAAAATTACGGTTGAACCACTGATATCACATGGATAACGAAGTCCTTACTATGTTTCTGTGCCTGGGAACATTTTAGTTGCATTGCTGTCTATGGAGGGTCAGAAGGTTCTCAGATTTTATCAAAAATATCTTAATTTGTGTTCCAAAGATGAACGAAGGTCCTATGTGTTTGGAACGACATGAGGGTGAGTAATCAATGACAGAATTTTCATTTTTGGGTGAACTATCCCTTTAAAGTACAATTTTAAGTATGATGGTAGTTTTCATTATACTGAATTTAATTGATAATAGTATAATAATAAAAAAAAATGATCATTGTCCAGATTATTTTTCATATGTCATTACAGTATTGAGAATGATTGAATGAGAATGAAAATTGAGATTTTTTTTTTTTTTCAAATTACAGTAATTCAGAAGGAGAATTTAGTAGAAAAATGTGAAAACTCTCATAAATGTTCCATTGCAAAAAATAAATCCGTATTTTCTAATTCTAATCAGTATTTTTGCCTTGTTTTTCAGTAATGGTAATGGTTATAAATAGGCTATACTTTAATTATTTAACATATACAGGTGCATCTCAATAAATTAGAATGTCGTGGAAAAGTTAATTTATTTCAGTAGTTCAACTCAAATTGTGAAACTCGTGTATTAAATAAATTCAGTGCACACAGACTGAAGTAGTTTAAGTCTTTGGTTCTTTTAATTGTGATGATTTTGGCTCACATTTAACAAAAACCCACCAATTCACTATCTCAACAAATTAGAATACTTCATAAGACAATATGAATACTTCAATAAAAAAAAAAAAAAACATTTTTAGTGAATTGTTGGCCTTCTGGAAAGTATGTTCATTTACTGTATATGTACTCAATACTTGGTATGGGCTCCTTTTGCTTTAATTACTGCCTCAATTCGGCGTGGCATGAAGGTGATCAGTTTGTGGTACTGCTGAGGTGGTATGGAAGCCCAGGTTTCTTTGACAGTGGCCTTCAGCTCATCTGCATTTTTTGGTCTCTTGTTTCTCATTTTCCTCTTGACAATACCCCATAGATTCTCTATGGGGTTCAGGTCTGGTGAGTTTGCTGGCCAGTCAAGCACACCAACACCATGGTCATTTAACCAACTTTTGGTGCTTTTGGCAGTGTGGGCAGGTGCCAAATCCTGCTGGAAAATTAAATCAGCATCTTTAAAAAGCTGGTCAGCAGAAGGAAGCATGAAGTGCTCCAAAATTTCTTGGAAAACGGGTGCAGTGAGTTTGGTTTTCAAACAACACAATGGACCAACACCAGCAGATGACATTGCACCCCAAATCATCACAGACTGTGGAAACTTAACACTGGACTTCAAGCAACTTTGGGCTATGAGCTTCTCCACCCTTCCTCCAGACTCTAGGACCTTGGTTTCCAAATGAAATACAAAACTTGCTCTCATCTGAAAAGAGGACTTTGGACCACTGGGCAACAGTCCAGGTAAGCCCAGGTAAGACGCCTCTGACGTTGTCTGTGGTTCAGGAATGGCTTAACAAGAGGAATACGACAACTGTAGCCAAATTCCTTGACACGTCTGTGTGTGGTGGCTCTTGATGCCTTGACCCCAGTCTCAGTCCATTCCTTGTGAAGTTCACCCAAATTCTTGAATGGATTTTGCTTGACAGTCCTCATAAGGCTGCGGTTCTCTCGGTTGGTTGTGCATCTTTTTCTTCCACACTTTTTCCTTCCACTCAACTTTCTGTTAACATGCTTGGATACAGCACTCTGTGAACAGCCAGCTTCTTTGGCAATGAATGTTTGTGGCTTACCCTCCTTGTGAAGGGTGTCAATGATTGTCTTCTGGACAACTGTCAGATCAGCAGTCTTCCCCATGATTGTGTAGCCTAGTGAACCAAACTGAGAGACCATTTTGAAGGCTCAGGAAACCTTTGCAGGTGTTTTGAGTTGATTAGCTGATTGGCATGTTGCCATATTCTAATTTGTTGAGATAGTGAATTGGTGGGTTTTTGTTAAATGTGAGCCAAAATCATCACAATTAAAAAAACCAAAGACTTAAACTACTTCAGTCTGTGTGCACTGAATTTATTTAATACACGAGTTTCACAATTTGAGTTGAATTACTGAAATAAATTAACTTTTCCACGACATTCTAATTTATTGAGATGCACCTGTAATTTTTGCCTTTTTGCTGATATGAATCACAAATTTCAGTTTGAGTTTCATGTGTGTTTTTTTTCCTTAATACACCTGAAATTTGCTATACTCACTCCGGAGGACAAAGCTCGGTGTTGCAAGGTCGCTGGTTCCCTGGCGGTTTGCCGTCCGGGTCGCAGTAGCTGTTTTGGACCACCGAACCGTCGTCCAGTCTTTTACACACCACCTCTTGCTTCTGCGAGCCTGCAAAAAGACAATAAAGCATCACTTCATTCATCTGCCTCGCGCTCTCAGCTGGGAGATCGTTTTCGACACTTCAGCAGCTCGCACGTAAAGCGCTGTGTGGTCGGCGTCGATCCCTGAGGTAAAACTACTTCTCTGTCTCTTCTCTAGGGGTCCACTTGCTGACAGAGCACTCTGCGTGGATTGAGGCACGGAGGCGATATTATTTTTCCCTCAGTATTATATCTAGGTGTGTAAATGCCTCGGCTGAAGTGAGTGTCTTAGTGAATGACTTTTACAGAGAAGCCAATCTTTTCTTTGGCTCTTGGTTGTGAAAAGTGAGCATTACCACAGTAATGGCAGAGTAGTGCGCTACGCTATATACTCGCTAGGAGCCATTGGTGCAGGGGCTCTTTGGGGCCCATAAGGAAAGACATTAGCCTCCAGTTAAGCCGGTTTATGCCAAGCTTGGCTTATGTGCAAGGCCACCTTGTGAGGTGGATCTAATAGCTGCCAATACGGCATTCTTGACTGGGTAACCGAAATAATGAAATACTCCAGTGGGAGTGTGATGATCCCTTTCGAGAAAAGAGATTTGATTCGCTGAAAGCAAACTAGGGGGTAAATGTAAAATCTCATGACATCAGTTTATGATGTAAGACCGTTATCAGTGTTGTTGCACATAAAGATCAAAATAATAAGACGGCAACATTGAAATTTAATGGGAGTTTGTAGAAAAGCAGGAATCAAGTCCAAGCATCACGAATCATTTTTAAAAGAATATTGCAGAATTTTTATGGCAGTTCACTCAGTGTTTAAACGCTCCCTGTGTGGCTTGCCAACAGAACAGCCGTGAGTTGTATTAATAACACAAAATTTCACAAATGACATAAGTGTTGCTCTGGGGTATTTCCATATAAACTAAAATGTGTTCAAATGAATTGAGCAACAAATGAGGTCGAGTTCACTGAGCCCGGAGAAAACCCTCCATGGACTAGCCTGCGATGTTTGCATTTTTTGGTGAAATATAACAAGTATTTTGAATGTTTTCAATGGCCACACTTTAAAAAAGCAGAGAGGAAAACTATTTATTGTTGTAAGAAAGCCATTTATTTCGGGGTAGCCTGAACAGTCTGGTCATATTTGAGGTGAGGGCTCACATTTACATGTGGTTACGACATTCAGATGTTGAAATAAGAGGCAGCCTTTCTGCTCACTGCATAACTTGTACATTAGCAGTACAAATTGATGGACCAAATAGTCATATGTCAGATAAAATACACATTTTATCATTCTGTTGGATTTTATTACTAATAAAAAAAAGATGACTCGGCTGAAAACACCACAATGAATTTCCAGTCCAATACGGTTCACAAAAAAGACACAGCAAAGCAAAATGGAGCTTTCAAGATCAAAAAAACAACATAAAAGTACCACGAAAGTATCAACGTCACCCAAATCAAAATTTAAGTTGCTATTCGCTGACAATTATGAAGCAGATAAGTTCAATTCATAATAAATAATACAAACCGGTTTTGTGAACTGGGTGAATGGATTAATTTAAAAGATAAATTATTCAAGAATCAGACTTTGCATCTTTCATGAACTCTCATTCTTGAAAGCTCAGTTCTTGTTCATGTAACTGAAGAGAAAACAACGATCAGTAAATTATTCAAAATGTACTCTTTTGTGTTTGAGTAAATGATGACAGAATTTTCATTTTTGGTGAACTATCCCTTTTAACTAGTTATGAAGCATGGTAGGGACACTATTAAGAACATATTTGTCTGTTTACCTATTTTTATGTACATTTTTGGATATCACATAAAACATTGGACGGAAACACCAAGATGTGTAAAAAATGCACATAAAAAAAACTTGTGTGCTCAATTGAGTCTGATAATTGTGTTTTATCATGCATATAAACTACAATGGAAACACATTAACTGAATAAAATCCTTGATGCGCATCAAAAAAGGTCATGTGACTTTGCCTTAACAGATGATGTGATTGGAAAACTGGATAACTAATCAAACACCATCCCAAATGTTATGTCATTAATCATTTTGAAATGATTCACAAGTCTCACAAGACTGCATTCCGACGAAACATCAGGCATCCTGATTTATTATGTAGTGAAAAAGAGCGACAGGATGCAGCAACTTTCCATTTTACTATCAATACTTTGCACCAGTTTCCAAGGAAGTGATGATTTTTTTCTCTTGAACACATGGGATGGAAACAGTGCTTTATTTGCAAATGTTTTATGCAATATTTTAATTTTGCACATTTGGATGGAAACATTGCTAATGATCAGTAGGTACAACAAACTGTCATAGTAAGCATGTGAATGATTGATTGGTTTACCTCCTGCGCATGTTGCTGAGCACTCAGACCAGGGCAGATGGTGCCAGGAGAAGCCCACTTCATTGTCCCCACTTCCTGTACGCTGGATCGGCACATTGAACTTGTAGTGGATGCCCAGGTTCTGTTCCTGTAGTAGCACCTGAAACATTAAAAATGGATCAGGGTTACTTTTCTGTTGCTAATATACTGGCTTAACGAAGAGTTCAGGGTCTACCTGGTTATTTTTGTTCCCAAATTTTGGCAAATAGCACACTGACAGACACAAATATGTCAGTATAATATAGAAGATGGAATTTTAGAGTAGTCCATAGTGGTACAGTGCACATTTTTTGGTGGCATCAGCAAATCAGTGTTGTCGTGATGTCATTTCCCTGCTTGACTGGCTCGAAGAAGAGAAATTTAATGTGTCCATGAGCAAAGATGGATGCAGCTTGCATACGTCCGAGGGTGGATGCGCCAACCAAGCAGCTGTCATTGAGATGAATGGGAATTTCTCCAGATATTATAGACCTCCATGGTCTTTTGCCCCAAGGATTTTAGCAAAGGAAGTTGGTCTTGGATCGGTGACAGAAAGTCAAATACTAAGGTCTTAAAAATGTATGAAATAGAGCAATCAAATCATTAAGAAAGGGAGATTTTTTTGGATGAGCCCAACCTCAGTTCAGCTTGAACGAGCACATATTTAGCATATCACATCAGCTTTACTCCTGAATTACTTAGTCAGAGAACTGTAATTGTGTGTGTGTTATAAATTGGAAAGCCATGTTAACCAGTGTGGGCCACAATGGAATGGGTTGCGGTGCACTGGCCACTTGTATGTTTTCCAGCGCCGCTGTGACCAGGCCTGGTATTTCCAGCATTTTTGTCCAAGTGAAAGCGATTGTGGTTGCCGAGATGGGGCTTTTCAGAATGAACACACACACGCGTGCTAAAACATGTGCACATGAGCACTCTTGTTTGGCCAGACAGAGGTTTTTAGTGCAAACATATATAACAGTTAACTCTGAAACCGCTAGCCAGAGTTCATGTGAGGTTTGTACACAGATGTGGACTTTATTTAGAATGAGCCAAGCAATTTCAAGCTGCGCATTCAGAACACAAGACTGCTCTACAGTATCACTACTGTGACTTTACTATAAGACAGCTTGACTATATGAGATCTGAAAATAATTCAAAGGTAAGGCCTGAATTGTTGTGCAAAAGCCTACTCCAGTTTGAAATGGTATTTAACTATAGACTTAATTTTTACTTAAAAAATATTTTTATGCTGTAACTAGAATGTAAATCGTGTCCAGTTATGTAAAACTAATTTAATAATAAAAAAAAACACTGTCATGCATATCATTGCATTCTGTACTTTTAAATGATGTTATGTATTTAAAAATCCATAGCATGAAATATGCTTAATGTAAAACTTTACAGAGTTTTACATTAAGCTTTACTAATTAAACATACAAATGTTGTCATGTTACATGTTTGAACATTACATATTAAACACAACTCATAAAATTGTTTTACATAAAAATAGCTCATTAAACATCTTCTTAAATATGATTGTGTTTTTAAATGAATTTACATGTTTTTAAAACTTTAGCCATAATGTAAAAATTTAAAATTGTAGATAACTAATAAATAATTAAACACACAAACTGCATCATGTGCTTTCAAACAACTTTAACAACTGAACAGTCACAAATAATTTCGTTATGTATGAGTTTTAAATAATAACTGATTAAACAAACAATATTTGCATACTTATGTACTCACAAACTTTGTCTTTTAAAACACTAACCATTACGTAAAAATACATTTTACAAAAACTTTAAAACTTTAGATAACTAATAACTAATTTAACACTGTCACACATATAAATGCATATGTACTTTCAAACAACTTTGTTTTATCAACTATTAACTGATTAATCAAACATTGCTGGATATTTACATTATGTACTTTTAAACCATTTTGTACCAGCCATAATGTAAAAAATTAAATTTTACTAAAACTTTAAATCTTTAGATAACTAATAAGTACTTAAATATGGTCAAATAACTATGTACTTTAAAAAACTTTACATTTTAACGTAATAATTGATTAACCAATTTTGCATAATTGCATTATGTACTTTCAAAAACTAAAACACTAAAACACTAGCCATTAGATGTTTTATAAAATATAAAATTTGCCGAGCCTTTTGAACTAGCTAATTAAACAAGCAAAATTGTCATGCAAATTCAGTTACTGTGCAATGAATGTATTTTTAAAACACTAACCATGACATAAAATGTATTTACATAAAAAATTGAATGAGTTTGCTAATTATTTTTTGTCACTTTTACTGAAAGGAAAGTGAAGAAGTGACAGGAAAAAACAATTAGAAGAGAGAGGAAGTGCAAACGCAAATTCAGTTTTCCCACAAAAGTACTTCCTCCTACATAATGTTGAGCATGTTAACGACCTGCCCGGCCACATATCCAAAATATGCTTCTAAAACACTAGCACTACTAACACTACTGTGTTCTTTATATTAAATAAGATCAACTCACCATAACCACCAAATTTTCAGTGGTGGCCCCTAGAGCTTCTAGCGACTCGGGTTCATCAGTCGGCCTCTTGTAGTGGAAGGCTGTTCCTGCAATGTCAAATTTGCGGGGCCAGTCGATGGTCCAGGCTCCGTTGATGTAATAGTCATCCCCCTCCGATTTCAAAGCTGTGACAAGCGAGAGCTCCAGTTAATAACCCGACACGAGCGAGATGCAGTCAAGCAGAGAGAGTGATGTCATCTCTGTCATTCATCAACACGATGAGCATCATCTTACAGAGGAGCTCAGGCTTCCTGATGTCATGGGCAATTTTCACTCTCGCTTTCAGACAATGTGCAGCTTGTAGATCTAGCTTACCAAGTTCAGGTGAAAGTCTGCTTTCCTTACAAATACTCTAACTGCTCAGTTGATCTCATCTCAAAGCATAACACACCTCAAAATATTCACTCTTGTCTTGATTCAGATGGGGCCAAATTGTAGAAGAACAATCCAGATGTTTTTTACTCACTTCAGCTCAAAAAGACACCATTTATTTTTCTTAAAGGTACACCAAGTATTATTCAAACAAAGAAATGAATGGTACTTTTAATAAATCTTTCAAATGGTAACACTTACATTGAAGATTAGGATGTTTTATTACACACTGGGCAGCTCCAAAATAGCCAGATATTATCTTGGTACTAATATTTGTCTAAAATATCCAAATTATAGCACACTATCATTTGTGAATTGCATAAAACGAAAATGACGAGTATAAATTTCTTTTTCCCATGGAACAATAAAGAAGAAATTTAGCAGAATGTTTAAACTGATCTTTTCCACGCTTTAAAGTAATGAATAGCTCCAAAAAGCACAAAAAGCAACATAAAAATAGTATGATTTGTACACGAGTGACTGAAAAGACTGAGTCATCATTAAGTCATTATTACCTAAAAAAAGATTAATATTTTTAAACATAGTGTGTCAAGATGTGTCACGTCAGGTTAGATATCGATGATACCAAATGCCAATTGGTTCTTATAAATGAAAGTGACATGGCATTTTTGGATATGAATGCATAAGCATTCGCCATATGTGAAAGTTGTATAAAGTTGATAAAAGTTCTTCAAAACCCCTTCTCTGAACTGAAATAACTGAAAATAATAGAATTGTATGCCCTCAAACTATCAGCTGTATCACACATTGAGCAAAACCAACCAAAGACAAGAAGACAGTTGTTTCAGGTAGAAATGAAAAGAAGTGACTGATGTTAAACATCAAATGAACCAATTTTGCAAGCATGCTTTCATTATTAACCAAATATTTATCAGACATTAAGGACCTCAAGGCCATTTCAAAGAATTCTCACTTTAAACAGGGCCATGTGTTTATATTTGACAAATGTGGCATGCATGTGAACGTCTGAAGGAGACAAAAATGTGTTTTACAATTTTCTTAAATACGTCGCTCGCAAGCCCCTTGGCACTAACATTGGCCACCGCTGTGCTAGAACATCAGACAACTTATCTTCCTTTCAAACGGCGAGAAAAACCTCTACATCAACATGATAAACAACAAAACCCAACAAGCTGTCATACACACTAGCTATATTTATGTTTGCACTCAAAACAACTTAATTGGACCCGCTTGTTTGATTGTTTTAATTAGTTACATGGCTGAGAACCATGATGGTTTTACTCAGCTTGCGGTTGGGAAAAGACAAAAGCCAAAATCAAGACAATGAACAAATAAGACGTGAGCGAGGATGGCTGTCAGATTGATCCAGATTTACACCCACAACAAAGCCTAAAACAAACCATTTCACCACTTTTGTATCCAGTATGGCTTCATGAACAAAGTTTCAAGAAGATAAATACAAACACTCACCGATGTAGTTCTTTGACACGGCCACTTCCCTGATTTCAATATGAACCGATCCTTTTGGTATCTGGACGACCTCCATATAACCTACAGAAGGCACAATTTGGTTTAGAAAATGAAGCAAAAGTTGAATTTCACTCATATAACAGCACTATTTTGCAGTTGTCTGTAAATGTACATACATGTACGTCTTGTTTTAGCAGCATGTTTTTAGCATCATGAGTGCCGCAAACCACAATGGCATTATATTTAGGTCATGATGGTCGCCTAATCAACTAGTACACCCAACATATGTATTTAGTTTTTATATTTTTAGTGTCACTTAAATTAGCATGCTGTGCTTCAATTAGCATTATCATTCTGTGAGAGTAAAGCACCAATACTACAGCATGCACATTCAGACGGACTTCTTTGGCTTTTGTGTCACATCTTACATTGTTTTTAAAGTGTCTAACCAGACACCTTTTTTTATGAAAGTTGTAAAGTGTAGTTTTGCAGATTCCTAACCATAACTCAGTAATTCCAAAAAGAAAATGAAAAGTTTTGTTTAAAGCTTTTTCATGCATTTTTACTTCCGAGAACATCTTAATTTGTAACCCGTCTTTAAAACTTAATGGCTAATTCTTATTAGTTGCATCTAGTGTTTCTTGTAAACTATTCAGACAAGGAGAATTTGAACAGAATCCCAGCATGTTCAAAGAAAACCTAACTAACTTAGCAACAACAAATTCATTACAAGAGAAGAATCTACACTGTACCCTTCACTCCCCCTTAAAGTTTCAGATGATTTACCAGCTATACCTTAAAAGGAGAAAACAGTCCCTTACTACAGAGAATACTTTTGGATGCGGCCCGACAACGTGTGCAATATTACAAGTTTTATTGATTCTCTCACTGGATGATGCAATTAATACTCGTATATTGTGTTACCACTTCTATTTTGACAACTTGTTTCTTGACCCAAAAACAAAAGCTTTATCATTGGTTGTCTGATGAAAAAAACCTCCACTGCATTTCCATGAAAAATGTCGAGCTTGGCCAAAGCACCCCGTTGGCCCCCTGACAGGAGCCACTGGCAAAAAGACAATGCGTTCCTCTGCTCGCTTGTGCTGTGCTTTCTTCAAGTGGGATTTCTCTAGTGGAAAGTGATTAAAAACTTGTCGCGCTTGGCAAGCGTGCGGTGCGCTCTCTGGAATGGGATTCTGAAGGGAGAGATCGGTCGTGGTGCTCCTCTTCTTTCATACAGCTCAGCAGTGGATTGTAGATTTCGCCACATTGTATTTTACATTTTTGAACCGCTTCAGAAATGTCAAATATTCAAAGCAATATGGAAACTGACTGTAGGGACAATTGCCCTAAATATACGCTCAAAGCCCAGTGGTGACAGTTAAGACCCGGATATACTTAAGACAGTGTTCTTTTTCATTCTTCACTTGGGGTAAAAAGAAGTTTAATATATACATAAGCAGCGGTTTACAGTTAGTGAACACCCTGATGCCAAAATATGAAAATATGTGCTGCCAGTGTTGGGGAAAGTGGTCACACTTTATTTTAAGGTCCAATTCTTGCTATTAACAAATCATTAACTATGACCTTTGCCTCAATAAACTCCTAATTTGCTGTTTGTTAATAGTTAGAAAGGTAGTGGTTAAGTTTAGGTATTGGGTAGGATTAGGGATGTAGAATATGATCTTGCAGAATATGTGCTTTATAAGTACTAATAAACAGCCAATATATTAATAATAGGCATGCTAATAAGCAGCTAGTACATAGTGAGAATTGGTCCCTATACTAAAGTGTTACCGGGAAAGTTATTTTTAAAAGTAATGCATTACAATATTGCATTAGTCCATAAAAAGTAACTAAATGCATTACTAGGTTAATCTTTATGGAAAGTAATGCACTGCGTTACTTTTACGTTACTTTTTTTGTCACCTGGGCTGGGCTCACTTATTTGATTTTAATAACAAAAAACCCAAAAGTTATATTTTTGGCAACTGTAAAGGCCACTTCACACCAAAAGTGAAATTAATTCACTTCAGGCCGAAAGAAGTGCCTCTGCACCTCTCTCAACAAAAAATGGGAAACAAAGTAACTTGCATTACTTATTTGACAACGTAACTCAGATATTTCACTGTAAACTTAAAAGTAACGTTACTTCACTAGTTACTTGAAAAAAGTAATCTGATTATGTAACTTGCATTACTTACGCAAATGTGTGCTGTGCACTTTGTTCTCAATAACAAAATAAACACACAACAAAAAATACAGTGGTGAGAAAATAGCAGTTAAGAAAGCACCTGTTCATAGTGATGTGGATATTGCACCAAGTCACATCACATTTATTTATATAGAACATTATGCAACACATTGCTTTTTAGCAGCATCACCACATGTCCATTTTTTTCCCAGAGATGGGATTTATAAATTAACTGTAATGTCCGTTTTCTTTCAAATGTCTTGAGTATTGGCAGTCTTACCAATAGCGTGCAAGCATAGTACATAATCGACCAATCATGGTGTGCAAGAAGGTGGGATCTACAGAGAATGGTCATAGCAAAGCAAATAAATGTTCATATAAATTTGAGGACAGATGATGTGAAAAAAAAAAAGCCAAAAACCTGGACAATTTAGAAATTCTGAGAAGATTTCCATGTCAAAGTGGATCACACCTACCTATTGCGTAATCGCTATGGATCAGTGGTAGTTCAAACCTGTTGGATCAATGGTAGTTCAAACCAACGTTTCGGCTAGTAGCCTTTTTCAAGGTATGAAAAAGGCTACTAGCCAAAACGTTGGTTAATAAATAGTCTATGCTTAAGTGAGTGTGCTGTTGTTCCCTTTTCAATAGGTCTTAATTTTTTCCAACAACCTGCACCTCTATAGGTGTGCGTTTGCTTTGCCTTACTCAGTTCAAACCTGTTTACCAGCCGGAGCGAACTTTTCCAGAACGTTTGCTTTGGCAAGCTGTTTCAGAGTTCAGAAACAAACTTCGTTTTGGCCTGATTTTGATCGAATGACATCACACCAGTTTGCGCTTTGATTTCGCATAAAGTATATGGGGGCCTTTAATAACTCTCCAGTTCATGGTTCAATGCAGCCTGTGATCAAACCTTCCAATATTTGTGTTACACTACAGTACTTACCAACTTGATAGACCTAGTAGGTTGTCTTGCACATTCTTATGGCTATGTGTAATAGCTCATATGAGATGGTGAAATATAAAGATATTGAATATGTGTTATTTACGATGAGTGTATAATCAGTGACCTCCTGACCTCCTCTGGGCAGCGAATCGTTGAACAGTCCTTCGGTGACCTCACACGTACTGCCGTCCCCTCCGCACACACGGCATCTGTCCTCCTTGGCATCCGAGCCCAGGATGTTATCACAGCCAACATGCTGGAAAGACACACAGGCAGGGTGTTTCAGTGCAAGGGAACACGGTCGAGGCGTTCTCAGACCATGACTATCTAATTCAAAGAAAAACATGTCATTCACACAGCTGTATTGAGTCAGAATATGACATGAAAAGATGAATGGTTCTGGTTTTGCTTCAGGACCGTGATTTCACACTGGACATCACAACACAGTAACAAAATTATTTACAGCATTGTTCAAAATTAAATAAAAATGTCCTTTAAATCAAACATTGAAATTTGTTGATATGACAGGCTGATTATGAAAATTGACATTTTTGTAAGTGCATAAACAATAGCAGAAGCATGAGTAACAGTATTTATATTTCTAGTGTTTTGTTTCTAAATGTCAATTGAATTTTGTTGGTTTCATGCTCTCGGCAGCCAATAATTCACCACACAAAACACATTGTGGTCGGCACAAACCGTTTATTTATGTTGCGTCAAATTTTCTTTCATCTTGCGTGGTTTTGTTCATGAGGGCATGTCACGCAACCTGTCCATGTTGGCATTTGTCTAACTTGACTGGCTTCTACCAAATTACAGGTGATTTTGTGCCAAAATACCATTGAGTCTGACTGGGCACACAAACTTTGATGTACAAAAATGGCAATATGCGCTAAATTGGTACCATATTGGTTTACCACTGGTAATGTAGATATAATATCAGCTGATATGGGATAGTATCTGTTGATATGGGATATTTACTTGTGCATGCTTGAATTTGGTTCATCCAATGCTTACTTAAAAAAAAAAAAAAAAAAAAAGTAATTTAAAACTGTTAAATGTCATCATTAGTAAATATCAATATGAATATTTTTGAACTATGAATTTTTTAAATAATCTTTGAACATTTTTCACATTGCACATTATAATGTTGTGATGCCTTAATTCATTTGTAACATTTATAATTATGGATTTTAGTGTTCATGCTGAAATGCTTCAATGTGTTTTTGTAATTATTTGTGAAATTTAGTAGCAATTTCTGAGTGAAAAAGTACAGTAAATCCTATACCATTTTTTCCCATTTATGCATGATTATATGCCCTAGTAGAAAAGTAATATATTTAAAAACATTTATTATACTAAGTATAGTTCTTTTATATTCCATAGTTCTATAGTAATCTATTATCATATTTTACTGGCATATCGCTCGGGACTCACTGATATAAAAATTTTAATTAAACTTTATTTGGAGTATCACTTGTGCACAATGCATATTTCTTAATATTAAGCCTAAAATGTGATTTGATGTCACTATTGATGAGGATTGTATTATCTTTGAATAATATTGTTTTTTAAATGCAAGATATTTAAAGTGTACCTGAAGTATACTTACAATAGTTCCACTTTATCACAATCAAATATACTTCAGTATATCTTTAGTTCAGCACTACTTCCACACAATTAAATTGCATTAAGCACAAAATTAGTTTTAGTATAGGTTTAGTACAGTTTAGTATGCCGGGTATTTTTAATAAGCACATAAATATGTAAATGTATTTGCAGTATACTTAGCATGAAATAAATGTATTTCAAATACATTTTAGTATATTTATTTTTCACTAGGGTAGTTAGTTGCATTTTATTCATTGAATTTAACATTGTTTTATCCCTGCTCAGAAAAGACAGGTGACCCATTTTGGGGTTTTGTCTGACCAGCTGCGAATCACTGGACTAGACATAAGATTGATTACAGTTTTGGATATTCCCTGTGTAACCCCTGTGCATGCTTTTACTTGCATTATTATTAAACTGTAAGAGTTTTATCCAAAATGCAATGAGAGGTTGTTGGGTGCAGCACAGCTCGATTCCTTTGAGTTTAAAAGAACATTGTGTCCATTTCATCGCTCCAGATCAGATCAAAGAGGAAACCTTGGGGATCAATTAAAATAGTATGTTAAACCACATAAATCAAGGATGCGGACAACAATGTGTGAGACTAACAAATACCAAACTGTAGACAAAATCTGTTCTATACAGAGTTCAAAATCCATTTTAACCCTAAAATAAACAAAGCGTAGCAGTATTACGTCAATTTGGTTTGTTATACAAATGATATTGTAAGTGAATTAAATATCACTCTCCAGCGGCTCACCCGCCTTTCTAACTAACTTGGGAAAACACAATTCGATTCCAAACTGTACTGTCCTGATAAGAGGTTCAGCCCCTTCAACACCAGCCTTTATTTAGGCTTCATTGTTCTGTGTTAGTGATTGGCTACATTCTGTAGACTGTCCTTCTGAGATCGTTAGTGTCTGATAAACAAATGTAATGCAATATTTTAAACCAGAAGGGCCACATAAAAACAGAAATCTATGAAATATACTATAAACAAGCCACTCTGCACATTTTTACGTTGCATTTATGGATTTGGCAGATGCTTTTATACCAAATGACTTATCAGTTCATGGATTCACTGGGAATCAAACCCATGACACTGGCATTGGTAGCGTCATGCTCTACTGTTTTAGGTCAGAAGAATGCTTGTTTTTAGTTGCTAACAACCAACTATTTGATCGAACTGTCAAAAGTCCTTTTTTGCCACTTATCAAGTATTCACAAAATGTGACAAACAATTCTTGAAACATTTCTCTTGGCAACGTGTACTATTTCATATTCTATCTTTTAAGGCACTGTAGGTGAATATAGTGAACATTTTTTAACTAAGAGATATCACCATACTTTTCCCAGTTAATTAATCACAGTACATAAAGACAACTGTTTTGTATTACAAAGTTTAAATGTTCAAATTAGGCATTATCTAATTAAATTTGCATTAATTTACATACATTTCCAGAATGGAAATCTGAACATTGAAAAAAGCCAAAATTCTTGTTTCATTCTGTTGTCATTTTTTTTTTAATTCATCACAAAGAAAATATTGCATGAGCTCAGCGCACGAGAAAATACTCATTTTAAGAAAATTACACAAATAGCTTTATTATGCAAATCCATTGTAATAAAATAAATGCTTAAAAGCATATTTTAGATGATTTCTTTCCAGATGTTATGGAAGCAAAATAACCCAAAATCTCAAAATAGATCTGTGCAGAAAAAAAAAACAATGTTTTTGCTCGTAGTAGTTAAATTGTAGTATTTAGAGTATACTGCACAGTATGCAGTATGCTAGTACTCCATTCTGAACTCAATCATAGGGTGCTGAAAATAGTATACAAAAGGAAGCCTGGATAATATAATACTTGTAGCAGATTTTAGAAGTATGCATTCTTGCATGTTTTACCCATAATCGCTTACATGACAAAAACGCTGAGGAACAAAAGGCCAAATCTACCACAAATTTAATAGGTTTTTAGGTAATAATTTGTAAGAACTTTAGCTAGATGCTAATGCTAATATGCCAAACAGTACCAAGGTGTAATTAATGTCTCAAATCTGCTGTAGGCCCTACCTCACTTGTGTTAGTTGAAGTATTAGGATGCATTTAGGAATTGGGATGTAGCCTAAATACTATAAAATGACATGGTTCTTCTCATACCAAAAATTCTTGGTAAAAAATGGTTTTCTTCAGGCACTGCAAGTGAGATTATGGCTGTAGACTCACCTTGCACTCTCCATTGATGCATATGTCCAGCGAGTCGGCCTGGCAGCGCGTGCCGTCGATGACAGCGGGCGAACGTTCGGTGTAGAAGTTGTAGCCCTCAGCCAGACAGTTCAACGCACACGGTTTCACTCCACCTGACAAACACAGCGAGTTTATCGTCAAACAGCTGATGTCACTCTCTTGAAAACCACTGGGACCTTTTATCAGATTATTGATGGGTCCCAAGGTCCTCGAGAACTCCTCCACGGCCCAGCAGTGTCAAAGAGGCGGCCACGATTTATGTCATACGATAAACCAAAAATCTATACGGAATAACAGACTCAATTTCTCGCCTCACCAGTGCATTGATAAGTGATTCGCAGACTGCTTTTCTTGCAACTGTCTCGAGCCAGGGCTTTCAGATGGGGCCCACGGTTTTCTTTTATGCCTTTGTTGATATTAACAATCCAGTCAAAGCACTCGAGCACAAGAGAGGCATTACTCATAATGGAATCTGAACGTTTTGCCTGACATCATTACTGCAAAGACACGGGGAGAGATTAACAGAGCTGCCAACAAAAATCATGGAGACATCCACAAAGGTTATCACAGACTTTACAAGCGAAGTTCACCTCCAAAATGAGTTTTAAGAGCCAAACAATTGGTAATGACCATGCTTATTACAGGGCAGCGAGATAAGGAGATGATTGAGTCAACTGTGAACTTCCTGTCAGAATGTTTTGGAAATGGCTCTTGATCTCTTGCAGTTTTTATTGTTTATTGGGTTCGGGCCATTTTGTTGTAAACAAGAAATGCACCCTTCCCTCAGGCTTTCCGGCTGCACTTTTTTGTTAAAGCAGTCTGAAAATGCATCAGAGATAGACTCAATGAAACCACAAAGGGGTCGAAGATTGGGAGGTGGTGCTAGCATTTGATTTTCACTGTTATTAATTTAATTCAGTTATATGCTGATAAAGTAAACGAATCACAATTATTGTCTGAGAAAAGCTCCCAAATAAAGATCATTTGTAAACGTTACATAGGGCAGACGAAAGCATTGAATGAACAATTTAAAATAGTTGTCCAACTTTTGCTTGTTTTATTTTTGTTTTTTCCTTACTATTACCTTCAACTACTATTTATATGAATAAAAATAATAATTATAAAAAAAGGATATACCAAACATTCAAATAATTATAAAAATATAATAAATATTTACTACACCTATATATATATATATATATATATATATATGTGTGTGTGTGTGTGTGTGTGTGTGTATATATATATATATATATATATATATATATATATATATATATATATATAAATAAAATTATGCTGTTTTATAATATATATTATATTATACAATATATGTAATATATACAATATACAGGTCCATCTCAATAAATTAGAATGTCGTGGAAAAGTTCATTTATTTCAGTAATTCAACTCAAATTGTGAAACTCGTGCAATAAATAAATTCAATGCACACAGACTGAAGTAGTTTAAGTCTTTGGTTCTTTTAATTGTGATGATTTTGGCTCACATTTAACAAAAACCCACCAATTCACTATCTCAACAAATTAGAATATGGTGACATGCCAATCAGCTAATCAACTCAAAACACCTGCAAAATTTTCCTGAGCCTTCAAAATGGTCTCTCAGTTTGGTTCACTAGGCTACACAATCATGGGGAAGACTGCTGATCTGACAGTTGTCCAGAAGACAATCATTGACACCCTTCACAAGGAGGGTAAGCCACAAACATTCATTGCCAAAGAAGCTGGCTGTTCACAGAGTGCTGTATCCAAGCATGTTAACAGAAAGTTGAGTGGAAGGAAAAAGTGTGGAAGAAAAAGATGCACAACCAACCGAGAGAACCGCAGCCTTATGAGGATTGTCAAGCAAAATTGATTCAAAAATTTGGGTGAACTTCACAAGGAATGGACTGAGGCTGGGGTCAAGGCATCAAGAGCCACCACACACAGACGTGTCAAGGAATTTGGCTACAGTTGTCATATTCCTCTTGTTAAGCCACTCCTGAACCACAGACAACGTCAGAGGCGTCTTACCTGGGCTAAGGAGAAGAAGAACTGGACTGTTGCCCAGTGGTCCAAAGTCCTCTTTTCAGATGAGAGCAAGTTTTGTATTTCATTTGGAAACCAAGGTCCTAGAGTCTGGAGGAAGGGTGGAGAAGCTCATAGCCCAAGTTGCTTGAAGTCCAGTGTTAAGTTTCCACAGTCTGTGACGATTTGGGGTGCAATGTCATCTGCTGGTGTTGGTCCATTGTGGTTTTTGAAAACCAAAGTCACTGCACCCGTTTACCAAGAAATTTTGGAGCACTTCATGCTTCCTTCTGCTGACCAGCTTTTTAAAGATGCTGATTTCATTTTCCAGCAGGATTTGGCACCTGCCCACACTGCCAAAAGCACCAAAAGTTGGTTAAATGACCATGGTGTTGGTGTGCTTGACTGGCCAGCAAACTCACCAGACCTGAACCCCACAGAGAATCTATGAGGTATTGTCAAAAGGAAAATGAGAAACAAGAGACCAAAAAAATGCAGATGAGCTGAAGGCCACTGTCAAAGAAACCTGGGCTTCCATACCACCTCAGCAGTGCCACAAACTGTTCACCTCCATGCCACGCCGAATTGAGGCAGTAATTAAAGCAAAAGGAGCCCCTACCAAGTATTGAGTACATATACTGTAAATGAACATACTTTCCAGAAGGCCAACAATTCACTAAAAATGTTTTTTTTTATTGGTCTTATGAAGTATTCTAATTTGTTGAGATAGTGAATTGGTAGGTTTTTGTTAAATGTGAGCCAAAATCATCACAATTAAAAGAACCAAAGACTTAAACTACTTCAGTTTGTGTGCACTGAATTTATTTAATACACGAGTTTCACAATTTGAGTTGAATTATTGAAATAAATGAACTTTTCCACGACATTCTAATTTATTGAGATGCACCTGTATGTAATATTACATTATATAAAACAATATTACACTCTTGCTTGTGTTAAATTACTAATATATTTTATTTTTTTATATTTACTATTTTTATATTCACCATTTTTTATATTTTACTATTTTTAAGTTATTTTATTAGTAATTAGTTGCAATAAATTTAAGTGACCGTTCGCACAAACCTGTATGACTTTCTTTCTTTCTTTCGACTATCTTCTTTTCTGTTTTTGTCCACACAATGAAGTCAGTGGGGTCTAGAACAACATTAGACTCCACTGACTCTTGCTGTACTGCCAATAAAAAAATATCTAGATAAGAATATGGAATATAAAGGTAGATATCAAAATATCTACTTTTATGTTCCACAGAAGAAAGTCAAACAGGTTTGGAATGACATGACAGTGAGTAAATGATGACAGAATTGTCATTTTTGGGTAGACTATTGCATTACATTGACAGGCCTAATTGTCACACTTTAATTTGCAGATCTGACCTCTCTGAGAAACCTGTGTACATACACAGTCAAACACACACTCACACAGACTAGCGATACATGGTGTTTTAGCTGGAATCTGAAGAATTTTCAGCCCATCAAAGAGACTTTCACAGTGTTGGTGTTAGCAGGGTACACAAAGCAAGCCAGTATGTATACTGTCACTGAAGCCCAGACTTTGGGAAGGCTGTGGGAGAGAGCGGCTCCCTCTGTAGCCCATCGCTCTGGGTGCTGGGCTGGGAACCTACCTCCAGTGTACGGTTTCCAGTTGTAGTACTTCCCACGGAAAGGCATGTTGTCGAAATCGGCACACTGCTTCTCTCTAAAGTCACGTGATCCTGCTGGACAAGCCTGCGATCAAACAATAAAATAATTGGCGGCGAATGAACCGTTGAGGCCTTGTAAAAACATTCAGATGGTACAGTACTTATAGAGTATTTATAATACTTTAATTTTATCCTACACTAAACAATATTAAATAGCGTTACAGATTCCCAGCCGTCAGATGAAACATTTTGGGTTCCACAAAGAACCTTTCAGTGAACAGTTCTTAAGATCCAATTTTAACACTCTAAAGAACCTTTTTCCACTATGAAGAACTTTTTGTAGAATTTAAAGATTCCATGGATTTTAAAGGTTCTTCATGGAACCACAGATGCCGATTAAGAGCCTTTATTTTTAAGAGTGTAGGTACAGTAGTGTAGGTGATGCTTTTTGAGGTGGCCAGTGTTATTAGGGCACTAGAGCCAGACTTATTACATTCAATTTTGGCTAAAAAGCTCTGATGGTCTCATTTCACCACATGAGCTTTTTCTCCATTGGTTGATAAAACACTCTCTGGCAAACTCCAGACATGGTTGCACAAGGTTTATTTTAAGTAATTAAATATTTTTGCACCACAATCCCACACAGGTCGATGTTGTGCAGAGCTCTTGAAATGGCTGACCGGTGCACCTCTACTCCATTCTCAACTCCTTCAAACTTCTCATTGTCTTCTGCATTACGCCTCTCACAGGTTTTGTTCTTCTGAGTTTTAATGAACAATATTTTCATGGCAGTTTCAGAATTTTTTGATGTGGTTTACTCTTTGTGATAACAGAAACCAACTGTACTCACTGAGGCATTCAAACACTTGGATATTGTTTAAACGATGTAAAAATCGTGTAAAATCATATAGCTAAATCTATATTTAGATTTTATTTAAAAAAGTTAAAAAAAATACTTACTATGGAATAGGTAAAGTAAAATAATAACTTGAAATACATTTTTATTCATTAATAATAAAATGAATAAAAATGTATTTCTGACTGAACTGACTCATTTGTGAATACAAATGATCACTTTCATGATGTTTTTGCCTCTTGTAAATAAAAAAAAAACAGTTCTCTTCTCTGAAAAATTGATGTAAAAAATGATGTGCATTGTGTAATGAACTCTCAATGTTATTTAAACATTATTGCCCTAAATCCAATTAAACTTTAATATGCGACTCGACTTGGCCTCTTTCCAAGGCAGCATTGTTATTAACCCTAGTCACCATGTAAACTGGTGGATCATGGAGTCAGCAGTGAGCGAAGGGGTGCGGATTAGCTCATTGTTTTGAGAAGTAGAACAAATGATAGCAGACCTTTGCATGGTACTGAACAATGACTGTGGCTGGAACCAGAGCCACAGGGGGGCCATATCCTCAATGACTTAATAATTTCAAAGCCACAGCCATAATAAATCCAGACGTCGGAATGCCCCACATAAACATGCCAGAGAGTGGTCCTCAACCCTTGGTTGTCCTCTTCAAAAGCTTCATTTGGATTCCAGGAGGTCAAAAAACTAATTACATTAAATCTGTGATGGGGTCGTTATTTTATAAGCGCCGAACCAGCGCTGGGCTGCTGTCAAAAGCCCCCAGAATCTGATCGGATGTCACCAATAGTGCATATCCACAACACGTTTGTGTTGGACAACACACGTTCATTTTCAGTGCTTGGGGGTGCTGTTTGTTTTCCAAAGTACACATTCGCTGCTGTTATTTTTAAGGTTTGTGGTAGAAAGCCTGCCTAACAAGCTCAATTTTCACCTTAAAGACCCCACAAAGTCCTGTGGTGACATCCTTTGAAACAAGAAGTATAGAAAATATAGAAAACTTGAAACCTAACACACATGAACACTAAAGCAATAAGAGGAAAAAAGTCACCTATAAATAAATGGATATAGATGTGTTAAGATGCAATATAATTTTTTTTTAAATCAATGTATTTTTTTTTTTTTCAATTTTCAATGTATTTAAAAATGTAAATACATTTTCAAATACATTAAAATAACGGTGTTATATATGTATTTTATAGAAAACTGTTATTTAATATTATATTAATATAAACAATACTGGGTCTTTCTAAATGTTACAAAAGCTGTTAAGGTCAACAGTAAATAAAAATGATTCAAATGACAAACTAAAGATTGTAACTCACATCAGTATTACACGATCTGTAGCGCTTCCTCTCTCCGAGACAGTACTTCCCTCCGCCTGTCGGCCTGAAAGAGTAGGAATAAAAAAAGACTCATGAGGTACCATCATGAGAGAGAGGGGATCTAAGTAAAAATGCATCAACACGTTATTCCAGGCAACACCAGACAGCATCTGTACTGCATTTGCTTTAGCAGAGCAGGGCAATTGGTCCAGTAAGCGCAATCTCAACACGCCCGTCACTCACACACAAACACATACTTTCAGGTCGTCTGCAGACGTTTAGTGTCCAAAAGATCAGATCAGGTCATCAGATCACACAAATATAGCCATTTTTCAGATTTGGGTTGACTTTGCTCTTCTGTGCTGATCTCAGATCAGTTTAAAGCTAATGTGCGTCATTAAAAAAAAAAAAAAAACAACAAAAAAAAAACCTTACACTATAGTATAGGGACCAATTCTCACTATTAACTAGTTGCTTATTAGCATGCCTGTACTTAACATATTGGCTGTTTATTAGTATTTATAAAGGACATATTCTGCATGACCATATTCTATTTCCCTAATCCTACTCGTAACAACTACCTTAATAACTATTGATAAATTAGAAGTTTATTAAGGCAAAAGTTGTAGTTAATGGTTTGTTAACAGCAAGAATTGGAACTTAAAATAAAGTGTGACCAGAAAACTTTTAAAATACATTAACATTCTGCCAACACTGGTTGAACCAATGACGTGAGCTTGTGGCAAGGCTATCTGAAATATATGAATGCTTATTTCTCACCATTCAGACTTTTTTCTTGCAATTCTGAGATTGTCACAATTCTGTCTTTTTTTTCTAGCAATTCTGAGGAAAAAGTCAGAATGGTGAGACAAACTCATTGCGATGAGCTCACAATTGCGAGTTAACATCTTGAAATTCGGACTTCTTATCAGAATTGTGTGTTTTTAAGAATCTCTCGCAATTCTGAAAAAAAGAAGAAAAAAAAAACAGAATTATGAGATAAAAAGTCACAATTACCTATTTTCTTTTTGATTAATTTTTTCGACAAATGAAAAATCGAAAGGGCAAGGTCGGTAGGAGTTTTCAGGAATCCTGTTTGTAAACAATAATTCAATAAATGGTCCCAAGTTGGCACTGTAATTTGACAGTTTTTTTTTTTTATTTATAGTATGGCAATTACAATAAATTGACATATGGAATTTTTCAAACATGTTTTTTCTACCCCTAGGTTATTCAATTCACATAAAATTTGACATTATTAAATTATGCATCATCTAGAGACTCATCTCACCAAATTTTACCAAAAGAATTTTGATTTGTCAAATTATTTGAAACATGTAAGCAAATACATTTTTGTATATTTGTAGTACAATGCCCCCATTAATTATCATTGAAGATGCTGATATTTTGATATCTCATACAGTGTTGCCATGACAAGGGTATAAATTAATGGCAAAAAATGGAAACCGGAAGAGTTTCGTATCCTCTATGTGCATTGTCTGATTTAGATAAACTTAGGTCTGTACATGTGTTCATGGTGGCTGATCACATGAATGAGGCAATGGAGGTTCATGGTCATAGTGCCACCAGCTGGTAGCAGGAAGTGTGGCACTCAAAAGAGACTTTGAAGTAGTCTTATTACATTTATGCACTTAAATGCATTTGTTTTTCTAGAGCCTGTCATCACTGCTAGCAGCTATATTGATGTTTGCAATTCCGCTCTATGCCAGTAGGAGCACAAAAAGCACTTCACCTTTCTACCTGGTCTCATAACAAAAACATATCTCTGGGAACTTTTTCGCAAGACGCGAAATACATATCAATAAGTACATATCACTGCAGTTTCCAACAGAAATGAACACTAAATGTGGTAAAACAGCGAGCACTTGTTATCGTTTTCTTTCACAGTTATGATTACAGCATCACTTTCTGGACGTAACAAGCTTGTTCAGTAGCTCAGCGGTACGGAATTGGACTTAGGATGCGGCATCCTTGGGTACGAATCCCGTCAAAAACATGACTCACGATGAAAGAGCTGAAAGATGAGAGATCGAAAAACAAGCTAAAACAGCATGCTTGCGATTGCGTTTTTACGTCACATTCACATTTGTTCTTTCTATCAGGTAGGTTTACGTGTAGTGCAGATGGTACGTTATTTTAAAACGTCACGGAGCATTAATCTTATAGCGCCACTCAACGGATATTTCAAGTCAGAACTGCGGTGACACCTACAAAACCAGCGTCACATAAAACGTGCCATATGTATGTTCATCTGTTCCAGGGGAAAAAACTAACACTCTTTTAGCGCCACTCAGTGGACATTTCACATCGAATATGTCACGAAACGCACATGGTGGTATGTATTTCGCATCTTGCGAGATCAGGCTGTCACCTTTAAATATACATAATCCAGACAGTATCATTTAAGAAGCAAAAAAATCTCTGCAGTGTAGAATCACTAAAAGGATCTTTCAGCTAAAATCACTGACATAAAACTAATGTGTAATTCATTTCAGCCTTACATGGAGATCCATTGTTCAAGAGCAAGATGCCCCTCAGGCCAGTGATTTCCAATTCTACAAACAATAATCCCCATAATTAATAACCGGGCCCCTAATAAGCCCCTTGAGTATCCACGTGTTCTATCAAGGTTGACTTCAGTTCCATAAATGGATATTCAGAAAACTCCTCAAGCCACAAGCAAATATGAAAAGCAGTTTCCATTTGTGTTTGTTTGACAGAGAGCTCCAGATCTCCAGTGTCTGTTCAGGTTGTTATGACCAGCAGGGCAGTATGCACTTTTCTCATTGTCTTATAAATACTTGATGTATGCATCCAGGTCTCTCTTAGTGAACGGCTGAGCTGTTTGACCATTTCGCCGCAGGTTATTTTGACCCAGGAGGGCAGTGTAATGAGGTTTGCCAAGGCTTAGGTGATTCTGAGTCTTCCTCCGCCTCCCCCCGTGCCGTCTGGCACCGAGAGCAGCTGGTTGTGCTGTTTTCTCAGGGCCCGCTCTCAATGAATGCTTTCCAGGGCAGCTTGGCTTGAAGTGCTTGGGTTTCCTTTCTCTCGGGTAGCCAGGTTTTAAGGGCCGATCATCTTACACAGGTGTTACATATTACACCGGCCACACTCCCGCCACTGTCTGCAGCAAGAGCACGAGGATAGACATTTCCACAACCACCAGGAATGAAACCTAAACTCCATCTACATCCAAACCTATTTTGAGCTCCTGCGGCTACCTAAGAAATCTTTGGAGAAACTGGCAAGATCAACAAATATATATTATGTTGGCATGACAAACTTGAGTTTGGGTTTTCATATTAAAGGCATAGTGCACCCAAAAATGACACTTCTGTTATCATTTACTCACCCTCATGATGTTCCAAAATTGTATGAGTTTCTTTCTTCTGTTAAACACAAAAGAGGATATTTTGAAGAATGTTGGTAACCAAACAGTTGCTGGTAGCCATTGACTGCCATAGTATGGGGAAAAAAATTAAAATAAAAAAAATACAATGGAAATCAATGGCTACCAGCAACTTTTGTGTTCAACTGAAGAAAGTAATTAATACTCTTTTGGAACAACATGAGGGTGAGTAAATGATGACAATTTTCATTCTTGGGTATCTCCTGTATACCCTTAAAACATTTTTAATACAGTGGGATTGCTCTGCCTTCTGAATAAGTGTTTTCTCACCACCTCAACACTTAATATTTTAGTTAAAATATTAAAAAAATATTTTTAATACAGTGTCTGTGAGTCCTATGCCTTTTCTGCAGTTAAAATACAGTCAAACATTTGGAATAATTAAGATTTTTTATTTTTATTTTATATTTTTGAAGGAAATCTCTTATGCTCACCAAGGCTGTGTTTATTTGTTCAAAAATATAGTAAAAAAGTAATATTTTCAAATATTATTACAAATGTAAAATAATTTTTGTATTTTTAATTTTTGTATTTTTAAGTTTTGTATTTTAATATATTTTAAAATATAATTTATTTCTATAATGGCAAAGCTGAATTTCCTCCTTCTCTCCTTTTCTCCTGAATTTTTACTCCTTCAGAAATCATAATTTGCTTATATGCTTTAGTGCTCACTTTGATCAATTATTGTCGATGCTCAATTATTATTAATGGTTCTTATAAATTCTATTTTAAAATATATTAAAATAGAAAATATTTCTTTTACATTCCAATAATATTTCACAATATTGCTGGTTAATTTTGATCAAATATACAGTTTTGGTAAGCATAAGAGCCTTCTTTCAGAAACAATAAAAATCATAATTATTTCAAACTTTGACTGGTAGTGTACATGAAACTGCAACAGTTTGGTCGATGCACACAAATTTGCAAATGAACCCTAATGATGCGGACACACTTGCAAAGGTTTATGGGTAAAAAGGTCCATTGTCTATTGTCAATAATGTAGTGATGTAGGAAGCAACTCACACAGAATTCATTTTCAAACCAAGCAGGTTTCTGTTGGCTAACAGCGAAATCACATGACTAACTTGAAGCCATTGCTAAATTGGGAATTATTTCTTTGATAAATATTTCACCCTCACACAAAATTCCAGATAGCATGAATTCCTATCGAAATGACTGGATTTTGCCCACAAAAACAAAGAAAATCGCTGAACACTAGTAAATGTGACTGCACCTTAATAGTATGTCATAAATTATGTTATTAATCTAGTCTTGATTTGTGCACATCTTTGTGATAGAAATGAGACTAGTGTGAGAAGTAGTGAGATGAACTAAATAGGGACCCGTTCAGTTTTGTTCTGGCTTACTTTGCCTACTTACGCTGGGCTGTCACAGTGTCGCATGGAAGAGGAGACGCCGCCGCCGCAGGTACGGCTGCACTCGCCCCAGGTGGTCCAAGGTCCCCAGCTTCCATCCACGCTCTGCGGCCACGTCCCAAATGTCACACATTCACCCTGATAGCACCACTGATACACAGATATAGAGAGACTATATTTAAAGAAACAGAATCTTCTACTCTGCTATAACTCTCAAAAATTCATTTGCATTTCTATATTCATATTGGTATATCATGAATGATACAACACGTTATGGACCATTTTCACATTTCTGGGGTTTTCAGAAGCAGCTAAAGTTCTATAGTAGTGAACAGAAAACAACAACAACAACAACAAAAACAAATATAAATTTTGTGTTCCCATTTGCCCCATTTCTATTTCATTTTTCCAAAAGAGGAAAAAAATATAGAGAGATTGATTACATTGGTCAGAATAAAGAAAAATGTCAAATTTGCATTCAAAATATGCATTTGTATTAGAAACAATCCCATAGAAGTGTTCACAAGTTTTCTGTAATTTAATTCCATAGTAATAAACACAAATTACAGTGTTATAAATGGACATAAAAAAAAAAAATGTGGAAATGCATCATTACAGTTTGTGAAAAGGGTCCATGAGTAAATGCCATTTTTTGTCTAATGTTTTTTTTTCAAAAATACATTTCAAGTGATACTAATTATGTTCATGTCAAGGTTAAAGCCCTGTTCGCACTGTATTAGTATTACCTGGTGACCTCCAGTCATTTGTAATAATTGCGGAGGTTGTCTGTGATCTTAATCCCGTGCGAATCAGCCATGTCTGTAATTTGTAAAGTAAAAATTCCCCCGCAAATGACCTACCATATTTCGCCGAACACCGAGGTCCTGTGATAATATTAGTCCCCTGCGAATCGGCATCTCTGTGATTTGGCCAGCATTTGGCGGGTCGTATATCATTTTTCAAGGTTTTTGTTTCCTGTGCGCCTTTTAATCCATCTTTCGCGAAGAATGGAGCTGCGTTGGAGTGTTTGATAGTATTTTAGGTGCTGTCATATCGGTACACCATACAATTTGCAGAAAGAGAAAGCTGAAAAGGTTTTGAGGTTATTGTGTTACAAATAAATCAAGCATAAAGCTTGAGATATTATTTTAATCTGGTGAAATGTACAGGACACAGGGCACGAAACTATATTAGTTTCTTTTTCTTTTTTTTTTTTTAAATCTATCTAACTGGACCATAGAACGGGACTTTCAAGCCTTGACATCCGGGTATGCAGGAGATAAGTCAGTAAATTCGAGTAAAATCACAGGCTTCGCTTACCCCGTGAGAATATGCCACACGAAATTCAGATGTGTTTGGGGGGGATTTTGACATTTTTAATTTCAAATTCACACATGGTCCCCAGATAATACTAATCCCGCGCGAATAGGGCTTAAGTCTCTTAAAATATCAGATAATTTGACCTTTTTATAAGACAAGGCTGTAAAACGTCATGTGGTGAAATTCTCCAAAATCGCAATGATATTTGTGAATATATAATTCATGATATTTGTAAAAAAAATAAATAAAATATATATATATATATATATATATATATATATATATATATCTTTGACCTTTTGTATTTTTCATTCATTCATTCATGTAAATAATGACAACGATTTGTAACTATTTAAGTACTGTATAAGGCAAATTTTGAATTTTGTGTTTCTTTTTACATATTTTTACATTCTTTTTTCTTTTATATATATATATATATATATATATATATATTTTTTTTTTTTTTTTTTTTAAATCAAAACCACTGCCATATATATTGATACCTGTTACTGGTCCACTTCCTCTGACATTATTAATCCATGGCAGGAAATTCAGTTAACACTTCAAGCTGTATATATAATACATGTTGCAATATATTATTTCTTTTCATAAGTACTTGCAGACAACGTTAAAACATCATAATATTTGTTGATTCCTTGTTACACATGAAATTGGTTGTTCATTATGTGTTTTAAAGCATTTAACTTTCTAAAGGTAAGTTTTAATGTTTTATAATGTCTCGGTTACATAGGTAACCCTCGTTCCCTGAAGGAGGGAACGGAGACGTACGTCGGACTGACCGGCGCTTAGGAATCTCGCTAGACAGGCCAATCTGCTTCGAGTGTAACTAAAACGAGCCAATGCACATTGGCATGCAATCATATGCAGCAGCTGCTCACCTCGCAGCGCAGGTATATAATGAGCAGCAGGTGCGTTGCATCTACAGGTTTTTGCTGAGGAGCCGAACAGGTAAGGCGGCAGCATCAACGGGGTCCAGCAACTGTGGCGACGGGACGTACGTCTCTGTTCCATCCTTCAGGGAACGAGGGTTATCTATGTAACCAAGACGTTCCCATTCAGTTGGTCACGTTCGACGTACGTCGGACTGACCGACGAATAGGAATCCCTACCAAAGTGCCACAGGAGCTGCCCCCTTCCAGCGCTCTGTAGCAAGCCTCCTGTACCCCCTTGCTTAAGGACGGTGGGACCGGGCAAACATGAGAGTGTCAATCACTGCTGTTCCCCAAAACCCATTCAGTGAGACCTTTGGATAATACTGGGAAAGCGTACCCTTTCACTGAAAAGGAACGCTGTGGAAGCCACATCCTTCCCCGAAGGAGTTATGTGGAGAAGTACATATGGACTAACCCCATAGGGCTGTACTACATATGGAAGTACTGGGGTGACTCCAACCTGACGAGAGGTGGGTTCTCCCAGAGGGAAAGACACGGGTTTCGTTTAGGAGCAAGCCGTGGAATAACCCATATGGGATCCCCGTAGGGTCACACATATGGAACCTAGTCTAAATCCGGTTCTCAAGGATACAACGGAGTAAAGGCCTGGCGCCAGACGCTCCGCCACCCACATCTGGCTGCCAAAGGGTGATCGGAGTACTCAACACGGTCTGCCTTGTAGGGACTCTCTGGAGCAATAAGCGTAAGTAACGCAGCAAGTCGACACTAAGCCGGGACCTCTCTGTGCCTCTGACCTGAGGTGAGAACACGGGAGGAGACCGGCTCGACACGAAGGCTATAAAATCTAGCGAATGTGTTAGTTGTCGCCCAGCCCGCAGCTCTACAAATATCTGTCAGCAAGGCGCCACGAGCCAGCACTCAGGAGGATGCCACGCCTCTCGTAAAGTGGGCATGCAACCTGAGCGGGCAGGGCACGCCTTGTGCTTGGTAAGCCAAGGCAATGGCGTCCACTAGCCAGTGGGCCATCCTCTGCTTGGAGACAGCCTTTCCCTTCTGCTGACCTCTGTAACAGACAAAGAGCTGGTCTGAGGTCCTGAGGCCTTGAGTTCTGTCTGTGTTGCAAGGTGCGAACTGGACAGAGCAAAGCCAGGGCTGGGTCTGCCTCCTCCGGGGGCAGCGCTTGCAGTCTCACTACCTGGTCCCTGAAGGGAGTGGTAGGAACCTTGGGCACATAGCCAGGCCAGGGTCTCAGTACCACGTGGCCGTCACCCGGCCCAAACTCTAGGCACGATACGTCGACCGAAAATGCCTGCAGGTCCCCTACCCTCTTGATGGAGGCCAATGCAACCAGCAACAAAGTTTCCATAGACAGAATCTTTAAGTCTGCTGACTGCAAAGGCTCAAAGGGAGCAATCTGGAGTGCTCGAAGCACCAGAGCAAGGTCCCAAGAGGGTATGGAGGGGGATCGAGGAGGATTCAACCGTCTCACCCCCCTAAGGAACCTGACGACCAGGTCGTGCTTCCCAACAGACTTACCATCGATGAGGTCATGGCATGCGGAAATAGTGGCAGCATGAACTTTGAGGGTGGAGGGAGACAGCCTACGCTCCAAACTTTGCTGCAAGAAGGAAAGCACGACCCTGATCGAACATATTCGGGGGTCTTCCCGGCGAGAAGTACACCACTCAACGAACAGGTTCCACTTCAAGGCGTAAGCACGTCTCGTAGACAGTGCACGTGCCGCAGCGATGGTGTTAAGTACCTCAGAGGGTAAGTCACCTAGAACCTCCGCGTCCCGTCCAGGGACCAGACATGGAGTTTCCAGAGGTCTGGACGCGGGTGCCAAAGTGTGCCAAAGGGTGCCCCATCTCTGACTTTGCACAATGTCTGTGCAAGTAGGCTCACTGCAGTGCAGAAGTGGTCTCATATGAAGCAAACTGAGCGGGGTTACTGCCGCTGCAGCTGCCATATGCCCCAGGAGCCTCTGAAAAAGTTTCAGTGGAACCGCTGTCCTGCCCCTGAATGTATTCAGGCAGTTCAGCACCGACTGAGCACGTTCCTCTGTGAGGCATGCTGATTGTTCGACCGAATCCAACTCCATACCGAGAAAAGAGATCCTCTGCACTGGGGCGAGTTTGCTCTTTTCCCAGCTGACCTGAAGGCCCAGCTGGCTGAGGTGACAGACCAAATCCCTGTGTTCGCACAACTGCTCCCGAGACTGAGCAAGAATGAGCCAGTCGTCAAGATAGTTGAGGATGCGAACGTCCTGTTCTCTCATGGGAACAAGGGCTCCCTCCACGACTTTCGTGAAGACGTGGGGAGACAGGGCGAAGGACAGGACCTTGTACTGATATGCTCGACCCTCGAATGTAAAGCGCAGAAATGGCCTGTGTCGAGGAAGAATCGAGACATGAAAATACGCGTCCTTCAGGTCGATTGCTGCAAACCAATCTCGGGGACGGATGCACTCGAAAATGCGTTTCTGCGTGACCATTTTGAATGGTAGCTTGTGAAGGCTCCGATTCAAAACTCGCAGGTCCAAGATTGGTCGTAACCCACTGCTTTTCTTGGGTACAATGAAGTAAGGGCTGTAAAACCCTGACCTCATATCGGCTGGAGGGACCGGCTCTATCGCGTCCTTCGCCAGTAGGACTACGATCTCCGCACGCAAGACATGGGCATCGACAATTTTCACTGAAGTGAAGTGGACACCTCTGAACTTGGGGGGACGCCGGGCGAACTGAATCGCATAGCCAAGCCTGATGGTCCGAATGAGCCAGCGAGACGGACTGGGGAGCTCTAACCAGGCTAGCAGAGACTGCACAAGCGGGACCAAGGGGACCGTAGGCGTACCCGCAGTGGGGCAGTGAAGTGGAACGCAGGGACGCGGCACGGTGGGGCTCTCTTTGGGAGGCGGCCGTAGCGGGGTCTGAGTGTGATGCTCAACAAATACCTGGTTCCATGGTCGGACAGGGGGTGCAGGAGAGGCTTGGGTGACCTTCTCGAACTGCACGCTGCTGTCCGCTGGCGATAGAAGAGGTGGATGAGAGTGGAGAGGTTTTGCTCCTCCCATTACTCTCCCATTACTCTCCCATTAGCCCTCTTCGGACCCGGAGATGATAGAAACTGCTCTTTTATTGAGAATTTGGGTACCGCTGGCTGTTGGGCCAGCGGCGGAACAAAGGATTTACCACCCGGACCTCCTGCGGGGGAAGGAGCGGTGCTGTCACCATCTCCTGAAGAGCAGTCCCAACCATCTCCGGGTCGCCCGTCCTAGGGCCTCTTGCTCTTGGCTTTGCCGCCCCTCTTAGCGGGGGCCTGGACGGGCTGGGGACCCCGGTTACGATTGGCTCCACGGTGCCGCTTGGGTGGAGGCTGCTGCTGCGGCGCGGGAGCGAGGGTAGCCGTAGGGGGTCGCCCTCGGCGACAAACAGGCTGAGGTGCTGCCGGCGGCGGGGTGGATGCAACAGCGGACCGCCGTGGCAGGATGTGATGGATCGCCTCAGACTGCTTCTGTACAGCCGAGAACTGCTGGGCTAAGTTCTCGATCGGGTCGCCGAAGAGGCCGATCTGGGACATGGGAGAATTAAGGAACCTGACCTTGTCGGTATCCCTCATGTCTGCCAGACACAGCCAGAGATGGCGTTCCTGGACCACCAAATTGGACATCGCACGACCCACTGACCGCACCGTAACCATCGTCGCCTGAAGCTCAAGGTCTGTCGCGGCACGAAGTTTCTGAAGAACTTGTGGATCATGACCACCCTCGTGCAGGCTCCTCAGTGCCTTGGCCTGATGGACCTGCAACAACGCCATAGCGTGTAAGGCGGAAGCGGCTTCCCCACAGGCCTGGTAAGCCTTGCCGGTAAGATCCGACGAGTGCTTACAGGCCCGGGAAGGGAGAAACGGCTCCCCCCGCCAGGTGGAGTTAGGGCATAGTTGCATAGCAATGGCCCGCTCCACAGGGG